>OX421970.1:73472320-74072320 GCA_949128135.1 Parasteatoda lunata | reverse complement strand
CGGACGAAAAGTTTCTATCGTGGTAAGGTGAGCTCTTAGCACCATTTGCGTCAATATGGCGATTTTTGTTTACGTTTCTCCTGAACGAATTACTACCATTTTCCATTAATTTTGCTTTTTAGCACATACAGTGGCTCCCAAAAGTGTTGGTACACTTACGATTTTCAATTAAATAGAGCTTTACCCACTGGAGAAAATAACTATTTCAAATAGAGTATTTAATAATACGATAATATATTATTAAATACTCTATTATTAAATACTCTAATATATTATTAAATACGATATTATTAAATACGATATTATTAAACACGATATCTAATATATTATTAATTACTCTAAAATTATTGAATGCTAGTATAATAATAGATCTATAACAGTAGGGGGGAAATGAGTGCTAAACCCCACTTTTATGGTTAATGACCTCTCTTACTATAGTGCTATGGTGTGAGTGCTTCACTCCACTTCGGATCGATGACCTTTCGTCTATAGGATAAGAGCTACAACCCACTTCCTCAGGATGAATGAGAGTTCAACCCTTCTGATAGGCTCTTAGTAGTGATGGCTCTTTACGTAGAATGGTTTGGACTAAACAAATGCTTCTTAAAAATTTTGCATATTTATTTCTTCCCGACCATGGGTATATTTGAAATCTTTGACGCTAACTTTTTATCAGAAACAAGTTTCAAATGAAATTCTCATTGCAAAAAATTATTAAAAATTCGCTAAGTGTCCTCCATTATGTTATCGGTAAATATGCTCATACCGGTGACTAAACGAATCTTTCTTAAAAATTTTAAGTATTTATTTCGAGAAACGTATTGGTATTTTTGAAAAAGAAATGACACTCACTTTGAAATCTGAAACAAGTTGCAAAAAAATTACTCATTGAAAAAAAATTATAAAAAATTCACAAAGTGTCCTCCATTATGTTAATCATACATATGCTTTCAACGTGTCATGCCTTAGATGGTGGTATGGTCAAGAAAGCGTCTAATGTTCAAAAAATACTCATGGATGTGAAAAAATAAAAACCCAAGACTATTAAGAAGCATTTGTTCAGTACATACCATACTACGTAAAGTAGCATATATATAGTTAAAATAATGTAGGACATTTTGCGAATTTTTTATAATTTTTTGCTATTAGGAATTCTTTTAAAACTTTTATCAAAATTAAAAAGTGAGCGTCAACTTTTTCAAAAATAACCATTGGAGTGAAAAAATATATACCCAAAATTTTTAAGAAGCAAATTTTGTTCAAACAATGCTGAGCAGGTATATAATTAACATAATGGAGTACATTTTGCGAATTTTTTGTAACTTTTTTCAAGCAGAAATTCATTTGAAATTTGTTTCAGATTACAAAGTAAGCGTCAAAATTTTTCAAAAATTACAATATATGTGAAGAAATAAATACTAAAAAATTTTAAGTCAAAATGACTTTTTTCAAAAATACAATATGTATCAAGAAATAAGTACTCGACATTTTTAAGAAGGATTTGTTTACTCACGGTATGAACATATTTATCGATAACATAATGGAGGACACTTTGCGAATTTTTTATAATTTTTTGAAATTAGAAATTCCTTTTCAACTTGTTTCAGATAAAAAATCAGGGTCAAAGTTTTTAAAAATGCCCATAGTTGTGAAGAAATAAATAATAAGAAACTTTTGAAAAGCATTTATTTAGTCCAAACCATGCTATGTAAAGGACAAATATATATAGTTAACATTATGAAGTTTAAGAACTTTAAGAACTTTTAAAATTTTTTGTATTGAGAAAATCGTTTGAAACTTTTTTCAGAGCCGATGTGTATAATTAATGTAAAGGAGGACAATTTGCAAATTTTTTTTAATGTTTTGCAATGAAGGAATAATTTTAAACTTATATCAGATCATAAAGTGAGTGTCAATTTTTTTTCAAAAATAAAAAAAAATAAAAAACCCATATGTGTCAAAAAATAAGTTCTTAAAATTTTAAAGAAACAATCTTTAGTCCAAACAATGCTACGTTATGAGATACATACAAAAATAAAGAAGGACACTTTGCAAATTTTTTTAAATTTTTTGAGAATTTTTTTTGAAACTTGCTTCAAATTACAAAATAAGCGTCAAATTTTTAAACAATACAAAAAGATGTGAAGAAATAAATAGCAAAAAAATTTTAAGAATAATATGTTTAGTCCAAATCCTGCTACGATCAAGTGTTAAGAGTAAGTGTATAATTGGCGAAAAGGAGGACAATTCGTGAATATTTTTATAATCTGTTACAATGAGAAATTCATTTGAAACTTTCTTCAGATTACAAAGTGAGCGTCAATTTTTTCAAAAATAGCCATAGATGTGAAGAAATAAATAATAAAAAAAAATTTCTAAACATTTGTTTATTCTAATCCATGCAACTTTAAAAGCATACATATGGCTTACATAACGGAGGACACTTTTTTATTTTTATAATTATTTGCAAAATTTTTATAAATATTTGCAATATTGCAAATTTTTTATAAATATTTGCATTTGAAACTTGTTTCAGATTAAAAAGTTACCCTCAAATATTTCAAATATACGCATAGTTTTGAAGAAATTCTTAAGAAACATTTTTTTAGTTCAAACCATGCTATGTAAAGATCATATAAATGGTTAACATAATTTAATTTACCTTGCAAATGTTGTAAAATTTTTTGCAATGAGAAAATCATTCAAGTCCTTTTTCAGATTACTAAGTAGGGGAGAGTCGGTAGCCCCACCCACTTAAAGAGTATTGCTTATATTTCTGTATAATATTGAGTAATAATCAATATTTTCGTGTGTTTCTATTGTTTTATCATCTAATTAAATAATGCAAAAAGAATAAACCAAAAAAAGAATAGTTTAACCTAAAAAAATAGGAATTTAAAAAATTTGACTGCAGTATTCAACATATTTTCAAAACTATTTTTTACCATGTTACCAGCTGCATAAATACTCGAAACTTTGAAAATAATCTTTTTTTAATATAACAATTAATGTCCGATGGCCCATTGACTTGAAAAAATATTCTATACATATGAAATTGACAGTAGGCGGGGGTACCCGACACTCCCCTAAGCGTCAATTCTTTCAAAAATACCCATATATGTCAAGAAATAAGTACTCAAGGTTTGTTAGAAGGATTTGTTTACTCCAAACAAGTCTACGTTAAGAGCATATTTATAGTTAACATAATGGAGGACAATTAGCGATTTTTTTAATTTTTTTTTTTTATAATTTTTGAAAATGAGGAATTCATTAGAAAGTTTATTCAGATTACAAAGTAAGCGTCCATTTTTTCAGAAATACACATAGATGTGAAGAAATAAGTCCCAAAATTTTTAAGAAGCATTTGTTAAGTCCAAACCATGCTGCGTGAAGAGCATTAATATACTAGTTACATAATGAAAGATAAATTGCGAATTGTTTTATAATTTTTTGCAATGAGAAATTCATTTGAAACTTGCTGTACTCTACTTTCAAATGAATTTAACAGTAAATGACATGTCAGATATAGAAATGGCCATGTTCCAAAGTCTTAATCAAGGTCTTATATGATTTCTATTCATCAAATATACGAGGGTTGCTATTTATATTTCTGGCCTTGGCAACAGTAAGTGTTGCTAGGCGATCGCAGACGATTTTAATCGAAAGTTTGATATTTTTAAACATAAATTTAGCAGACGATTTACCATTATAGCTTCATTTGTGTTGTTGACAGTAAATTGAAAAGTTCTTCTCTTTCAAAAAATGGAATTGAATCGTGAACATTTTCGTGCATTATTTTTCATAACTTTCGACGTGGATTGTCAAGACAAGAGTGCTTCGATGAACTTAATTCTTTATTCAGCGATAAAGCGCCATCCTACAGCACTGTAAAAAATTGGTATAACGAATTTAATCGTGGTCGATGTTCGATCCAGGACGAATCCCGTGCAGGTCGTCCAAAATCCGTTGTTGTGCCAGAAAAGATCGATGCTGTGCGTGAACTGATAAAGCAAGATCGTCATGTGACATACCGTGAGATAGAGGCGTCTTTGGACATTAGTATGACTAGCATCAATAAAATATTGCATGAACATTTGAGCGTAAAAAATTTTTTTTCGCGTTGGATCCCGCATAATCTGACAAACGCTCAAAAAAAGGCTCGTGTCGATTGGTGCAAGGAAATGTTGGAAAAATACGTTCAAGGTACATCAAAGGCTGTGTATAGCATCTACACAGGTGACGAATCATGGATCTATGCATATGAACCGGAAACAAAACAGCAATCAACTGTATGGGTCTTCCAACGCGAGGCAAAACCAACAAAAGTTGTTCGAGGAAGAAGCACATCGAAACAAATGATTGCCTGTTTCTTCGGCATTAACGGTCATGTGGCAACAGTGGCGTTAGAGCAACGCAGGACGGTCAATTCTGAATGGTACACGACCATTTGTTTGCCAGAAGTCATCGGAGAAATTCGAAAAAAGCAGAAGAACAGACGAATCATTCTTCATCATGACAATGCGAGCTCTCACACATCGACTCAAACAAAGGCATTTCTGACGGAGCGAAAGATGGGTCATCCACCGTACAGCCCTGATTTGGCACCCAATGACTTCTTCTTACTCCCACACATCAAAAATAAATTACGTGGACAACGATTTTCGACCCCGAAGAAGCGGTTGATGCATTCAAAACGCATGTTTTGGAGTTACCTCAATCGGACTGGAAAAAGTGCTTTGAAAATTGGTTCAAACGCATGCAAAAGTGTATTGATCATCATGGAGAATATTTTGAAAAACAATAAAACCAATTTCAATCCTACATATTTGTTTTTTCATTATTAGGCCAGAAATATAAATAGCAACCCTCGTATAGTTTAAGGTCTTCTATTTCAATAAAATTTTGTCTTTAGTTTGTTGCCACCAATAAATGTATTTCACACAAAACAGAAGTGTTGAAGGGTACCAATACAATAAGCACCAATACTAATATAGATATTTTCTGATTATTAAAACTGCACCAATACCAAGCAGTTCTAATACCGCTATTGTAGACATAGCATATATAGTACTTAGATATAGACGAACTTTTTGCAAAATTATTTCAACGCGGGATTCAGTAAAAACTGGTTTTATATTTAACTTAATAAGCTGGTTATATTTTTAAAAATTATCAAACACATCAAAAAATGTTTATAGGAAAATTTTCAAGTGATTTTTTTGGCCAAAGCATGAAATGAACAGAGCATAATTACAGATAACATGAATTTGGGAGAACTTGTTGAATATTTCATAATTTTTCGTACTGCACAATTCAATCTAAACTGATTTCATAAAAAAATATGAACTTCATATTTTTCAAAAATACCCATTTACGAGTAAAAATATTTCTAAAATTACTTCATTAAATTATTTATTGCTGATTATGTACCAGAACATAGCGTTAACATATGCACTGACACCTTACAAATTCTTTATAATTATTTGCAACGTGGAACAAACTTAAACACTGGTTTCATAATAAAAAATAGGTTCATTTTCGAAAATTCTTAAGTGTAGTTATAAATATTTATAAATTCTTTTAAATTGCATATACGATTATTGGGGCAAACGTTAGGGTATAGGTAGAGGACATCACAGAGATTCAGATATACATATTTACATCGCAATCCAAGGAAGTGTCTCGTCAGCCGTCAGATGGTTTTGTTTATACGATGAAATGGTCGTGATCCTTGGCCACTATGGTCTTCTGATTTAAGCGACATGATTTCTTTGGGGAACAAGGAAAAGTGCTGAGCACGCAAGACCTGTGAACTCCGAAATGGATCTGGTTGCAAGAATCGTCTGCGCTTCTGCAGATATCTAAAAAAATCTAGGTGTATTTGAGCAAGCCCGCCATTTCAAGGCCCCCACCGTCATGGCATACATCGCTATCAATGGAAAAACTTAGCTTTGTGAGATAAGCATATGTAATTCTTTGACCAATAAATATTTCAAATGATTTTAACTTTTGTGTCTCTTTATTTCTTGCCCCTGTCATACTTTCCATGGTGTTTCCGACCATGGGTTGCTATGCAATTTGTAAAAATTTACCATGTCTAGAGCCAATAAAGTTTGACACTTGCGAAATTTTTGTGAGTTTTCTAAATCAAGATTCATTTGAAACTGGTTTCAAATTGAAAGACGTGCATCATATTTTCAGGAAATCAATTTATATGTAATAATATCTTGTTTGGTCCCCTAACAATAGCATGCGGAAGGAATTTTGAGTTATAAATTTAAAGCTGATATTATAATATAATGTTGATTATAAATAGACTGCGGATTATATGCACTCAAAAACGGACAAAATATGCATGCAAATATGCACTAAAAAACTTGAATATATGCTCTTAAAACTAGAAATATGCATTTAAAATAGAAATTAAAAGTTCAACTTATTTAAATACTACTACTTACTTTTTCCAACAAACACAGCTAAAACATTTTTTTGTTAAAAGGAAGAAAATCAAAATATTTCTTACTTGAATCTACACATTTCTGAAGAAAAAGTCTAAAACTGAAGTATGATAAATGAGAGAAGAAAAATCATCGCATTTTCCGGAAAGATTTTATTAAACTGAATAAATTTTGTTGCAATACACAACTAAGTGTTTTTCCAAATTTTCAAGGGTGAATTGATGTCGTCGGTCATCAAAGATCATTTTGAAAGCAGAAAATGACCTCTCCACGTCAACCGATGCTATTGGACAGAACTAGTACAATTTCGTACTCATTGGTTTTACTTTCTCTGGAAGTTCAGTTCCGTTTCCATTAAGAAAATTATTTATCTTCTTCACTGCTGCGAAACCCGAATTTTTGTTGTGAACGAAACACCATTTTTCTTTTACTTTCTTCCCAACTGAGTCTGGAAGAGCACTGATGCACTGTTGAATTTTTTCGGATATGGCCTCGGAATTTCGGATATGGCCTCAGCCAGGGGAAGACCTCGTGTTTCGAGCTTTGTTATTGCTCCACTTAAGAAAGAAAAGTGAGTGTCAATTATGGCCAAGTCCTTCTGCAAAGAGATATCCTGTAGTAATTCTTTTGTGACATAAACTGAAGAAGCACAGGAACTGTCAATTGCATCTACAACTGACTTTATTGCATCAAAATTATTAGCGTAAAAACGTGCAGCTTCAATCCATGTACCCCACCTAGTTATCACAGGCTGTGGAGGTAAGGGCAAATCAGGATACATTTCTTTATATAATTTTATGCGCACAGGTGCCTTGAGAAAAACTTTCTTGATACTAGAAATAAAATCATTCACAGAGGAGAATACTTCTCGAACAGTCTCAGACAGTCTGTGAACAGCATGAGCCAAACATGTAATATGAAGCATTCTGGGATAAACAATTTCCATTGCTGCTGCAGATTTGACCATATACGGAGCGGCATCACTGACAAAAATCAAAACATCTTCAGAACCATCTCTATCAAGCCATAATAATTTGATAGAATCATTGACAAACCTTGCTATGGTTGAATGATTGACTTTTTCAAGGGCTTTGCTTGCTAGAAGATGTGGTCGAGTAGGAATATTATCCATTTTTCCACAAATAAAACGAGCAATATAGCGACCGCACTTATCTGTCGTCGCATCGACTTCAATCCATATAGGGCCATCTCCAATATCTCGTCGAATATCATCCAGTACTTCGTTATATATCGGTTGAAGGTAGTTCTTTCTTAAAGTCGATTAATCGGGAATTATCTGATTGGTACAATATTTTTTTAAAAACTGTCTTAAGTTTGGATTATTTAACTTTTTTAAAGGAATATTGCTGCTTACTAAGACTTTGCATAAATCACTAGAAAAATCACTTTCCTTTTCAGCTGCTTGAACAGGAATAGTTAATAAACTTGGAACAAATCCTTTTGTATTCTGCTTTTTTTTCGCGGAGTGAACATTAGTCTTTATATGTTTATCGATTTGGTACTTTTTTTTTTCCACAGGAAATGTGTTTTTGACAAATCACACAAAATACTATTTCCCCATCGGTCGTCAAGTCCTTCCCATAGTCCGAAAACCATGTCTTCATTAAATTTGATTTAGTCTACTTAATTTTTGGCATATTATAAAATTCAGCAGTCAAAAATCACGTTCGAAGCTTCACTTACTACGTGTTCAACTGATGGATGTCGAAACTATCTATCTATCGGTTGGACTATCGAAATATGTTAGAATAGCAGCTCTCTCCGAAAATGTATTCACTTGACCTTTTAACTAATCAATCACAGGAAAAGGAGGTCATTTTCTACCTACCACAGAAGCCTTATTTTTCCCACACAGATTGACAATTATTTATTCCAGGAAAAGACATCCCTTCATAGAATATCTGACCATGCCTTTCTGAGGTTTCTATGACGAATGTCTGTTTGGGTGGGCCCTTTGTACCCCCCTTCCCGACACACACCTCATTTCTACATCTTTTTCACGTGATTGCAATCACCCCCAGCAACATCAATCCAGCTGACCCTTTCAGGTGATAAAGAACGACAAAACAAAATTTAAAGCGTTCCTTATGCTAACATAAAAAGAATAGTGATATGGTTTTAGAAGGGAAAAGCCATAAAATGCTGAAAATATGCATTTATAAGAGCAAATATACCTTTTTATGCATTTATATGCACAAATGGCAAAAAGTGCTAAAATATGCAATTGCATATGCACGTATGCAATTGCATATTACCCGCTGTCTAATTATAAATCTATACATAATAATAAACGCGGCTGTGTGTGTGTTTGTAATCACAATATATCGCCCCAGAAGCCTCGCCCAGGCCCGAAACTCGGCACATAATTGTGTTTTGACATAATGAAGAAGTATTTTTTTTATTTTTCAAAAATTTGGATTAGTTTTTTAGTTATCAGTCATTTTGTAAGAAAATCTATGCTTTTTCGTCTTCAAAGAGCCATATTCAAAAATGCATATACTTTTCTCCACTCTTATAAATGTATGCTAATGCGAACCTTACAATTGAAATATTAATTTTCGACAACTTAAAACAATAATATACGTTGTATACGAAGGAATTAATAATTTAATTGTAAGGTTCACATTAGTTTACATTTATCAAAGTGGAGAAAAGTTTAACTTTTGTATTAAAAATGTGGCAACATATTCGATACGTAAATAGAACGCTTCGCTTTGATATATTTGTCGCTGTTCATAATTGTTATAATAAGTTTTTCTTCTTCTTTCCACGCTCTATTTTTTTTTCCTTAAGCGAAGACGATAATTTTTGTAGCGATATAGAAATAGAAATTGATACCATAAAAAATTATATAGAAATAGAAATTGATACCATAAAAAATTAATTCGCTTTCGTGTTCTTTTCATGTATTTAGCATTTTAGTTTTTTTTCTTAAGCGTTGTAGCTATATAATATATAAAATAGGAATTTAATTGTTTTTGAAGGAACGATCACACTTACCTTGGATCTCTTTGGTTTTTCTATTCTTCATTTTAACAGTTTTTATTAAATGTAATTAGTTATTTTCAGAAAGTTTCAGTTTGCAGGTAAGCACTTAGATTTTAATATTGAAGTTTTATGATTTGCTTTCATAGTAATTGTTGTTCTAAAGTATTCGTTGACTTCTTAAAAACCCGATTACTGACATGGCAGGACCGCTTTCCAAAAAACTTTGTATTTTGTCAAAGAAAAAGATATTAAGAGATTCTCAAAGAAGAAGAAGGGCCCAAGAAATGTCTGTGGAACGTCAAAGAAGGATGGAACATGACCGATTTTCGACAAGCAATTCTAGAGCCCAAGAAGTATCAGAGAAACGTCAAAGAAGATTAGAAGAGGATCGTGTCTCAACTAGCAGTGCTAGGGCCCGAGAAACACCTGAGGAACGTCAAAGAAGATTGGAAGAGGATCGTGTCTCAACTAGCAGTGTTAGGGCCCTAGAAACACCTGAGGAACGTCAAAGAAGATAGCAGTGCTAGGGACCGAGAAACACCTGAGAAACGTCAAAGAAGATTGGAAGAGGATCGTGTCTCTACTAGCAGTGCTAGGGCCCAAGAAACATCACAGGAACGTCGAAGAAGGCTAGAAGAAAATCGTGCTTCAACATCTCAAGCTCGATTGCATTTGTGGCAAGACAAGGAAAACTCTGGCGGACAGCTGGCCGCCTTAAGCGGCTAGTTTATAATAAATTGTAGAAATTTAATGCAGATTTAATATAAATAAGAAGGTAATTTTCTGAAAGAAAATGGCGAAAAATATTTATAGAAAACTAGCATAATATTAAAAAAAAGAAAGTTTTGCGAATCTTTCATAATTTTTTATTCTGCGCAATCAATTTTAAATTATTTATATTTTAAAATATGAGCGATATATATATATAATACACTCTATAACAAAGAAATCGACGCACCAAGAAGGAGTTGTCCGATTGAAACGAAAATTGGTGGATAGGAAGACAATGTACAGAATAGTAAATGATTAAAATGTCTGAACAATTGAATAATTTATTGCGGAGTTACAGTAACAAGTTCAGTAAGGTGTTGACCCGCCTCTAGCCTGAATACAAGCTGCCACACGGCGTGGCATAGACCGATAAAGCTCCCGGATGGTCTCTTGCGGTATTTCCTGCCAAATTCGATCCAATTGTCGAACGAGGTCATCAACATTCCGTGCCAGATGCAATCGCCTTCCCATCATATCCCAGACATGCTCGATGGGAGAGAGATCTGGTGATCTGGCAGGCCAAGGAAGAGTTTGACAAGCTTGCAGACAGTTCATAGCAACACGTGCCGTATGTGGTCTGGCATTGTCCTGCTGAAAAACCAGCCCAGGGCGCTGCAAAAGGAACGGTAGCAAAACACGTCTTAGGATATCGTCGACGTACCGCTGTGCAGTAAGTGTACCTCTAATGACGACCAAAGGGGTCCGGCTGTCAAAGGAAATGGCACCCCAGACCATAATGCCTTGTTGAGGGCCGGTGTGGCGTGCAATAGTGAAGGCAGGATCCCCCCTCTGCCCTGTGCGTCTCCAAACACGTCTTCGATGATCGTCAGGAAACAGTTGGAAGCGGGATTCGTCGCTAAAGACTATACGTCCCCAGTCGGCATCATTCCAGCCTATCTGTTCAAAACATTCATGCATACGAAATTTCAAAGCAATCGCATGATTACTTGGTGCGTCGATTTTTTTTGTTATAGAGTGTATAAAGATATTTTCAGAAAATACCCATATTTACTGTTAATTTTAAATGCATTCTAAAATACTGTTAATTTTTTTCAATATTTTGGGGCGCGAGATTCTTTTGCAACTGATTTTATATTAAAATATTCTAATCGCATTTTTCGAAAATTCCCATGTAGGTCAGGAAATATTTTAGAACATTAAAAAAAAATCTAATTTAGTCCAAATATTTATATTTCTTCGCTAGGCTTAATATAACACTAACCTTTCCCATATCTATGATATTGGAAAAACTCTTGAAGAGGGTATGCAAAAATTGTTATTGATCAATATACGTGTTATTTAAATTTTCTATTTTAACCAAAAATCTCACTAATAGTTAATGTTTTAGAATAATTGTTTTTCCATTTAATTTTTTTTTTTGAACAAAAATTTGTTTTATTTAGTAATTTTTATCAGTTGGTTATTAGTAATAAATTTAAATTTGTATAAAAATGCATACTTAATTTGTCTACAATATTTCAACAGGTCTGATATTAAAATAATTGATGAAGGATGAAACATTTGTAAGTCATGTTTTAACAAATCTTCTTTAACAACTGTTGTAAAAGTTATAACCTCTAATGAGCTCCTAATACGTCTAATTTATCATTCAATTTCTCATTTCAGAATTCGCGGTTCTCCAAGGCTAGCCATTTTGTCCGCAGTATGTAGCCATTTTGTCCGCAGTGCTTTGGACATTTAAGGGTTGTAGTTTGGCAAAGTTAGGGGGGGGGGGTCAAGTTGAATGGATAGGACGATAGGGGGGAGTACATGGCGAGAGTATCAAATGAGACTGAGTAGGCTAGTAGATCGATAGTGTGCATCCATATCGTCATCCACTTCCTCGGCTGCACTATCTGTCTGTACCAGCAAAAGAGGGGGGGCGTAGAGTGAAGGGTCTGGAGTTAAGGGGAGGGGGGGGGGGCTTGGAATCTCCTCGGGCTGTAATTAGCAAGTGTGTGTGCGAAAGATCGAGGTGCGTGCATGTGTGTATGCGTGTGAGTCTAGAATAACAGAAGAACCCTTACCGAAGCTGTTTCTAGTAAATCTGTTCTGCTTTTACTAAGGACTAAGCAGCATCTAGGCACAGTGAAAAGATATGGCATTTTATTTTATTTATTCAAGCTTTTTTAACAGTGCGGTATTTGTTGATGGTAATGCATTTTCCCGAAAAATTTTGCGAGGCCCGAGAAGATTAAAGTGTCAAAGAAGAAAACAGTTGGTTCATTACTTTTTCTAAAAAAAAAAAAGTCTATCAATAAATCTTGTTTACCAAAAAAGGTTCTGACATTTTGCGATAAATTAAGTTGCAGATTTTACTGTTTAACATTTGACAGATTTATTGTTTATACTTTATAATTCATATACAGAGTGACAATAAATAAGCACCCCCCATAAATGCCAAAACTTACAGTACATTTGAAATTTTGCTATCAAACAAAAAATTGACTACAAAATGCAAATTGATCATTTATTTCGTTTATATACGCACACTATTTTGTTCGCTGGCATTTAGCCTTTTTAAATAAAAACGGTGACTGTAAACTCTTAAATACTCTAATCCTTATTTGTTTATTTACTCGTTTTCTTCTTCTTTCCATTTTTGTAACCAAAGATAGTTTCAGCAACATTTGGATTTTGTTACAGTAATTGCATTCATAGTTAAAATTAAGAATAAAATATTTTTTATTTGGATTTATTTTATTCACCTCTCAATAAAAAAATTTTTATGTTGAAAAATAGTTTTTTTTAAATTTTTTTTTTTAAAACTATTTCAATAATATTGTGCGTACATCTCGATAATGCATTAGAATGTGTTTTTAGTCAATTTCATAATGAAATTGAAAGGCACATATTTACCTCACTGAAAACAGTGACTTTAAGCATCAAAAAAATTTTTTTTCGCTATTCAGAAAGAAATTATACCTATCCGTTTAAAAGAAGGGTTATTCGAAGATATTCTGCTGAACATTCAGAATTCTGCGGCGCAATTTAAAAAAAAGATATTAAAATCTTTGAATATTCACCATATTTATGATAAATTTTCCTTTTACTCAATATTTTTTTTTAAATTCAAACGTAATATCATATTTCATAATCTTATTATCAGTGATTATACTTTTTAACCACGGGATTTTAGTATAAAAAATATAATTATATGTAAACAATTTTTAACGAGTAAATGAAGCAACGTAAAATGTAAGAATGAATTAGATATTTTATCTATCAGCAAAATATTTACACGGAGAAAAAAATTCTGGTAAAGTTACCCTATTGTATGGTAATGACATTTCTGGTTTAAAAAAAAAAAACATAATTTCGTTAATGATACCAAAATATACAATATTTAAACCACTCCTTTAATAGTTTTTCTATTCAGATTCATTAATTGCTTACTAGGAATTCTGCTTTTAAAAATTATATTTCCTATTACCACACATTCAGTATGAAATACAAAATTGAAATGTAAATATAACCGAATAAATGACTTTTATGCCATGCTCTAATATATCATGATAAAATTATCAAATTTTGCCGCATATACCAAATTTTATTACATATAATAAAACTATATTTTATTGTGAATTTTATCAAAATCATTACCAAAGTGCTTTGGTAAAAGTTGCGGATCTTTCTCATCTTCCCTTATCCTGAAACACGGTAAATGTAACAATGTACTAATAGTCTTGACCATACTTTTTTCTTAGTGTAGATTTCAAATAAATGTAATTTAGAGTACAAATAAGATGTGTATGAAAATCTTTTGTCCACATTTTCAAATAAGAGTGATGAAAATTTTGAAAGTTAAATGAAATAAAAAAAAAAATATCGAAGTAAAGTGAAAGTAATAAAAGCAATCAAATTATTATCTTCGCAAAGTAAAAATCTGAGTTAAAAGTCAATTGTTGAATAATAAAGGGATTTTGCAAAATTACGTTATCTTCCGTACGCTGCCGGACTTAAGTAATTGCTCTTGCGCACTTCTAGTGCACATGCGCCAGTACTGGTGAAATGCGGATGCACCTGTAAAAAAATGTCAAACTTATGTGAGTAAAAATTTTGCAAAAAGTGTAAGTCAAAAACACTAACGTTGGGGAATATCACTTTAACTTAGACCACAAAATCAAAACAAAGATTCACAATGGACGTAAACTATCTCTTTGAAGCTGTGGCATACAATTCAAGATACGTAAAATTGTGCGAGCAGAGACATTTTGCAGATCATAGATTTTGATGAATTCAGCGATAAAGAATGAAGCTTATTTTTTTAATATTATAATTAATATTAAAAAAAAATATTATTGAACTTCTATTGAATATTTGGCTTCTTTTAACTAAATTGAATAGTTAAAATAAATAAATATTATTTTTTATTTTAAAATAGTGAAAATATATCTAGTTTTATTATGGAACTAGTGCAGTTAGACAACCATAATGTTAAACAAAAACTAATAAAATTATTTTTTTATAGAATGAACCAATTGTTGTTAGACCACACTATTCATTTCTAAATTTCATCAATACATTTCTTCGAATTTGCATCCCATGTGCATGTTTTTAGGTCTAAGGTAGGCTTAAACTCAGAACAATATTTAACAGTTGACTATTTAACATAATGTTAAATATTCAACAACGTGCTTGTTGTTGTAGTTGTAGTTCATTTACGTCGCACTAGAGCTGCACAATGGGTTATTGGCGACGGTCTGGGAAACATCCCTGAGGATGATCCGAAGACTTGCCATCACAATTTTGATCCTCTGCAGAGGGGATGGCACCCCGCTTCGGTAGCCCAACGACCTACACGCGAAGTCGAGCACTTTACGGTAGAACAGTTTAATGAGGACCAATATCGGAAACCCTCGGTCCCTGCGCAGACTGATTCAAGTGGTCACCCACCCGCACACTGACCGCAGCCAGTGATGCTTGACTTCGGTGATCCGCTGGGAACCATGTCTTAACGATCAGTCCACTGCGGGACTTCAACATGCTTGTAGTTTTGTCTTTGTAGCGTAAATCAGGCCAACATTACGTAAAGATACGTAGCATCTAAAATAAACGCCAGCATACGCCATTGCTTCCATCTTACGTACGGGAGCGTACGGAAGCTGACCTAAATGTACGAAATCTCCGTAATATTTGAGTTATCATACCTATGAAATTAATTTAATTTTAATATATGAATTTCTTAACTTAAAATGCTAGCAAAATTTAACATAAATATTTGATTTTTGATTCTTGTGTTGCTTACTTTGATTATAAAAATTTTATATCTGTAATAATGCAATTTTAAAAAAATTAAACTTAAAGAATTATTTAAAAACTTGTACAACTGAATGCATATTTTTATGACATTGATAGCCTATGTCCATCTTTCAATTTTTTTTTTTTTTTTTAAACGTTGAAATTGCTTTAGGAAATTTCAAAGATAGGTGCTAACTTGAGTTAAACAGAGGCTTAATATGTGATGATGCGCAGGACATTTAAAATATTATCGTGTCAATAAATTAAATGATACTTTTGTTTCTGGGTATAATATTATTTTAAAACAGCAATCAAAAATTAGATTTATCTATGTTACATGTATCAAAATTGCAATGATACAATGGAAGTTATAAAATTATTATTAATATATTTTTTTTAGGAAATGCATTTAAATTTTGACTAAACACCGAATGTAATAACATTTTATTTAAATCAAGACCAAGTTAACATTAACCACAAATATTAGAATTACAAATCTCTCAATTCAACTACTGTTGATTGCAACAATGCGCATAATTATAGTTAATTAACTAATTATAGTTACTAATAATTAATAATTATAGTTCTTAATATTTATTATAGTTAATTAATAAATATAGTTTATTGCGGATAATTATAGTTACTATTGAAATGCATTTTTTAAATTAACTTTTTATATTTAAAAATAATTCTAAAAATAACTAGGAATAATAAAAATTTACTGTAATGAAAAAATTCACCTGGGAAACATTGATACATTGGGTCTTATAATTGTTATTAAAATAATTTGCACCATGGCAAGAATTCTTTCTTGACATAAACAGATTTTATTCGTTACTTATTTTGATACTGGTATTTTACACTTTGCTTATAAATTTTACATTTTCCTAAACATGCCGGACCATAAGTGTTTGCTTTGTTAAAAAGTTAGACACATGTAATATCCAAACTATATAGTGAAGAAGTGATATGAACAGAAGTAGAGATGTGATATTCAATAATAAGTGTTTATTGTAATGAAAAATTGGCTTAAGATGTAATGATACAATGGATACTTAAAAAACTTTACTTTAAAAATTTGTATCTTGAAATATTGGGTTATTTCGGCATAAATAGTTCAAGATCTGTTTATTTTTCTTCTAATTTGTGCATTTTCCAAAACAAGCCAAGCAATAATTGTTTACTATGACGAAAAGTGGCTTATATGTAATGATACAATAGGCATTAAAAATATAGAAAAATCATTTAAACTGCTTAACTTTCAATTCTTCGAGGCTAATATTTTTTGCTTAAGTTCATCTTTAAAATAGTTCATTAATATTTGCTTCTGGTTTGTAAAATTAGAAATTAATCCATCAGAAGAGAAGCATGCGTTTAGTCATCAAATACATTTTCCTTTTTTTGGTAACTCTTAACCAATATAATTTTTGAACTTGAAAAAAATTTTACATGAAAAATTAATATTAAAAAAGCCTACAAATTTCAAATAGTTATGTTTATAAAAAATATAACTTTTTTTTTCTATGCATAATTCTTTTATTTTAAAATAAACAACAGTGTCTGATAAATAAATGTAATGATTATAAATTCTGAATTCTGATAATCACTATTTCTGCTTCTGAATTTAATATTTCATAACATAATGTGTACTACAATATTTTTTTTATTTTTCGAGAATTCCGCTGGTCATAAAACTGACATTGTGTTGTGTTGTTTAACATTTTAAATATATAAAAATATATACTGTTAAAAGTAAATTATTAATTACATTTTCTTGAATCGCATTACCATAAATAAATAGCATTAAAACTTTCTCTTGTATTTCTTCTGCCCAAATTGCATGAATTTTTTCTTCCTTCTCTTAAGAAAACCTGTTTTCAACTTTAATATTTTTTTTAGTTTATAATCCGTTTCCAAATAAAAGCAAAAATACAAAAGACTAATCTTAAAAACAAAGTGTTCTGAAAATAAATGTAAAAATTATGTGGTATTATTATATGATGATAAGATAGTCGAATCCCGCTATAGTGAACCTAGGATATAGTAAACACTCGGTTTTAGTGAACTTTTTTAGTGATCCCGTCCAAACTCCTATTTAGATAATGGTTTTTAAACGCTTATAGTGAACAGCTGATAAATTTTTAGTTCCAAAGAACTAGAACTTCATTTCCGTATTTTTTTTAATTTTTTATTCAGTCCTTTAAATTTAAACTTGCAAGTGTGTACAGCTCACCCCATTTAGAAATTTTAAAGTGCATTAAACTCGTATTTCTACCTCCAAATACGACTTTAGTGTCGCAGCCCATGGATCAGGGAGCTATTCGCTGTTTAAAGTCTCGAATTTCATTTCCGTAATTTTTTTTCTTAAGTTCTTTAACTTTAAACTTGCAAGTGTGTACAGATCACCCCATTCAGAAATTTTAAAGGGCATTAAACTCGCATTTCTACCTCCGAATACGACTTTTGTGTTGCAACCCATGGATCAGGGAGTTATTCGCAGTTTGAAGTCTCGAATTTCATTTCCGTAATTTTTTTTCTTAAGTTCTTTAACTTTAAACTTGCAAGTGTGTACAGATCACCCCATTTAGAAATTTTAAAGTGCATTAAACTCGTACTTCTATCCCTAAATACGACTGCTGAGCTGCAGCCCATGGATCCGGGTTTTATTCGTAGCCTTAAGTCCCACTATAGAAACCAACTACTGTTGCGTGATTTAGGAACTATGAAGAAAACAACACGGACAGAAAATACATCTCTCTTTTAGAAGCAATCGCGTTTTGTTAGAAAAATCATGGAGTCAAATGACACCAACAATACTTTCGACACGCGGGTCTTTCGAAAGATTTAGAAGCAAAAGACTCCAATGTGGAGGAAGAAGATAATGAAGACAATTTACCTATCACAATGTGGCTAAAAACACTAGGAATAGACATTTTTCCTAGGTATTTTATAGAGCAATTTGAATGTTGTGATGATGAAGCGTTTGTTTCTGATACCTCTACCAATGATGACATTCTCTCCGAAATTAAACAAAAGAACGAAGCTAGGGAAGAGCACTTATTAGAAGAAAGTGACATGTCAGCCGCATCTATACCTTAAGTAAAATAAGCAGCAAATATCCTGAGTATAATTTTTTTTCTACAGAAAATGAAGATCAGAAAATCATGAATTGCAGATAAGAAAATTGATGAACTCTACTTAAAATCAATTTGTGTTCAATCAAAAATCACTAATTTCTTTCATAAAATGTAAAATTAAAAACAATTTTTAGCAAAGAAGTTTTTTCTCTTTAAGGTTTGACTTGTTATCTATTTAATTCCATAATAATTTGATTTAGCAAATTAAGTAAAATCACTATCCCTATTTTTAGTAATTCAACAATCATATGCTAAAATATATTTTTTATAATATATAGCTATAGTGAACCATCATTTATAGTGTAAAAAAACTCGGGTCCGGCAACGGTTCACAATAGTGGGGCTTGACTGTAATATCTAGCGTTAAAAATGAATTGTAAAGTTCTTTAAAACAAAGTTATACAAATAATTCTGAAACTGCGTGCAGAGAAATGAAATTTGTTGCATTATGTTGTGGGCATACTTATTAATTGTACACTTGATTTTAATTATTTTCACAACATTTAAATTGATAAATAGTGCAACGATGTAATTTTGAAATTACTCATATTTTCAATTAATAGCCATCATAATAAAATTAATGTAAAAAAAAATAATGTTAAATTTTTGAAAACAAATGAACTTGATAAAAAAAACTTGGGCGAAACTACCAGAATACGGTAAAATTTATCACGTTTCGGGATCAATGGTAGCACGAAAACACTCGGTAATTTTTGTGGAAGCGCTTTGGTAATAAATTAAGTGAAATTTACAATAAAAAATGATTTTATGGGATAAAATTTGGTAAATGTCAAAAAATTTGGCAGTTTTATCATGATACTTTAGAGCATGAAATAAAAACCATTTATTCAGTTAAATTTACTTTTCAGTTTTGTATTTTTTTACTAAAAGTGTGGTAATAAGAACTATGATATTGAAAACTAGAATTTCCGGTAAACCGTTACCATTTAAATGGAAAGATAAATAAATAAATTATTAAAATACCATATATTTCGATTTCATAAAACAGAATTATGGTGTTTTTTTTTTACTAGAAATATTGTTGCCATACGGAACGGTAATTTTACCAGAATGCTTTGACCGTGAAAACTGTCTCGATCAATCATGATGGTTTGAAGATTTACGTGTAAATAACCAATATATTTGAGAATTGATAAAATAAAAAAATAAAAATCAGAATTTCAAGTTATGTTGCAATTTTTCTTGCATCAGATAATCGTCATCGGTATTTAAATGGTAACTTTTAGGCACGCTGTGCTTTTTTTAAGTAAAAGATTAACATATTTTTTAATTAAAATTTTATTTTAAAGAATTAAAACAATAAAAATTCAAATTTAAAAATTAGAATAAGAATTATTTTATATAAATTATAAATATCATTAATAGACATACTATCGCAATTTTACTACACTATTTTTCAATTAGTTTTAAAACAATCGTTATTTAAGGGGGTGGGGGAAACCTCATTTGAAGCTTTTATTAAATATACGCAAAAATCATTTAAATGTAGTTACTAAGCTTATTCCTTTTTTTTTAAAAACGCATTTTTGCAAAACGTACTTAGTATTATTTTATTACAATGACCTAAAGTACCAATGTGTTCTATCCTGCTGTAGAACACAGTGTTAAAAATTCCCATATTAGTTTCTTAAAATTTTATGTGCTTAAAAATGATCTAAACATAAATACGCATGAAAAACTAAATTGGCCTAAATTTATATTTTTGGAATAATTCGATAAAAGGAAATAATAGAATATTTCATGTTTAGAGAAAAAGAAGAGAATATTCCATGTGTAAAGAGCTCTTTTCTCAACGTAACTTATGAACTATTTCACATTGTTAATGATAGATGGCGCTAGTACCAATACTCTTTATGTCAGCAAAGAACAAATTTTGAATTACAAATTGACTTGTATTAATATTCAAAGTAAATTAATTTTTAAAATCATGCATGAAATATAATCAGATAAATGTACCAGCATATGTAGGATTATAATATTTATTAGGGAAATATTTTGAAACGCATGCATGTGAAACAAAATACCTTGAAAATGGGAAAATAATTACTGAAAATAATTATTTTAACACCATTTCAAATTTAAGAGGCATTTCTAAATCTAGAAAACTTCACTTGTTTTTGAAAAATATACAATAAATAGAAAAGTTAGAATAATAAGTATAAAATTAATGTTTGAAACCCTGAGGCTGATAAGGTCAGAGGGTAATAAAAAAGCCTTAAACAATAATGATATTGATTATACATAATATCTTGAGCATAAAAGTATGGCTAAGAGCAAAGCTGAATCACGAAAGTAACTGATAAACATTCTTTTTACTTATATCATAGCCTAAAGGTAATTATTGTAATCAGAAATAGTATGAAAATTAAATAATAATTAAATAATAATTTGTACAGCCGAATTATTCTTATTATAAAATTTTCTTAATCATCAGGAGCTACTTTTTCTTATCAAATATAAAATATTTACTTTAAAATAATAATATTTGTATTCTGGAAATTACAGGGATATGGGGGAAAAAAAGGACGTTTCCTACAAGGGAAACTTGAATCCTGTAAAAGAGGTTTATCCTGATGTTCTATCTCTTCACAAGGAAGCGATTGGTAGGAGGTTAAGGCTCTTTATCCGTGCTGATAGAGGTGATGTGTGTGGCACGCAAAATATTCAATGTGAAGAATTAAATTAATAATCGTGATTGTTAAGCGATACTGATTTTACAGAAAAATTGAAATGTCATATAAAGCAGCTTTGTATATATATATATATATATATATATATATATATATATATATATATTCAGAATAAAGTACGTTTCGTTTACTATGAACCACTTTGGACTATTTTGTAATTTTTTAAAATGAAGGCTAGCAATATATAATATGTAGATCATTTTGTTTTTCAACTGTGCGTCATATTTTTTGGAATTTTTTTTTCAAATGTGTGTTTAATACATACGATACATTTATTCAAGGTTTTAATTACCAATATTAAAAAAAGAAGGCGAACGCATTAAAAGTTTTGGTCAATGTAACCCCTGCTGGGGATACTTCGGCTTAAACTTTTGTACTCAGGAAATCACCGCTCTTTTGAAATTGAGATAAATTACTTTTTTTTTTAACGATAGAGAATACAATAAAAACGCGCTTACAAAAGTCAAAATCCCATCGTTCTATAGCGTGGTTTGATAATGAGTCTGGCAAATTCTAATTATATATTTTAAGGAATAATTCTCCTCTTTCTGACGTTTTCAATTAATTTTCTATGAGTTCGGAAATACTGTTTAAATTGTTTATATCTAAAAATATTTTTTATTTGTGTGGTTTATTTTTTAAGTTGTTTCTCTACTTTTTTTAAAAATTATTCTCTGGCTCATTTATATGTTTCATTTATCGGTTGTATGTCTCAAAATAACCATATTGAAATTACCTTATTAAGGAATTAAACCATATTATTGAAGGAAAAATTAAAAAATTTTCTTCTATTTTGAAGACACAAATTTTTTTTTATATTCGTTTAAATGTTACTAATATAAAGTGCGATAGCATTGCTGCTCTTAAAAAAAACATTAGATGTACCGTAACCTAATTCAAGCGGATCCTTAAGAAATAAAAATTTCACAAAGACTAATTTTTTTATGAATTAATCTATTCGGATTGAAAGCTAATGAAACATTTTATTTAGACGTTAATTAAAGAAAATAATCAAACCAGCAAGAAGCTTGTTGTATTTTTATACTTAGAAAGCAACATATTAGTTGTCTTATTAACCGTCCATCCCTTAAGACGAGCTTGTCTCATAATTAAGCGTTGAGAAAAAATTTACTATCTATTAAAACAGCGTCCTCATTAAACGTTTTATAATTTTCTTCTTTTTTTTTTAAATTTTTTTATACGGATATGTTGCTGAGATGTAAAATGCTAGTGATACTGTCAAATTGCAAATTTTATTCTTCAAAAAATAATGAGAAAAAAAAAACGTGAGTAAGAGTGTTTTTAAAAAAATATTCTGGTTTATTGATTGACAGTGCGTGAAAATTGAGCAATGAAGAATAGCTTTCGTAAGAAAAGTTAAGAAAAAAACTACTTCTTCGTACTTTTTCGATATTATATTTAGAACACAGTTCTTTAATCTAATATATTTAGCATAATTATTATTTGTAAGGTTTTCTAAAGCGCTTAGGTAATGAATTTAGTAAAATTATCAATAAAATATAATTTTATAAAGTGTGACAAATTTTCGTAAATTTATCATGATACTTTAAATCATGGCATAAAAACCATTTATTCGGTTCAATTTATTTTTCAGTTTTGTATTTTTTTACTATATGTGTTGTAATAAAAGAACTATAACTTTTAAAACAAGAGTTTCTAGTAAACCATTTTCATATGAACGAAAAAAATTACCAAATGAATAGTTTTAATACTGCTTATTTTGGTTTTTGTTACGATAATTATGTTTTTTTTTAACCATTATCCTACAGCACCGTAATTTTACCAGAAATGTTTAGTTCGAGTACTATATTTCTTTAAAACATTTGAATTTGCATAAAATCAGAAACTTTATCTCCATTTTTTAAATCAGAATTTTCGCTTTTACAATAAGGCATTTAGTACTTAATGTTAAATATTAAATTTAAAAAAAATTAAAAATATCCTTTCCTGCATTACTGCAACATTAAGTAAATTGATTGATAGCTTAAAAGGTATAAAAAGTATAAAAGTTTCACGTACAACATGCAATTTTTTAAGTATTCCTATTTACGCGCCTGGCATAGCTATTTTAACAATTGAGGCATTGTTTATCATATAATTTTTTACGCTTAATTCAAAAATATCAAAATTAAGTACATTGAACTAATAGTTTAGAAGTAATTAGGCTTTCGTGAATGAAAATTAAAATTTTCGTTTTACCTTCTCATTAATGAAATACTTATAACATCAAAACTATTGAATCCAATAAACCAATTTTGATTTTTTGAATTTAACGTAAAAAAGTACATAAAAAATAATGTCTCTCAAGTCTATATAACAATGTCAAACTTGAAAATATGTATAAATACAAAACCGTACGTTTTGTACAGGAAAACTTTATTTAACGTTGAAAGATTTGATAATAATCCTATCAAATTTGTTTCGGTCTCATTCGATTCAGCTTTAAAAAGGAACGTATCTTTATTTCCCTTGACAGCAAAGCCAAATATGCAGATTAAGTATAGGCACAAAAAAAATGCACTTTTCATACATACAACCCTAATAACTTTTAAACTATTATAACTGGGTTTGCTTTCTAATCAAAGTAAGCTAGTTAAGTTTTGAAAGCTAGTTTAAAGAAAAGTAAATCAAAAACAACCCTTCACTAGTATAAATAGCAATATTTAAATCTATCTTTACACTCTCTACTTCCCCTAGAATAGCACCTAGACGGTATATAAGTAACCCAATATCTTAAAATCATGTTGATGACATGTACCAACAATAATAAATAAAATTATATTTATCTTAAAGTGCTTGACTTATTGAATGCAGATTTTGCACTAGAAATTTATTTCTACCCAATACAAAAGGGGAAAGAACTTAATAATAATAATTATTATTTCTAAAAAGTTTGATATGGATTACAAGACTTATAATGAATAAATTAGAAGTAAAATTATTAGTGAAATGTTTTTCAATACAATTGAATTATCTATTAAAAATACCGTCAAGTTTTTGTAATATAAACTTTGTTTTCTGTCATCATTATTCGAAACATTTCAGTCAGATTTTCTGTAAGTAATATTTTTTTTACAATACTCTCTTTAAATAATTTTAAAACATTAAACATTTTTAAAAGGAGAATCTTAAGAATTTTTATTCATTAACCGTAACTGTCGTCAGAAATATTACTTTTACGAATAACAATTTTTTAAAAATTATTCTTCGGTAACAGGGATAATTGGTTTTGTTGAATAAAATGTTATTTTTGCTATTTATTATTGTAAAATTCAAAACTTTCATAATTGATAAAAAATAATTACAAATTGCAGGATTTATATCATAAGATAAATCTATTGCAACGTACAATGTATTGTAACATACAAAAAAAAAAGATTTTATTAAAAGCATTCTTTTAGCGTTTTTCAATATTTTAGCTAAAAGTTTTAAACGTATTTTGTATGTTAAATATCACTAAAATTAATTTTAAAATAAAGCAATTATCAAGTGTTACATTTAGAATATTATTTTTACCAAAAGATATATTTATTTAAATTTCTAAATTTTTCTAAAGAAACTATTTAACCGATTTAGATATATCACAGATATAACTTTTACGGTAATATCTTCGTGTACAGAACTCTAAATGATAAATCGAATTTTAAAAATCTGAATTCCAACAATTTAAACTTACTACTATTATTATATATAAATTTATAGGACCAGTAATAATTTATAGGATAACTAAACAAATAATTCTATGCTTATTTTTTCTTTCTCATTAAAACACAAAAACATGATCATTACAGGTTAAAGTACTGGATTTTGAGGTCGGGATGTCTAGATATATCACAGATATAACTTTTACGGTAATATCTTCGTGTACAGAACTCTAAATGATAAATCGAATTTTAAAAATCTAAATTCCAACAATTTAAACTTACTACTATTATTATATATAAACTTATAAGACCAGTAATAATTTATAGGATAACTAAACAAATAATTCTATGCTTATTTTTTCTTTCTCATTAAAACACAAAAACATGATCATTACAGGTTAAAGTACTGGATTTTGAGGTCGGGATGTCTAGATATATCACAGATATAACTTTTACGGTAATATCTTCGTGTACAGAACTCTAAATGATAAATCGAATTTTAAAAATCTAAATTCCAACAATTTAAACTTACTACTATTATTATATATAAACTTATAAGACCAGTAATAATTTATAGGATAACTAAACAAATAATTCTATGCTTATTTTTTCTTTCTCATTAAAACACAAAAACATGATCATTACAGGTTAAAGTACTGGATTTTGAGGTCGGGATGTCTAGATATATCACAGATATAACTTTTACGGTAATATCTTCGTGTACAGAACTCTAAATGATAAATCGAATTTTAAAAATCTAAATTCCAACAATTTAAACTTACTACTATTATTATATATAAACTTATAAGACCAGTAATAATTTATAGGATAACTAAACAAATAATTCTATGCTTATTTTTTCTTTCTCATTAAAACACAAAAACATGATCATTACAGGTTAAAGTACTGGATTTTGAGGTCGGGATGTCTAGATATATCACAGATATAACTTTTACGGTAATATCTTCGTGTACAGAACTCTAAATGATAAATCGAATTTTAAAAATCTAAATTCCAACAATTTAAACTTACTACTATTATTATATATAAACTTATAAGACCAGTAATAATTTATAGGATAACTAAACAAATAATTCTATGCTTATTTTTTCTTTCTCATTAAAACACAAAAACATGATCATTACAGGTAAAAGTACTGGATTTTGAGGTCGGGATGTCTAGATCTATCACAGATATAACTTTTAAGGTAATTTCTTCGTGTTCAGAACTTTAAATGATAAAGTGAATTTTAAAAAATCTAAATTCCAACAATTCAAACTTACTACTATTATTATATATAAATTTATAGGACCCGCAGCAACCTTGCAAACTTTTAAACAGTTGAATTTTAAAGTTCTTTTTTTAAAAAAAAAAAAAAAAAAGAGACTAACTTAATAAAATGTAGTAAATGCAATATAAATATATAAAGTAATAATGTAATGTAAATAAATAAATGTAGTTTAATAAAATGCAGTAAATGTAAATTTAAAGCTCAATTACGCAAATGGACACTAACACGTTGCTAATTTATTTGAATTCATTAGTATTCTTTAACAAAAGAACAATGCTCATAAGAGAAGTTTGGAAAACGGAATCAAATGCTATATCCTTTTCTTAAACACGCATTTCGAGCTGCGTTTAGAAAATAAAGTTCACCAACGATCTTTATTGATGATATTATAATTGAAATTATTTTAAATTTTGTTGTTATTTTTTTAAATTTATCTATAAATATAATCATCGTATAATTTAATGAAGAGAGGCATTAATTCTTTATATTGATCAATTGGAGAATTAAGGAGAAATTTTTGATTTAAAAACAAGTTACTAGAACAGTACTTTGATGAAAAAAAAGTTTATGTTTTGGGGAATTTATACAAAGTTTTATTTGGGTTTAAGTTTTTAAAATTAAAAAGTTTTGAATTGTTATAATTACTAAACAGCAATATCAAAATTTTTAACCCAGTGAACTTTTTGCTGAGCAATTTGTACAAGAAAAGTAAAAAATTTAACTAAGTTTGAAAATAATAATTGGAAATATAAAAACAGAAATAAAATAATAATTCACAATAAGTTTTTCGTCTGTTAAGTAAGTTAAAAAAAATATTTTCTTATTTTTAAAAGAACATCGAGTAAAACTTGTATTTACGGTGCTGCTTTGGCCTCAAGATCTTAGGGTTAGAAAGTAGTTCCCTACAACCGTAAAAAATTCCGGTTAAAATGACGGAAAAAAGTACCGGCACCCTGAGAGTCAGTAATTTTCACCGTAAAATTCCTCTTTACCGTAAAATTTTACGAAGCAAAATATCTGTTATACCGTAATTTTTAAAGTAATAAATCACTGTAATTAAATAAATATTCCTGTGGAAATTGCGGTGTAAAATTTGCAAAAAAAGTCCATTTTACGAAGGCTGCACTTAAGGTTAAAATATTTTTTACCGTAATTTTATGCGAAGTTTTTACACTGCTGGTCATCACAAACTCTGTTCTTGAACTTGAATGAGCTTTGGTGTTAAAACAAATTTACTTTCATCGCCAAAATTACTTTTATAATTATTTTTCAGTATTATGGCGTTTAGTTTAAAATGAATTTTCAACAGCTAAAATCCTTTTATGATTTTTTTTTAAATCCATTAATTTATCTCAAAATTATAGACAGTTCTTAAAATTTTTACGTCAATCATCCAAATATTTCGTTAAAATAACCCCATATGCGGAGGAACATTCGTCAAATGTATAAAACGCAATAAAATTTCAGCAAGTAAATTTTTTTAAGGAAAATGTGTGGTTAAACTAATGAGTTATCATAACGCAGTTCTACGAGCTGAGGCGGCTAAAAGTTCAGACACCTTCAGATTGATGGGTACCAGCTTGATGGGAAGTAAAGTTACTTAGGGCGCAGGCACATTGGCACCATCATGCCATTGATCTCAAACTTTTAATGCCTAATACCATGTTTCCTTCTAAACCAAGCTATAAGTAAGCTATAGCTTGCTTTTAAGCTTTCTTAAACCAGTTCCCCGAAAGTAAAAACTTTCTTAGTAGCAAACAAAGTATAAGTCTCCGTGCTTGACAGCTGGTTAATGTGGGAGTGTTTTGCTTTACTTAATCTCAAAAAGTGTAGAAAAGCGAAAGTGTATTTCAAGTATATAAAAATGGAATTTTCTGATAATCGAAACACGGTAACAGGATTTAAACGTTGTAGAACACGTATTAGACCAAAACGTTTACGAGAAATAAGTGTTTGTGAGAAACATTGTTTATAGTCAACAGCATGCAATTTTTTCTGCATGTCGTCAGCATGCAGAAAAACTGAGAAAATGCGTGGGCACAAGTAATTGAAGGAATTTAAGACCTTCTTAAGGTTGAAAATTTTCTGCAATTGAATATACGAGGCATGCACAGTAAATGGCAAATCTGCGATAAGATTATGAGCATTTTTTTTAAACAGAAGATATCATTAGAGTTACTATCATCAAATAAAAGTTATCATTAAAAATTACCCCAGTTTCCATGGTGAAAAATTGACAGAAGTGGTTTCTTAACTTAAGCAGCATATTCGAAAATAATCTCACATTTGCACTTTTTCTCTGGATCGTATGACAAATTTCATATGGTTTTATGAAAACTAATCTGGACGGATAACGCCTATGGAGATCCTGTTAATTATCAGCTTCTACTGACGATGTCACAGAAAAGAGCTGGTATTTCTTGCAATGTGACCTGTTTGCTATGCTCCACATGTATAGTCTATATTGATGATAGTGGTTACTGTCTCGAACGTTCTATTCTGTTCATATCATGTTCTATTCATATGAATTTGTCTATTTTTTCTTCAATTTCTGTCATTCAAATACTTTAGTTTCTTCTTCAGAAATCCTAGTTTCATATTTTTTTGTCTACAAGTCTATTTTTTCAGACATTGCAAAACAAAAATTTGTAAAAATATATACTTTAAACATTCATAAACATTGTAATGAAAAATACTTGTATTTATTCAAAAGTTCAAAAACGTTATTAAATCATTCTTATTATTTTTTTAAGCTATTCATTTTTAAATATCTCACTTTCTTCCGAGAGTTGTTCTTATTTAAATAATTCTGTTGAAAACGTTTATTTTAAAATCCATTAATGAAAAAAAAATTACGAGTTTTTGGTAATTTCGATCATTCAAAAAAAAAAAAAAAAAAAAAAAATAGTACAGTTGAACCTCGATTTGACGACGCTGCGCGAAAGCATCATTAACGGTACGTCTCTTTATCGGGAACATAAAAATCCCCATGAAAATTAAAATGTTACTAATTACCACAATCTGAAACTTTAAATGTAATTTATTTAGTAAATAGGAAAAATTTAATTACTTTAACGAAAAAATCCGACATATTTTTATTGTTTTGCCTTTTATTGTATTAAAGAACAGAATTAGGTTGACAAAATTTTTTTTTATCTATGCAGTTCTGCTTCGTTAAATGGTGGTGGTGGATCTAAAGTTTCGCAATCTTCTTCACAACTAGATTCCCAAATTTCAGCAGTTAAAATTGCCATTGATTGAGAAGTCATCAGATCGCTATCACATTGCAAATACATAAAATTAATATCAGGTTCTGATCAGAAATGCTGCCATTATTCTTCTGGTTCGGAACTGATGCAAAACTACTACTACCTTTCCTAAACTTTTCCAAAACCACGGTATTTTAAGTGAATAGTATTAGAGAATGTTCTGAATACCAGGATTTATTTGCATTATTAATGTAGGAAATGAAAGCGAACCAAGTTGAAAAGACGTTAAAAGTGGTTTAGTCACTGGTAACGTTTAAATCCGAGTTTTACTGTATGCATGTGTATTGAAATTCTATGGAAACAGCATACATTTCCGTACATTTTCCCAACTCCGTACATTTTCCCAACTCCGTGCATTTTCCCATATTTTGAAATGTTCATCACAGTTTTCAGAAATTATATAATTCTTTTTAATATATAATCCCTGAAATTATATAATCCCTGACTATAATTTGCGAATCGTGTGCTCGGCTCTTTTGTGTAAAATGGAAAAATTAAATGATTTTCGTTTTTGTCAGATCCCATGTTTTCAAAATATTTGAGATTCCATAAGTTTATTTTCTGTTTGGCCTCAAAATAATTCCATTTAAAACAATTCCATTCTGTAATAATAAAATGAAGAGTTTGTGTATGTAGTGCGTCTGTCCGCGCGTTCGTCTTTCATACATACATTGCAAAATGACAGAACATTTTCTGATTTTTTTTTTCTGGTCATTTTATGAGAGTTTTAGAATAGAATTTCCTAATACTTCTAGACAAAATTGACTTATTTCAGTGGTCAACATACAAGATAGACAGGTGGTCAAGTTACAAAGGTTTTGCTTTTTTATATTATTTAGGAAAAATTCCGTTCTTGATAATTGAGGTCAACTTATGCAGGTGCCCAACTTACAAGGGTGGTCAACTTGGCAGGTTTCACTGTATATATATATATATATATATATATATATATATATATATATATATATATATATATATATATATATATATATATATATATATATATATATATATATATATATATATATATTAATGTATATATATATATATATTAATGTATATATAATTATATATTTTTAACTATAATTACATATACATATATATTTTAACTATAATTACATATACATATATATTTTAACTATAGTTGTTTAACTATATAAATTTAATACAAGAATTTTGAGTAGAAAAGGAACAGATAATTATTGAGAGAAAAAGCACAAGTCCATTTTGTTGTAAATAGTGCTATGGAAAAACTATGTAAACATATGACCATTTTAATTTTTATTTATTGTAAGAAGTAAAAGATATAAGAAGAAAAAGATAACAGTTTTTACAGATAGTTAGTGTGAGAGAGGACACAAGTGCCCTTACCACAAAGTCCACTTTGTGGTAAATAGTAAAAGAAAAAAACTTTGTAAACATACAAATTTTAATTTCCTTCAAGTTAAACAACAATACATAAAACTAGACTTTTTTTGTTGAAGCACTATATCTTTTGACAGAAGTCTGTACAAATTTTTAATTAATATAAATAATGAGATTTCTCTAAGGTTTGTCCACGTCAAATTATCGAACCAATTTTGAAACATAAAATTTTCTAATGAAATTTTTGAAAATCGTTTTCATAAGAATATGACGCAAGTAAATGCATAATGCAAGATTTTATGAGAAATCAAACTTTAAATATACGACATTTTTGAAAGTTAATAACCAAGAAACTATTCGATCGATTTCATTCCATTTGTTTTTTATTTTTCCATATAAAATTACATGCTTTAAAATGATTTAAAAGTTTGTATACCTTACAGTTCAAATATTTTTCCGTCGATTTTTAAATAAAGAATAAAATATAATAAATATCTATTAAGAATTATTTTTTGTTTTGAATTATCTTTGAATAAATGAACTTTATGATTGTGAGCGAACTTTCGATAACTCTTCTGACTAAATTATTGGGACCATATTTTCCAGACGGCCGCTACCCTCCATATTTTTATAGGCAAAAATCCAAAACATACATACAGAATAAACATACCATTCTTTTAGAGAGAGTACGCCCTTACATCTGATTTCCTATGTCAAAATATCCTCCGCTTTATCAAATAATTAATCCCAAGAGACTGAAGCAGTAAGACGTTACTTGATTAAAAATTTCATTGACACGTTTCAAGCGCTCAAAAAATAGACGCCAATTTTCAAGACTTGCTAGATGTGAATGAGAAGAAAGAAAAGTGATTTGAAATATGAAATATAAAGTTCCCAACCAAAAATGAAATATTAAAGATCAGAAACAAGACTAGAAAAACCACGATAGCCGAGAGAGAAAAAAAAAATTTAAAATAGAACCAGAAAAACCACAGTGGCCAAGAGGAGCATATCAGGGTAAAATGCTTTCCACTTGCTATATAGATGTGGATGTAGTTAATTTACGTCGCACTAGAGCTGCACAATGGGCTATTGGCGACGGTCTGGAAAACATCCCTGAGGATGATCCGAAGACATGCCATCACAATTTTGATCCTCTGCAGAGGGGATGGCACCCCTGATTCGGTAGCCCAACGACCTGCACGCGAAGTCGAGCACTTTACGGTAGAATAGTTTAACGAGGACCAATACCGCACACCCTCGGTCCCTACGCAGACTGATCCAAGTGGTCACCCACCCGCACACTGACCGCAGCCAGTGATGCTTGACTTCGGTGATCTGCTGGGAACCGTGTCTTAACGATAAGTCCACTGCGGGACCACTTGCTATATAGAGGTGATGAAGCACTAATGCCGTTAACAAGGGAATCAGCATTCATATGAATAAAACAAGATTCCAAGGCATCAAGATGAGCTGACGTGACTAGGATGGAAATTATATTGGCATTGTTGAAATTGAATTTTCCCAATTTCAACAATGTGGTGCAATTGAAAATTTCTCGTATTCTTAACTACCTCCTATTATAAGCGAATACCTAGTTTTTAATCAAGTAATATCCTCTGTACTAATTAATTAGCATAGTTGATGTTAGACCTTCGAACCATGAAGATTGAGTTGAATACGTAAAAATCTGATAATTAGATCAAAAGTCATAAGGGTATTCAGTTATTTTATTTTGCTTACTGTACATAAAAAGTTTTGAGTTTTGTGACAGATTATATAGGAGTGCATAAAAAAGTATTAAACTTTTCAATGATCTAAGATATAAAATATCATAAACCATAAGCTATTTTCTCCAAGTTGTTTTTAAAGAAGTTTTTATTTCACATTAAATGTTTCTGAGGGTAAGATTCTGACAGTATGTTAAAATTTTAATGGTAGACCATTTCTATAGGCCTTCTGTAATACAAAGCTCGAATTTCTAGGGGAAGATCTGTGCATTAAATTTTGATCCTCCAAAACCGTGACTTGGTTGCTTTGTTGAGAGGGAAGTTGTTGTGAATAGTGTGTTGAGACTGTTGTTGTCGACACAGCGTTGTTGGGTTGAAATATGGACCAAGGATTCTATAACTCGGACAGCCGATCGATGTCCTATTGATCAAGAGCTTCCTCCCCTTTCCTTGTCAACATTGCGCTGGCGAAGTCCTGAGGGACTTTGGACCGAAAACACCTTCTAAAGATTTACAAAGGGGCTACGCACAAATTGCGCTTTCTTTTTGGATTCAGAGTTTGTGAAAGGCTTTTCCTATCCAATGTATCCCTTCTGAAATGAAATATATTCCAGTTAAACTCGTTTAACTCATTACCCCAACTGATTTAATTTTATTTATTTTAATTTTATTATTAACTTTGAAGAAAAGTTTAATTTTGAATATTTTTATTTTCAATTTAACTAATGTATTTAAATTGTTGAATTTACTATAAGATAAACAATGTGCAAAGTAATAATAATAAAAATAAAAATAAAAACGATATACTTAAAACCAATTGTCTAATAACTGGATATTTTACAATGCGCAAGCGTGATTGTTTGAAAGGGTAACGTTAAATAGTTCGGGGCAGACGACATTTTAAATTGAGTAATCTGACACAAAACAAGGTAAGTTTATTCAAGGAAGGTGCATTTTCTTCTGTCTGATTTTACTATTTAAAAAATTGACTTTTGAAATTAAGTAACATTATCAATGTAAGTTATATAATTAACGAAGTTATATAACTTAAGTTATATAATTAGAAGTAAGTTATATAATTAGAACGAAGTTATTTGAGTGTTCTATGTTTTACTTTTCGCACTGTACATATTATAATTTATTTTAGAACAAACATATTAAGAATAACTGCCTTAAAAATAATTTAATACATTATTTATCTCAAGGATTATTTTGACGAAATGATTCTTTATTTTTACATTGCTTTATTCACACTAATTTAATTTTTATAAATGAAAGGATCTCAAAATCAGTACTGTTATTCTGTCAGTTCCCAACGTCCTTGAGCTCTGAAAGATGTATGAATAAGAAAAAATATTGTACATATATTAATATTTCACTACTACGCGTTGTTGTTTTTTTTCTTCATGTAAATAATAAAGTCTTGAAGTACTTTTAGCTACATGACTTATAGATGTAGGATTTAATAGGGAACACAAGATTATTATTTTATTTATTTATTAAAACACTTTAAACAGAAATATATATGGAAGAAATGGAAATAAATAAATTTCCGCATTATAACCATAATTTTTTTATCACGTAATGCACCTTAAGAATTCTATAATTATGGTAAAATAACCATCTGTTATAGTTGTATTTTACCAAGTGAGCATACGTATGTGACTTAATTAGTTTATGTAGCGATGCCATCTATCGGGAACGACGGGAAATACAAGACCTTTTTGTGCTAAGAAGTTAAGTGTTGCTGCTCTCTGTGCACGAGTGAAAATTTTGTTTTCTAACAGTCCAGAATCACCAACTGAGGAGTGTAGAACACTGAACGCTCCTCATGTGTTGAGAAATGGAAAAAATACTGTTATTTCAACGCTTGGATTCGAACTTCCGTTCAGCCAGTCATTAATCAGGCATCCACTGCTATGTTAGGCATCAGATGATGGTAAATAAAAATAGGAATTCATAATCCTTATTCCATGATTTAGCTTCCAGCTTTTGAAGAACGTGCACTCGATTCTCAATGGTTGTTGATCTATTTGATGCAAATAAAGCTCTGGTTGTTTAACCATATCAGGTGAAAACAATCGATAAACGACTTTTCTCGTAACTAACAGTTTGATTACCATCTTTTTTAAGGTTATTTGAAAAAAAAATTAAATATAAAATAACAATTAAATAAATTGTTATTTAACCATTTTTTTCCAAAAAATTTCTAACAATGCAGAGAAAAAATTATGTTTAACTGGTAAGCATGCAGCTAATTTTTATAATGTTGTTACTTTTCTGTTTAAACACATATTATTAAATGTTAAAATATATAGAAATTATATTATTTTTTTATTCCTTGTAAACTTTTTAAATAGTGCCAAAAACTTTTCAATGACAAAGAGTCCACCGATAATAAGCAATTTATACAATATTTCTTTTTTAATTTTAATCTTTTAGTTAGTTGAAAATATGAGTAATAGTTTTGTTCACAATAATTTCGCTTTTAAATTCGATGTCGTAAAAAACGAATAAAAAAGTTTAAACTCTACATATTTCTAAAAAAGAAAAACAAGCGATTTCTATTTATAAAGATGTATTCATACATTTGCAAGTAATTCATTTGAGAATTATTTTTTCTTACTCTTATTTTTTTATTGCTGGAATTATTCGAAGAATAGTTTCTGGATAGATTTTTTTTATTCTGTGCAATTTTTATTTTTCATTTTTCTTTATTCTACATATTCTGTGGAAATCTTTTCAAGCTTTCGGCTCCTCTTCTTTTTTTTTTTTTTTTTAAAGAAGAACGTCTTCTGGGTTCGCAATCTACTTAAGGAATTCTTTTCCTTTTTGAATTCTTTCTTTCAGTAACGGTGCAATGCTGGAAAGAAGTTCGATGCCTTTTTTACAGCTACCAAGAGATAAAAAAAATCTATCGTAATATTTTTTGTTTCATGCTTTGCTAGTGTGGGAAAGAATTTAACATGGTGTCGAAATGCTTTTTTTTTTTTTTGTAGAATAAGACCTTTATAATAGTTTTTTTAAAATTTCGTTCTGAAATTTATATGCGTGGTTAAAAGAAAAAATTAGATTTATAAAATTAGGTAATTAAATTTAAATTGAAATAAAAAAATTAAATAAAAGAAACATGATTGCAATATAGAACTTCTTCAGAGGGCACCCAGCATGCATTCATGTGGGAGCTTTTTTGTAAATAACTGTTTAATAAAACAAAAGTGTTATTTGTGCCCCAAAGCTACCATTTTGGAAATACATAAATATAAAAGAAATTCACATTCAATACTTGAAATGCAAAACAATTTGTAAAGCGAAATTGAACTAAGTATCCGTGCATAAAACTAAGTATACAAGTTTTTACTTGTATACTTAGTTCAATTTTGGTTTAAAAGTGGTTTTGCCTTTCAATTATTGAATGGGAGTTTTTTTCTAGTTTTATACGTTTTCAAAATGAGGCTTTTAAGTGAAATAGTTAATAAAGAGGATCGGGGGAATTTTTGTACCTTTCAAAAGAAGTATGATCAAAACTATTAGCTTATGGTAAAATTTAACGTGTTTCTATGGGAACACCAAAAAGCTTGGTAATTTTATCGAAGTGCTTTGGTAATGATTTTGGTAAAATTAACAATAAAATAAGGTTTTATAATACGTGATAAAATTTGGTAAATGTGGCAAAATTTGGTAATTATATCATGATACCTAAAAGCATGGCATAAAAACCAATTCGATTAAATTTACTCTTCAGTTATGTATTCTTTACTAAATGTAAAGTAATAGGAATTTAATTTTGATAACCAGAAGTTCTGCTAAATTGTTGTTATAAGAATGGAAAAATTACTGAATAAATGGTTGAAATATCGTATATTTTTGGTTTTATTAAAAAAAATTATTATTATTATTATTTTTTTCAACCAGAAATGTCATTGCCTTACAGTTTGCTAATTTTACCAGAAATTTTTTCTCCATGTAAAGCTAATAATTCTGAAAATTATTGTTTTAGTAATATTTTATTTTCAATTTTAACTTACAAACTGTTTTGCCTACCAAGTTATTGATTGTGAATTCTTAAAAATTTTTTACGTATTTTCCCAAATGGGGCGTTGGGGCGTAAATAGCATTTTTGTTTTGTTAAACAGTTAGTTATAGAAAATCTTCCAGATAAATGCACGCAGGGTCCTCCTGAAGAAGTCGTGTATTGCTCTCATGTTTCTTAAATTTCATTCAGTTTATATTGAATTCTCTAATTTTTATTTATTTACTAAGACAAATTTCGGGCTTATGTTGTTTTAGCGCTGTCCCAAGATTGTCTTATCTTTTGTTATTTATTTTATACTAAATATTCCAATGTTTTAGCACATTTTTATTTCTTATTTTATCGGAGTCAAAGATAATGTAGTTTCTTATCAAAATAAATATCGTTGCTTTTTGCCGAATTTCGAATTTAAAATTGGTAGAAGAGAAAATGCACTATCAGTATCAATATTAATTTGTAATTAAATTCAAATTAATTTGTAATTAGTTTCAATATTAATATATTCAGTATTAATATGTTCAGTATCAATTTTTATCAACTCCTAAATCCCATCGAAAAAGTTAGCTAATTAACAACAATAGATTCTTCGCAAATAAGGAAATAGATAACTTGCAGTATGACTAAAAAGTAAATTTCAACAAAAAATTTCTGAGTGATACAATCCATATTTTACAAGTTTTTAAGTTAAGAATTTTAAACAAAGTCTGAAGCTCAGAGTCAGTCAATATTTGTTTTGCTTTTATTCCATTATAGTCTCAAGCTTAAATCAAAGTCTGAAGTTTTAAATCAATCAATGCCTAAAGCGTTTGTTCAATTTATTTCTCTAACTTTGATACAACAGCAAACAATCTCTTTTCTTTAAAAAATTTTTCGGTTTAGTAAAAAGTGCATATTGGGGTTTTAGAGGAAAGAAATTTTGAAATGCGTTTTTCTACAAAACAAAGTCGGTATTTAAAATGTTTTAAATACCGACTATTGAGCAGCGATGGCTCAGAGGATACAGCATTCGCCTCCCAATGAGATGAACCAGGTTCGAATCTCAGTGGGGGCTGGTTGAAACGAGTTCTTCTCCCGGCTCCATCGATCCACACATCCAGCTCCATCAATCGACAAATTGCTGACGTAAAAATATATGTTAGTGGTAGACGGATCATAGGTTAGAATCTCTTTTCCGTCCGGGTAACCGTAGAAGGTATTCGTGGTTTTCCTCTCCATGTAACGCCTAATGTGAGTTAGAAGACTAGTTAGTCCCAATGTTCAATCCAGGATTTCCCTTTCTTCTGCGTTGCGTTCAAAATTACAATATTACGGAGTAGAACACTGACAGTCATGAACTCAGAATTGGTTCGGCTGTTCAACGCTGATTATAAAATACTAGAAGGCTTCGCCCCCTGCTCTCCGGCGCTTGCCAACCCCCGGAACTGCTTTCGCAGTTCATTTCGGATTGCTTCGCAATCCAATGCTCGCTTTGCTCGCTCATTGGATACGTTCTTAACGTCTAGCGTTTGTATACTTTATAGATAGAATTTATTTTTGCCGCAGCTGAATTGAACAACCTGATAATGCTCACTCTGGTTATTGTTTCCGTTTTTAAAAGCGCTCTATGTTGAGCCCCCTCAACAAGATTTTTAGTGACATTTTTAGATGCAATCATTGGTCGATTTTCTAACGTTGCCATTCGGGGAGTTGTAATAGGCTTTTTTTTGGTGCCGTGTAAGAGAAATATATATATAGATTATATTCTATCAATGTTAGAAATTTTCATTAAATCAATATGTGAAACTTTTATTCAATTAATACCTGTTTGAATCTTTAATCTAATAAATTCCTAGTGCTCAAATTCAATCAGCGCTGACACTTTGTATCAATCAATACCTGAAGTTTTGATTCTAACAGGACAATCAAGTTTTATTGTTTAATACTATTTCAGCTTAGAATCGAATGAAATTTTGAAACAAAATTCAACGATTTTTTTACTCATAAGTACGTTTGTCATGAAACACTAAAATCGGTATTAAAAATACTTTTAAATAATATTCAATCTATGAAGCTTTGATTCAATTAATACATAAAGCTTCTTAAAATTATTGACAGAAGCTTAGATTTAAACAATCCACATTGATATATTCGTATTTATTTCGACTGTTGTGATGCATTTTTTTTAAACTACTTTTTTTAAAAACTTTAATTTCAATTAGTTATTTTATTTTTAACGAAGAATTCTTCCGAATGGTTTTTTACTACTTCTTGATGTCCTAAAGCTTTAAAATTTTTTACAGGTGTGTATTCAGATTAAAATACAACAGTTTAATTTTTCCAAAATTTAAAAGACAAAAAAAATTTTTTACAAAAAAAAGTGAAAACTGAGAGTCTACGTTTTACGTAATTTTGACGAGTGAAATATTGAAAAAGCCTTAAAAATAATTTTGAACCGAGAGTTATTGTTTTTTAATTCTATTTTTTTCAACAGTTTTATATTTTTTGAGTCAGAAGAAATGCTCTACCCTACAATAATAAAAGATACACTTTCAGTTTTTGGCATTTTTTAAAATTTCTCCTGAAATGCTTAAAGCATTATTTTGTAACTTTAGATGTGTATGCGATTTTTCCGACTTAGCAATAAGGTTTCAAACTTTTACAGATTTAAGACATCGCAAATAAATTACTAAAGGAAATAAAAGTTTTTGAACAACATATGCCAAAAAACCAAATAATAAGCTTGTAACTTGTTTCTATTGCTTTAATTGTTATTTTCAATAATTGCCTAAAATTTCGCAAACCTAACTTAAATATTTATTAAGATATGGTTACTTTTATAAAAAAACAAATTTTGGGGCCATAATATTGAAAGTATTCAATAAAATTTAAAAAAATTTTTGGAGCAGTTTAAAATTAATTGCAAAAATTAAGGATTTAAAATTTAAAAAAATTCGCTTAAAACTGCGTTAGATATGAGCATTTAAAATGATTCTTTTATACTGCGCATGCGCAGAAGAAATTAAATTTTTTTTTACATAGATTTGTAGTGAATCGTTTTTGGAAAATAAGGAATAGAGTCTGCTTTAAATTAAAAATAAACAGTTTCAAGAAAGTTTATAATTTTTTCTTGCAGCATTAAACCTTATCGCTAAAGTATGAAAAATCACGTGAGCTAAACACCTCAAAAGATCCAAATAACATTCTAGGTATTTCTTGAGAAATTAAAAAAATTCAATAACTGAAAGTGTCTCTTCCATTATTGTAGGGTAGAGTATATCTTGACCCTTCTCGTGGTACGAATGACCTTTTTCTGAATACGTTTCCTAGAAATGATTTATACAAAATTTTTAAAAAATAAATAACTTAGCTATAATTGAAATTCTTAAAATACTTATTCATAATTTACTTTTTATGTTCAATAAAAAAATATAAAGAAGCGAATAATTTATTTGCTAATTGTTAAAACGAAATTAAATAGTTCTTAAAATAATCGTGCACTTCTTTCCGTACGAGATACGCAACACACTGCTTCAACAGAAATGAATCCTAAAATAAATTCATATTTTAAAATAAAACTTCAAAAAAAAAATAGCAAAATATCTATGCGGTACAAATAAAACGAGATAACCATAATTCGATTCACTCTTAATTGTCGTTATTGTTTGGGGAAAAATGAACAAAAATGTAAATTAATTTCTTGTAACACGAAACTAGTTTGCCTTTTTGCACCAAAAGATAGAAAAGTCCCGAAACAGCATTATAAAAAATAATGATGAGTATCTATGGTAATGAGATTATTCTTTATTTTAAATACCGTCCCCAATGTTTTTCTTTTCTCTTTTTTGCTGTTGTTAATTATTAAGCAAAATCCTTCCTGGACAGTTCTTAGCATTAAAAAAAGGGCACATTTTGCGCCACTTGGCGAAAAGAATAACGGAGAAAGATTTTTAATTAACTGAATGTAGCAACGGGATATGTTGGGTTGTTTTCTTTTTCTTTTTTTTTTTATCATTGCATTTCTTTCGATATAGCGTACATCATTCTTAGAACAAAATATTAATTATTGTAAATACCTGAACAAACATTTTTTTTTCTATAATGAAAGCATAGCTGGAAAAACATTTCGAAGCATAGTTTAGATTGCAACAGCTTAGTTACATTCAGCTATTCTTATGCGAGAAAAAAATTAAAATATCTATGCACGCAAAATTATTAAGAATTTATACAAAATACAAATGAAATAAAATAAAAAAATGCTGATTTATTAATATGTAGTTATGAGCTGCTACAGTTTTGTTTGATTACATGCTGAAACGAATCCACGCATAATAAAACGAATAATAAAATCCATCTAATACATAATATTGGTCCATCTGATTACATCTAATACATAATTTAGTCCATCTAATACATAATATTGGGTTTTGCTCATAATAATTTTTAAAAAAATCAATCTATATTAAAATCTATGTCTTAAAAATGAAAAAGAAAAATTAAATACCACTTTTTTATAAAGCAAACGATTTCCATTTATAAAAAAAGTGTTCGTATATTTTCAAGTAATAAATTTAATAATTATTTTACTCTTATTTTTTATTGCTAGAATTGAATACTTAAAACTCGTGAAGAAGAATATCACTGAAATCAGATGGTTGTCCCTAATCATGTGGTTGTGCATGGCGTGTTAACGTTACATCTCTTAGGCTTGCTTTTCATCTCACGGAATCAATTTTCGAATCAGATTTAATTAACTTTTTTGTGTTGGATTTTTTTTCCTCCTTTTTTTCGTTGCATTTTTTCCGATTCAGCGTACGGGATTCTTTAGAACAAAATAATTGTTTTAAACACCTGGGCAAACATTTTTTTATGTAATAAAAGAATTGCTGGAAAAACATTACGAAGGATAGTTCAGATAGTGACAGGTTCAGTAATTATTTAACAAGAAAAAATTCTGAAATATCTATGTATGAAAAATTGTTAAAAATTTACGCAAATCGAATAAATAAATTAATTGTATATAATTAATTGTATATAATAATTAATTGTATATAATAATTAATTGTATTGACTTATAAATAAGTAGTTATTAGTTGCAAATAATTATTTTAAATATCATATGTAAGCCTCAACTAAAAAAATTGCAATTTTGTAAGTCAAACTTCAATTATTACGTCACAATTAAGTTTGGATCATTTGTGTTCGAATTGTGCAATTATTATTTTTTTTCATCAGTTTTTTTATTGAACTATTATAAATCTATTTCTTTTGAACACACTGAGGTTTTTTATACAAATAATTTTTAACAAAAATTAAGAGTTGAGATAAATCAAGATAATATATATGAACAAGAAAAATAAATAGAGTATCAGTATCTGATTATCCTTATTATTATAAGAGCTTATTATCATTATATTTCTCTTACATGTTACTTTGAATCGGGCTGTATTTTAAGGTCTCCATTGGCAACAACTATTTAACTAATATGGCAACCAATCACAGAGCAGGCACTCTGCTTTATTGGCGGGCGTACTATAATAGAAAGAAACTGATAAGAGAAATTATACACATTTATGTATTTCGAATTTGGATATTTTCGTATTTGGGCAATTCATATAATAGTTTATGTAAATTATGCACCAATAAAGTGACTAAATATCTATACTACTTAAAAAGAAGTAAAAAGTTTTTTTTTTTTTACTTAGCACACATTTTTCGTTTAGTAAACAATTTTTATTTTATTCGTTTAAAAAGCAACTGAGATCAAGTAAACATTCTAAGCTGTAAATTCTAAAGAAAAAATAAACAAATTTTGCGTTTACAAAAATAGTGGTTTGTGCTATTCCTTATACTGTTAAAATTTTTATTCTAAAATTACGATAAATAACCAGTATCAGTCTACCCATCCAATTTAAGGTGAAGTTTACGGTCAGGAACATTTCTTTATCTTTACGGGGTTTGCGACCTATTAAACTGGTAAGGTTAAAAAAAAACATGAGCACAAAATTATATGGTTTTGTTACCTCTTACAACTAGCATGTTTTCAGAACCGTAAAGATAAAATTTAGTTAAGTATTGCTAGGCTATTTGTTAGGTAATGGATATTGAATTTAGGTTGTATTTGAGTTGTGTTTTGTTAAGTGAACCTTGAAATGTGGCTTTAATAGTTTATTTAGTGATTCTATCTATCATGAGAGATGGGAATTCCGAGACTTTTTGTGTTAAGCAGCCTTATGGAGCTGCCATATATGTGTGAATGTGAGTTTCAAATTACAATAGTCCAGAATCACCAAATTAGGATTGCCGAAGACTGGAAACTCTTAGTGTAGGGAAGAAACGGAGGAAATATTCTGAAGTCTGCTCTATGATTCGTGCACTTGTTCATACGAGTCGTCTCGGCTAAATATGCACCCAGCTGGAAGGAACTGAATGGTTTCATATGGTATTGAACACTAACTAATTACTATAGGATTATTAGGCATCCGGTGTTATGTTAGAAATCCGATGGTGGAGAATAAAAAAATGAATTCGCAATCATTATCACATGGCTTATCTTAAACTTTAAAAATTCCAGCTAAGGCTGGGATTGCCTGGTTGGTAGGGCACTGGGCCCATGTCCAAGAGTTCGTGTGTTCGATCTCCGCCGGCCGAAGACTCCCCGTGTAGTAAATGGTGACTGATGCACGATAAATCTGTCGAGTCGCAAAGTCCTCCATGTTCCCATAACAAATCAATATCTCTGGGGGTACTGATACAGGAGTTTCCTTATCTTCTGGATTGAGACAAAATTATAAGGCTACGGAGTTGAACATTAGTAGCCGTAAACCCAAAGTTCAACGGTGGATATAAAAAAATAAATAAATAATAAATTACAGCTAACTGAGGCCTCTTAATGGTATTAGGGGAAAAAAAGTGAAATTTTAGGTGAAATTTTTCTTTCAGTTTGAATGCCATTTTTTAATGGTTAGTTGAGTTGACTGTTTTGGTTGAATATAGTAACATAACAATTAAAGGAATTATTATTTATAGTTTGCGAGAAATTTGTAAGAGTGTGTAGGAAATGGCGGGCATATTTATGCGTACATATTTATTTACCCCCCCCCCCCCAAAGAAAAAAGGAAAAACATCTCTGCATATACTTATAGCAATATCATATTCACAGTCTATGCGTAGCAATATCATATTCACCGTCTAAAGCTTTAAAGTAAATTTGTAGTTTATGTAATTAAAAAGTACATATTTATCAGGTTTCTTTTATTATTATAAAAGTGTCTGTCAAAATATCCAATATTTTTGGTTTTTACTAATTTTACATTTTGTTTTTTTTGATTAGCAATCAATGTTAAACACGCTGAAGACTCCTTCAAATTTAAACCGAAGTTTATGTTAATCTTTTCTTTTTTTTTTATCAAAACAAATTCATAAATATCGTATTTATTTATTATAAATTGCAAATTTATATTTATTTTAAAGTTAAAATTTACAAAATTTTTAAGTTCATATATTAAGTTATGTGTAAAAGAGTTTTTTTTTTTTTTTTTTTTTTTTTTCAATATAGAATCAGATCATAAATAAGGTAGTCGGAAAATAAATGAAAACTACAAATGATGATTACATAAAAGCAAAATTTTGAAAATTAATCTTGGTTAAATTGAAGAGTAATGAAATTGACAACAAACTCTCTCTGTTGACCCGGATCTGAATAATCAATTAAACATCGCAGAAGAACTGAAATGAAACCATGAACAGGAAAAGAGTGGGTTGCACGTTTAAATACTCGGAAAAAATGTACCACGCAGAAATCTCGGGTTGAACAAATTTTGCCACTTCTAAGTTGCCCGAGAAAATCTCAGTATGCAAAGTGAGAGGGTGATTAAGTTATAATAGTATTAGTTACAATAGTGATAAGTTAAGTTATAATAATGATTAAGTTATATATGCTACATTGGATCACAATCCATACCAGTTTTTAGTTTGTATTAGACAACATTTGGAAGATATGTACAATTGTGTTTGTACAATTGTGTGACAGCATAGCCTGACGAAATTAATCCCTATAAATTGAGCTCCACAACATTAATTTCAAATGGGGTTATTGACCCGTGTTTATTCTTACACCCTTTACTTTTTCTATTTTACATTTTTAACTTGTGTGTGGCAGAAGAATCTTTGGAAGTCAGTAGCATAGTTTTGGGGAAGGGTTTGGGGGACCTAAATCCTCTCCGAAATTAAACATTACTTGATTAATGAACTATTGTACGGTAAGTAGTATGCAGATATGAAAAAGTTTTCATTACTTATTTTTTGTAATTTAAACGTTTAGAATATATCTTTATATAATATAAGGAGAGAGGGAGATGATAACAAATAGCCAATCACAGAACACTTGCGGTTAGTAATGCACAAAACAGCCAATTAAAATTGAGAACGCATGTGTGTAAAAAGGTAATAATTTTTAATAATGCTGCTTGCTAATTTTTCTTCCATACTTTTCTGAATCATATTACTTCAAATATTAGAATATGCAAGAAGTATACATAAACACATAATTTAATACCATTTAATTTTTCCAAAAAAGTATTTTGACAACAATTTTATCAAAAAATTATAAACTAAAAAACGTAAAATAAAGAATTCTTAGGATTAAAAACGATTTTAAAAATTCCTCATTTTTCAATAAAAACTTTTGTATTGTTTCTTTTTTTTTAATTCTTATAGTATTTAATCAGACGTAAAAAAAACATTTTGTAGAGAACGATCATCAAATAAGAAAAAAAATTATTTACAAGCAAATTTTTTATTATAAAAATCATAACACTTACCTGATTTTTAAGTCCGGAGAATTGCAAAATGATATGTTCTTTGTTTGAAAACTTTATTCTCAAATAATATATACATAGTTTATCCCTTCATTACTTTTAGGTAACATACCACACATCAAAATTTTATAATTGTATGATCTCGATATGAATTTTAATATGTAGCTTAAAAACAGTATAGCTGAATTTTAGTTGAAATTCTTTCAAAACTAAAAAACACTTACCAAGAAAACTAATAGATATTTTATTTTATTTTATAACCGTCGTTGAACAGCCGACCCAATTTCATGGGTTTACGACTACTAATGTTCAACTCCGTAGCCTTGTAATTTTGAACTAATCAAGAAGACAAGGAAACTTCTGGATCAGTACCCCCAGAGGTATTGATTTGTTATGGGAACATGGAGGACTTTGAGACTCGACAGATTTAACGTGCATCAGTCACCATTTACTACACGGGGAGTCTTCGGTCAGCGAGGATCGAACCCACGACCTCTTGGACATGGGTCCAGCGCTCTACCGACCAGGCTATCCCGGCCCCAATACTAATAGATTTTTATTTTTATAACCGTCGTTGAACAGCCGACCCAACTTAATGGGTTTACGGCTACTAATGTTCAACTCCGTAGCCTTGTAATTTTGAACCCAATCCAGAAGACAAGGGAACTCCTGGATCGAGTATTGGGAGAAATTTGCCTTCGTGGAGGACTTTTTGATGGAGGTAACCCGCATTTGCGTTACATGGAGAGGAAGACCACGAGAACCTCCCACGGTTAGCCTGACGGCAAGGGGACTCTAACCCATGATCCGTCTACCACTGAGGATATTTCACGTCAGCACTGTGGTCAGTGCAAGCCGGATGCGGAATTCGTATCGACTGGGATTCGAACCCGGTTCGCCTCATTGGAAGGCGAACGCTCTATCCCCTGAGCCATCGTGGCTCAATACTAATAGATTTTATTTTATAACCGTCGTTGAACAGCCGACCCAATTTCATGGGTTTACGACTACTAATGTTCAACTCCGTAGCCTTGTAATTTTGAACCAATCCAGAAGACAAGGAAACTCCTGGATCAGTACCCCCAGAGGTATTGATTTGTTATGGGAACATGGAGGACTTTGAGACTCGACAGATTTAACGCGCATCAGTCACCATTTACTACACGGGGAGTCTTCGGCCGGCGAGGATCGAACCCACGACCTCTCGGACATGGGCCCAGAGCCCTACCGACCAGGCTATCCCGGCCTAATACTAATAGATAGTAATATTTGGACATGGGAAGTAAAGGCACAAGCGTAAGTAAACAGAATTCCTTTTAGTACATATATGTTAAGCCGGCCAGGTGGCCGAGTAGTTAGCGTGTCTGATTGTGAAGCCAATGGCCGCGAGTTCGAATCCTGCTCTGGGCATGGATGTTCCTCTCTCTGTGTTGTCTTCTGATGTGCGAATGAGGCCTACCCTATAAACGGGTTTGCGGCGTGGGTAACCTTGCTCGCCTCCGTGACCTTGGTTCACAGGTGCCCACTGGGTAACGATAAATGAGCAACACTTCCGGCATCTTCTATGGCGAAGAACGAAAGTTCAGTGCCTGCCGTTATTGAAAAAAAAAATAATAATAAATAAATAAATAAAAAAAACATATATGTTAAGTGAATAATTTTAACTTCAGTTTAATGTTAATTTTAACTAAAACTGTTTCCTGTCAAGAAAAAGCAATTATTGCGAAGCAATCATCGGGGTTGGTGAGTGGCAGCAAAGAGAACAGGGGGCTTAGCCCCCTAGTATATATATATATATATATATATATATATATATATATATATATATATATATATATATATATATATATATATATATATATATATATATATATATATATATATATATATATATATATATATATATATATATATATATACATTAGAAAGAGATGATCGATAACCCTTCAAACATACATTAAAACTACGCCACTGTTGCGAGTGTATTGATGTAGCTCGGCAGTAAGAAATATTCTAGTCTCCTACATTATTCGAAGACAAGTTAATTTGGAAATCTTATCAGAATTAAAATACTATTTAAATTTTGTCATTCACCAAACTATTTTAAATAAGTGAAAATAAAATTATTCCCCTTCAAACAAATTATATAGATCTATGCATTATAACTGCACATAGAACTGTTATGAATTAATTATGTCTGTACAAGTTCGTTTAAACTTTTCATTCGATAGCTGAACTGAACAAATATTTTATTACCATTTAAAATATGAAGCAGACAAGAATCTGAAATTTGAAATGAGATCGCCAAACGAAGAACATAAATGTTTCAGTTGAAATATTTCGCAAGCGACATTTATACACAGGTAAAAATTTTTAACAAGCAAGACTTTCTCAGCTTCACTCTTTCCTTTCCGGAAAATGCTTGTAATTCGATAGATGCATTTCTTCGCTTTTACTCATGAGTATCTGTAATTCGAGATGTCGCATTCGTGCATAATTATATTTCTACTTTTTCGCTTCGAGGCAAAAATCGTTTGGTACGATATTCGAACCATTTCTCCATTTGAGAAGTTTTATACTCAGCTGGAAGCAAAGAAACTACTGCAAGCCATTCCTCCTATTTTTAATTTCATTTATTTATATGCTATTCAAATAGTCTCTAACAATTCGCGCGGAGGAAAAATTTTCTGGAGAACTTACATGGCTCTACTTTCGAAAATACTTGTTAGAATTGTTTATATTGTTTTCTTAAATTGGCAACACCGAGTTTCGTCACAGAAAGGCATTCTTTTTATTAAAAAAAAGTAAGAATATCAGTTTCTTTAATATAATAAGCTCTTTTCTGAGCAAAATTCATCTCAATAAGGTAAGATTTCATTTTTCTTGCGAAAAAAAATTACTTTCCGTATTTACTCAAAAGTTATAAAAATATAAATGCCCTTTGAAATCACAACTAGTAACTGAGAAACGGTAGTGTGTATAACAAACTTATTTAGAATAATTTTTGCACCAAATCAATAATGAAACCATGGTTTTTGAAACGGAAAAATTTTTCCTAGTAATACTAAAATGCAAACATTGAACATTTAGTTGAAAATTCAAAAAGTAAATTTTTTTTTCTGAACAATGAAACAAATTTTAAATTTATAATGACTAACTATCAGAGTTTGTAAGGAAATCTTACCAATATGATTCAAATTTATTTAGAAATCAAATGATTAAATTTATCTAAATTGCAGCAAAGAATTAAAGATTAAAATTCTTTTAGTCGGAAATTAAAAATGTGTTTAAAAATATAAAGGACCAAGAAAAAAAATCGGGAAATTGAATTTTTCCATAGCTTTTGAAAACTTTCTACCACTTACTTTTAAAAATGGAAATATTTTCGTAGTATATTCAACTAAAAAGATTTTTTTTCCAATTTTCATTTTTTCTTGTAGGAAAATCATCGTCGTAACAAACCTAAAAAAATTAAGACTTTAAATTTGGTTTAAAAAAACTTAAGTATAAGTCCTTTCTTAGAATCGTAAAACATCTTCAAGTAATGTTAAAAAACAAAAGTTGAAAAAAAAGCTATTGTTTGGATATCTATAACTACTTAATATTTTAAGACATAACTAAAGCTGACTAATTTTAAAGTTTAAAAGAAAATCTATATTTAGTTTACTAAAATTTTTTATTTCTCTTATTTCTTACTTAAATTTTACTTAAATTATTTAATCTTTCTTCCTTTCTTTTGTGTTAAAATATAGGAAAACTTTGCACTTATTTTCGATAAAAAATATTTAAAAGAAATTTTAAACATGTATAAATGAGCCAATGTATAATAATTATATAAAGATTAGGCATAACGATTTATTCAGTGTTGTTTTAAATACAAATACATGCTAAAATTTTTCCGCAATAAAGAGGTATGTGGCAATAATCAAATGTTAGTAATCTTTTATAAAATTTAGTTTCCTTAGTCAGTTGAAAATACGAATATTTATTTTTGCTCAAAATAGTTACACGGTTAACATATTTTTAGGAAAAAAAGCAGATTATTTCCATTTATAAAGATGCATTCTTATATTTACAAGTATTTTATTCCATAATTATTTTACTCTTATCTTTTTATTGCTCATGTTGAGTGCTTAAAACTCGAGATAAAAAATACCGCTGAAATTACATGGTTATGCCAAATCATGTGGTAGTGCATGATGCGTTAACGATATAGATCTTAGGCTTGGTTTATTGTAACGCTGAATCAATTTTAGAATCAGATTTAATTGGATACTTGCAAGAGACGTCAAGCATGGATAAATCGTAGCATTTATTTATGTCATGAGTCATGATTCAGTAGCGAATCAGGTTCTACACATAGTCTTGACATCGCTTTCAAGTAAACAATTAAATCTGATCCGAAAATTGATTCAGAGTGATAATAAACCAAGTCTAAGAGCTGTTATGTTAACACGCCATGCACAACCACGTGATTAGACAAATCCATGCGATTTCAGTGGTGTACTTCTTTTTGAGTTGCAAGATTCCCATTGCTCAAAGAATAGATTTCGGAAATATTATTTTTTATTCTGTGCAAATAAAAAGGATATCATCTTAAATAATGAGGATATAAAGGATAAATCTTAAATATGGTCTCAATAATTTCGGCGGGAAAGTTTAGACTTCTTAATTTTAATTACAAGATTTGCGTATTTTATTATGTTTTAATGGAATGTTTTATAGTAAATAAAAAAATTTTGCACACAATTTTAAAACTTGTTTATCCAAAGATGATTTCAGGTTTAAAAAAAAATTATTTTACTTAATAAGGGTCGAGAAAATATAAAATTATTAGGTATGAAAATTTTTACTCCAGGCTATACTATGTAATTTAAAATTACAAAATTTTGTTGAAATCGGTTGAGTAGCTTTTAAGTTATAAAGTTTCAAAAAAAGACTTATTTTTAAAATTCTATTTCTCAATTATATTCGACCATTTTGTTCAAGTTTTGAATTTTGTCAATTAAATTTACAAAGTTTAAAAAATATGTAAGAATTTGTATTCATTATAATTGAAAATTTTTCGAAAAATATTAAACAATAATAAATACAAATTTTTAAAAACTAATAATTACATGGAATTATAAGTTAAATTATTGGTATAATTGTGTAAAAAAACTTTTCGATTTGCTTTCTATTAAGAATTTAAGAGCTTTTAAAACTTTTTATTACCGGTTAATTTTATTAGGAGTATTTTTAAGTTTAAATTTTTTTCATTTTAAATTTTCGATTTGAAATTTTATTTTAAGACTTTTAATTTGAATTTTTTATTTTTATTTTGAAATTAAGTAATTTTTATCTTATATTATTAGAGGTGATGAGACTAGACAAGTAACAGCACGCGCTTCTAAACACATAACTTTAATCCTCTTTTTTTACACACACACAGAACAACAAAAATAATGGAAAAGATTGAACATGAATAATAGCGCCCTCTAGTGATGAGGCAAACTGAATTTAAGGCTGAACATGCCGCCCACCTTGAAATACTATTTCAAAATTCTTAATTGTGATACAAATGCAATAAGACATTAAATGAATTGTTTACATGAATACACATACAGGAAGACACTATTTAGTACAAATTTCTGCTTATTTTGGTAAGAGACACAATTTTGTTACATTTCTTTTAAATATGCTATCTGAGGTTCTAACAGTTACAACTCGAACATGGTTATCAATACCGGGGTGTAATTGAACTACTCTGCACATTTTCCACTTAGTAGGTGGCAAATTATCATCTTTTAACAAACACAAATCATTAACTTCGATGTTTTTAGTTGGCAAAAGCCATTTTGGTCGTTGTTGTAGTCTACACAAATATTCTTTGTGCCAACGTTTCCAAAACTGCTGCACCATTTTTTGGATTATCTGCCATCTTGTAAGATAAGAAATGTTAGATTCGGTATAATTTGGTTCGGGAATGCTTGTTAATGGTCTTCCGATAATAAAATGACCTGGTGTTAAGGCCGATAGATCGTTAGGGTCACAAGATAAGGCAGTTAAAGGTCGAGAATTGAGACAAGCTTCGATCTGGGCTAAGAGAGTCTCAAATTCTTCGTGTGTTAATTTGATATCACCCACAACCCGTTTTAAATGATATTTCGTGGATTTAATGCCCGCTTCCCATAGGCCCCCCATGTGAGGAGCGCCGGGCACGTTTAGATGCCAACGTATACCGATATCAGACAAAAATTTGTCAACATTTTGATTATAATCCTTTGATTTTGCTAGTCTTTCATATTCCATTAGTTTACGTTTAGCTCCAATAAAATTGGACCCGCAGTCACTGTATATGTCGCTACATTTACCCCTACGAGAAATAAATCGCTTTAGAGCTGCAATAAAGGCATCTGCAGAAAGATCAGTGACCAACTCTAAATGGATAGCTCTGGTTGTAAAGCAAATAAAAAGAGCTATATATGCCTTGAATGTTTTAGAGCCTCGTCCTTTAGCTGCTTTAATTTGGAACGGGCCTGCATAATCAACCCCACATCGTAAAAATGTAGGAGCTGGTGAAATTCGACTGGATGGCAAATCACTCATCATTTGGTTAGTGACAGATGCTCTAATTCTACAACATTTAACACATTTTCTAATTAAATGTCTGATAATATCTCTAGCACCCATGATCCAAAAAGTTTCCTGAATAGAGGATTGTACAAGTTGAGCACTAGCATGCAATAAATTTTGATGATAATGTCTAATAATGAGATCAGTCAAGGCATGCCTTTTTGGCAGTAAAATGGGATGTTTTTGGTCGTAACCGATATTTGCATGTCGCAAGCGACCTCCCACCCTGAGAATACCTGAATGATCCAAAAAAGGGTTGAGAGCTAAAATTTTGCTTTTGCAAGATAAGGATTGATTTTTTTGAAGAGCATTGATCTCATTATTAAACTCAACAGATTGAACTAATTTAATCAATACATTCATAGCATTATTAAGTTCATCAGTTTTTACAAAACCAGTTACCTTACTTTGGGAGTTTCTGCAATTGTGAATGAATCTTAAACAATATGCTGTTATACGTTTAAGTGTAGAGAAAAAGGAGAATTTGTTTATCAATTCATTTGTTTCAGATGAATGGCTGATTGTAGCAATTGACTGCACAGTACACACTCTTTCTTCAGGCATAGGCTCACACATTTGAGATATGAGCATATTTGCTTGGAAAGAAATCGGTTGATACAGAAATGTTGGACCACTAAACCACTGAGATGTGAATAATGTTGATGATGACACACCACGGGTTGCAATATCTGCCGGATTTGTATCACCACTAATGTGATGCCACTGATTTGGAGAAGATAAGCTTTGAATTTTTGCTACTCTGTTGGCAACAAAGGTTTTCCATCGGCTGGATGGCGATCCCAACCAAGAAAGAACGATAGTTGAATCTGTGTAGAAGTGAGATTGGGATATTGGAATATTTAGTGCACTGCACGCAAATCTCATCAGCTTTACTAGAAGCAAAGCTCCACATAGTTCTAGTCTTGGAAGAGATTCATTCTTTAGAGGTGCAACTCTTGTTTTGGAGACAACAAGTTGAACACTGATTTGCTCATCATCTAGCACTGAGCGACAGTATATAACAGCCGCGTAAGCCTTTTCTGAAGCGTCGCTGAAGCCAAATAATTGAAATTGCTTATTAGGTGACAAGAGCCTTGGTATTTTGATGTCTTTTACGAGCATCATATCTTCTGCAAGCTTTGCCCACTCTTGAGAGATATTTGGAGAGATCGTTTCATCCCACTGCAATTTATGCTTCCACAAATCTTGCATAATTAACTTGCATTTAATTGTAATAGGTGCCAACCATCCTAGAGGGTCGAATGTTCTGGCAATAGTAGAAAGAAGTATGCGTTTTGTCATGGTACCTTCAAAGGATGTTGGAGTAACTTTGAAAAGGAACACATCGTCTGCTGGGTTCCAAAGAACACCTAAAGTCTTTATGACATTGTCACTGTCTATGTCAAGGGATGTATTTTTCAAGCACAAGTCTGCATCAATTGTCTTCAAAAATTCATTGCTGTTTGATGCCCATTTCCTCAGACTGAATCCTGCGCTTGATAACATTTGCATTAATTGTGTTTGTAATTCATGAGCTTCACTGAGTGTCTCAGCTCCAGACATTAAATCGTCTACATAAAAGTCTTTCATGACTGCATTGGAGGCCAAAGGAAAATTATCTGCTTCTTCCGCTGCTAGTTGTTGAAGACATTTTGTAGCAAGATAAGGCGCAGAAGCTGTGCCATAGGCGATTCTAGTGAGTTGATAATCTTGAATAGGCTCAAAGGGTGAGTTACGCCATACGATTCTTTGAAAGTCAGAGTCCTTCAAAATAACCTGCCTGTACATTTTCTCAATGTCTGCTGTTAGAGCAATTTTATGGGTTCTAAATCTTATGAGCAATGTTGTTAAGTCATCTTGCAACTGCGGTCCTACCATCAATTTGTCATTTAGTGAAACACCAGTTGAAGATCTTGCAGAACCATCGAAAACAACACGGAATTTATCCCCGATTTTGTTTGGAACTGGATGATGAGGGAGATAAAAACTAGTTGTGGCTGGAATGTCAATGTTCGTTTCTGGTATTAATTCCATGTGCCCGAGATCTAAATAATCTTGCATGAATTTATGATACTGCATAGAAAGTGACTGATTTTTGACAAACCTACGTTCAATTTGTTGCAAACGATGAATAGCGAAATTTCGAGATGAACCAAGTTGTTCAGATGATTCACGAAAGGGAAAATTGACAGCAAATCTGCCAGTAGGATCTCGAGAAAATGTTTCTTTAAAATGATTCTCGCATGCAATTTCTTCCTCTGAATAGGACTTTGCTTCTGAAATTTCTTCTAGCTTCCAGAATTTATCTAGCTGATATTCAGCTTCACTGCAACTAGCATGATTTGTTATGATTGTACGTGTTTTGATAGGTGACTTGCTTTCTGTTCTTCCCAGAATAACCCATCCAAAAATGGATTCTAGAGCAGTTAATGAAAGTTCTGGAATAGTTAAACGTCCGTTGAGTATTATTTCGCCAAAAACTTCTGCACCCAGTAAAATATCTATAGGTCCAGGTTGGAGGCAATTTGCATCTGCTAATTTTAATTGTTCAAAAGAATTCAAAACAGACGCATTGACCTCTGTTTGAGGAAGATCACAAGTTATTTTGGGTATAATTAAAGCTTCTGTCGTGATGTTAGCATTTTTGTAAAATAATGATGTGATGTGCAGTTGAACTGAACCTGTAACCTTACCTACCCTTTGTGAACTTAGTCCATCAACACTGATACTCGCACGATTTCGTTTTAACTTTAATAAATTAACACAACTCTCCTTAATGAATGTGCCTTGACTGGCTGAATCTATAAGGATTCTGCATTTATGCAGTTCGCCATCACCGCCCTGAACATTAACAACTGCGGTGGGTAATAAAACGCATTGTGTGACTGGAATAGTTGTGTTGTTGCTACTAATAGTAGAAATTATTTCGTTTCCCCCCTGTGCTCTTAATTTTGTTTCATTTGAATTTTTAGAACATAATAATGTATTATGCGGCTGAGCGCAATTCTTACAAGTTCCCATACGGCATTTCGAAATTGAATGAGTTTTATTCGATTTGAGACAATTCGCACAAAGCTTATTTTTGTTTACTATATCCCATTTTTCTTTCATCGGAAGTTCAATAAAACTATTGCATCTGAATAATCCGAAATGAGTATCACTTTTGCAAAACAAACACAAATGTGAAACTAATTGAGATGAAAATGATGATTTATTTGTTTTTTGATTTCGATTGGCTCCGCTTTCAAAACTTTTTTCACTTGTTTTTTCTTTTTGGCGTAGAGCCAAAGACGCTAGCCCGTCGGCCTTATTCAAAACAAAAGTTCTGAATTCTGCGAACGAAGGGATATTTTTTGTTTGTTCTAACGTCCAAACGCGAAGTGTTTCTGGATCAAGTTTTCCTTTTAAAAGAAAAATAATGATAGTGTCCCAATGTTCTACGGGCTGTTTAAGGACTTTTAATGTATCAATACATTGTGAAGTAGTATCAATTAATTTTCGTAATCCTGACGCGGATTCATATTTTAAGTTAGGTTGAGAAATTAACCTGTTTAATGCTGCGTTAATGATTTCTGTTTCGTTTTCATAACGTTCTTTAAGTGCGTTCCACGCTCTTTCATAATTTTCATTAGTAATTTGAATCGATTGTAATAAAGTAGCTGATTCCTCTTTAACAGAGAGTTTAAGGTACTGTAATTTTTGACAATTACTTAAAGAACTGTTATTTCCTACGCTTGCTAAGAATAAATCACGAAATGAAATCCAATCAAGATAATTAGAAGTAAATATTGGTAATTCTACACGGGGAAGTTTTAAACTATTTACATCAGCATTGGATGTATTTTGAGACACAATATTATTTACATTAACGTGATCTTTATTATGTTTTTTTAATTCATTCTTTAAAGTAATTTTTAAAGTATCTACTTTTGAAAGTAATTCATGCATTTCTTCTTCATATTTATCGAATTCTGTATCAGAACAAGAAAATAGAATTTCATCATTTAAATTATTTACATCAGTGCTTAATGAATCAGTATCGTTTTGATAAACTTCGATATTGGAAACAGAAATCTCCTGACTTTGCAAGCTATTTACTTGAGTAATTAATCTGGTTAGCTTACCTTTAATGATTTTCTTACGTTTTAGAAGGGAATCCATGTTTGACTGTGATCTCCCGCTAAAAGAGGTGTGCTTCTGATTTGAATTGGGATTTGCTTTTGGGTTTTTTGAATGTTATTCCGTTGATTTAAAAGCTTCGTTGGCAGTATAACTGTCATTCATCTTAAAAAATATATGCTGGGGCTAGGACGGACCATTTCGATGATGAGACTAGACAAGTAACAGCACGCGCTTCTAAACACATAACTTTAATCCTCTTTTTTTACACACACACAGAACAACAAAAATAATGGAAAAGATTGAACATGAATAATAGCGCCCTCTAGTGATGAGGCAAACTGAATTTAAGGCTGAACAAGAGGTAGTGTTCAAAAGATTAAATTTATGTAATTCCGGATAAAAATTAAAGAATAGAAACGAAATACTAAGAAATATAAATGCACTTTTTCGGTTCGAATTTCTAGTTTTGGTATCTAAAAAAATTTTATTAAAATGTAAACATTATTTAAATGTTATTGCAATGTTATTACAATTAAATTTTAAGTTTCTAAACCTGTGCATGTAATTTTAATTTTAGGACAAATGAAGATGAGCAATTGAAGTAAGCTCTAATCTGAAAAGAATAGTAGTTTGGCTAGATAGAGAGCTATCACTAGCCAAACTACGAAACTTTCTTAAAAATTATTATTTTGTTTTGGGGTTATGGGCTAGAATCCCCTTGTTCTCGGGTTAATCACGGGAGGTCTTCGTGGTTTTTCTCTCCATGTAAAGTAAACTCGCGTTAGGTCCATCGAAAAGTTCTACATGAAGGTCAATTATTTCCAATGCTTGATTCAGGAGTTTTTTGTCTTCTGGGTTGAATTTAAAATAACAAGACAATGCATTTGAAGATTGATAGTCGTAAACTCAGAATTGGGTCTGCTGTTCAGCGCCGAGTATAAAAGTATAAAATCAGTAAAATTTTGTATACTGTAACATCAGGCAATAACTGCTTCAAGGTGTCATTTTATGTTTTTCAGTCAAAAGACCTCATAGTTTAATTTTAATTTCAATATAAAGTTCAGACAGTTTTAATTTGTATTCTACCTACATTAGAAGTAATATATGTTTTTTTTTTTCTTGTCTCTCTTTAACATAGCTCCATGTTTCTTTTGGCGGCCTTTTAAAAAAACTGTAAATTTCAATACAAAAGAAACATTTTCTCGTCAACTGTTTTTCTAATAAACCGTAAAACTAAAATTTGGTATGAAACATTTTCTCTTTGAATTTTGGTCTGTATATTCTTTATAATACATAGATTGATTTTATCAAAAAAATTGTGGTTATTTTTCTAAGTTTATTTTTCAAAACTCTGAGTCCGAAAATACACAAATATTTGCAACAAATTTAATGGAACTTAAAAAGAAATTTATATTAACGAAAAATGCATCTTGATTTCTTGTAAAATATTTCCCCCTCGTCTATATTATCTATTTTCAAAAAATTTTCTTTAAAAGGGGCACTTTTTAACTGTTGGGATATAGGATTCTGAGGCGTCAAGTGACCCTTTAAAATCTCGCTATAATGATTTCGTAAGGCTGTTTTGGGTGTTCAAATTCACTTTACATTTTGTGTTGCAGCCCAACTATACGATTTAGAAGAAAAATGTGCTGGTATTATAATGGAATAAAAAAAATCGATATTTGGTAAGCATTTTTAGAATTATTAACTGTTAAACTTGTTGTAAAAAAATGAACAGTCTTTTTTATTTCTGAACATCACTCAAGTTTTTTTTTCGAAATTCCAATTTGTTTAAAAGTTTATAACAATTTTAAATATCTGTTTATTTATTTTCTCTCGAGTTTTTCTCCCTTTTTTCCTTTAAATAATGACTATTTATTCATTGTTTCAGGAAAATGTACCTTCAAATACAGATGAACATTTTTCAAAACCAGATAATAATCAATGATTTCCTAACTATAATTTAATAAAATGTTGTTACATAAAATTATAACAATTATATACTTTATTAACATAAGTACATTTGTTTTTGTGGAAAATACCAACGTTTAATGAAAAAAATTAAAAAAAACAAAGCATTGTTGACTGAAGTGAATCTTGATTTTAATATTCATGTAAGTATATGCTATTTCTTTATATCTTTATATAATATAAGAAGAGAGTGAAATGATAACACATAGCCAATCACAGAAGACTTGCGGTTAGTAACGCACGAAACAGCCAATCAAAATTGAGAATGCATGCGTGTGAAAAAGTAATAATTTTTAATAATGCTGCCTGCTGAAATGTTACAACTAAACTTACCATCTATAGCTTGTTGCAATTTTTATTTTGTTTTGAGTATGTCTAATGACAACGTGATAGTTATCTATTGTTGTCCGAGCATTTTTATTGACCGGAAAATCACGTGTTAGGATCCAGTTTTTCCTAATTCATTTCCACATTGTTTTGGTTGTCATCAGCATCAAATTAATAAAAGTCGTAAAGGTATTCTTTCTCTATAAATATCTTTCTATCCCTAATTTAAAGTTTTTTTTTTTTCTGTACTGCTATTATTACGTTTTTAATTCAAGAGTTAAAAAAAAAGAAAATTGTTTTTTTTTAATTATTATTATTAAAATGTAATTATGTGCTACATTTTAAGATAAAGGTATTTAGAAAGGGTCTGATCTTATTTACCGTTTTACAATTATCATTTTTGTGCAGATAACATTACTATACTCTTACAAATTGCAGTTAAGGAGATCTGTTAAATGATTTAGAACTTAATGATCAGCTTCATGCACAATAAGATGCAAACAAAAATAATATTTAATATATCCACTTGTTTGGTGAGCGAAATTATTAAATTACGGATGTGAACTCATCAAATTTGTTCGACACCAATAGATCTAATTATTTCTTATACTAGTTGATGATACTAGGGCCGTGATAACCCAGTTGTCAGGGCACTGCGCCCATGTCCAAGAGGTCGTTGGTTCGATCCCCGCCGGCCGAAGACTCTCCGTTTAGTAAAGTGTGACTGACGCACGCTAAATCTGTCGAGTCACTAAGTCCTTCATGTTCCCATAACAAATTATACCTCTGGGGGTACTGATCTAGGAGTTTCCTTGTCTGCTGGATTGGTTCAAAATTACAAGGCTACTGAGTTGAACATTAATAGTCGTAAACCCAAAATTAGGTCGGCTGTTCAACGATGTTAATAAAATAAAATAAAATAGATAATACTAATGGATAATAATATTTGGAGGAGGGAAGAGGAGGCAAAAGCTTAAGCAAACAGAATTCCTTTTAGTACATATATGTTAAGTGAATAATTTTAACTTTAGTATAAAAACGGTTTTCTGCCAAGAAACGACAATTATTACAAAGCAATTATCGGGGTTGGTGAGCGGCAGCGAACAGGGGGCTTAGACCCCCAGTATGACAATAAATATTATGAAATTTTTAAAATTCTCCCTCCAATTATTTTTTTTTTTTATTTTTTTATTTTATTTTATTTTTTTTTTTTTGATATGCTTCTAAAATGACCTTTTGCGTTAAGCAAAATGCTACTTGAGCGAAAGAGAAGTTAAACCGATATAAATTTAAAGTAGCTAAACGAATACTCATAGATAAATTTTTAAGGATTTTCTTATTAAAAGCTTTAAAATTGAGCGGGAAATAACGTACATTTATCAAGTTAAATTCCATCCTTAATTTTTGCAGTCTTATTAGCAATCCATTCCATTGCTTGTTGGGCAGGTAAATTAAGAGGACAAAACTTTACGATAGGAACTATGAAAGCTGTTTCGAGATTGCTGAGTGATAACGTGGGTCCTACCCTTTAAAAATTTAAAACTAAAAATAAAAGAATTTTACGCACAAAAGCTTATTAAGAACAAGTATAACAAAATTGAGGAAAAGTGAGTGAGTAGAATAATCTGAAAAGAACTGCCGGAGCAGTTAACTAGGCTTGACGAGCGGTCAGGTGGTGGAATACCTAAAAATTACATAAATCTTTGATCAGAAGATAATTAAAATAGCAAAATTTGATAGCATTTTCAAACTTCCCATTTTTTACTTTTATTAACGTATTAAAAAATATATATATTAAAACATCAATCTCAAAATTACATTAATAATCAATAATTGTATGAAAAATTACTCAAAATTTGAAGGCTAATGTTATCATAAAAAAAAAATTACGAATAAATCAAGTTTAACAATAGGACATGTCAGTCTACAGATAAAATGTATTTAACGAGAATCAAAGGTTTTACTTTTTAAAACGTACAAATTAAATATATAAATTCTTTGAAGTTTCCAAATTACATCCTAGAAATTTTTGGTCGAGTCAGAGAATAAGGTAATTTGTTACCGGCTGTTTCTAAAACTAATCCTTGCTTAGTAAAATATTATTAAAAGATGAAGTACAAACAAACTTCATATACATCAAAGCAAATTACTGTTAACTTTAATCTTGCACTTTTTAAAGCGATTATTTCTTTCACTGGTGGGGATATCATAATATTTTTCCATTAGTGAGTATTAAACGCATTAATTTGTTGACTTGTGCAACGCACCATGATAAATAATTTTCACAAATTTAAATAAATAAAATTATTTAAAAGTATGATTTAGTAAAGCTTTGAGAATTATTATTTAAATAATATATAAAAGAGTAATTTTAAATTTTTCTCTCACTGCAATATGGTTAGAATATGTTAACCATTATGTGGGTAGTTATTAAAAAATTCGCTACATTCAACTCCCGGGCCGTTTATGAATAAAGCTTGTTTTAAAAAGCAGTTGTCAAATGATTGTTGGCTATTATTTTTCTTGAAGTTTAAAAAAAATGAATATCTTGATAAAAAGAGATTAATGTAAAACATGAAAATATTTTGGTCTGACATCGTTGTTTGAATAAAATATTTTACAACTTAATCAATAAATTTTAAAATCAGTCATTTCTAACAACACTAATTTTACAAAAGAAAAAAAAATGAATATCAGCTTGATTTATAGAGCCTTTTTTGATATTGATATATGACTGGTTATACAATATTCTATAGCAATTGTGCAATAACATTAACAAATTTTTTAACCTAAAAATAGTTAGAACTTTGAAATGTCAGATTTTCGGACATAACCTTAAAACGAATACTATACAATAGTTTTAATAATCGAAAATATTGATAATTTGTCATTTATAAATGAAATAAAAACTTTATTTATGCCTTAGAAAACTTATTCATGGATATTTGTGTAGATTCAGAAATCTTTTGGTGTTTGGCCACTTACAAATTTCTTCATAGAAAGACAAAAATCATTTGATTTATAGTCTGAAAACTTTTTGATACCTGCAGTTTTCTCGTGGTTTGTGGCAACTTTTCCAAAATATGCTTCTTTAACTGGTTATGTTGCCAAGTGCTTCTTTTTTTAATATTAAGTAAATAATTTTAATATTGAGTAAATATTAAGTTGCATACTACCAATAAAAGGAGATACTTTAACTTCATCAGGTGTGATGCTTTAATAAGTAAAATTTCAATAATGTAACACCTAAAACTTCTGTTTTTCCATAGTTCATTTTGATAACACATTTTTCTTATAATGCTTCAGCCACGAACTTTTGAAATCAAATATCATATTATTTGAGGTCACTTCTTTCACAGTTACTTTTAAAATATAAAGAACTACCCTCTGAATCACTCATTATGTGATAAAATCATCAACAAAATAACTAGCCTAAACTAAATAGGTAATTTTTAGGTTATGCGAACAATTTCACAAGCAACAACTGCAGCCGCCTAGCGACATTTTCCAAGTTTATTCCGTAAACATCTCCAGGAAATCATCTAGGAAATGGCATCTCCTGGAAATGGCATGTTTTCGAACTTAATTGACATTTCACTGCACAAAATATACTGTACCAAGAAGTTAGGACAAGTTATATCCGAACTATGTATTTAAGTCAGCCAAACTTAAAAATGCAACAATCTCAATTTTGAAAAAAAAGTGGAGATGACCAGTTTTCGGAATCATCGATTCAGTTGTTTGCAAAGTTCATTTAATTCGCTGTAATAGTTCCAGCAATGTGGTGAAATACGCGAAAATTTAAACTAACTATAAGAAGTCCCAACTTTTAGGATATTTTCCTGATAACGACCACGCCTCCGCCTTTTTTTTTCCCTATAGGTTAAGAATCCAATCGCTTCAAGAAACAGAGAGATATATTCATATAAAGTCTGAGTCCATTACTTAAAAAATCGTTTGCACAAAATTATCATATTTTTAGCTTTGATTTAAGAAACATTAAAATGAGTTTTCTACTTTTTTCTATCAATAATTAACTTATCTGAAAAAGAGAACAGGATGAGTTTATTTCATTTGACAACAACTCAAATAAATTAAACATGAGATCACTTATTTATTTCTTAGTTAACTTTAATTAGTACATTTTGTAGAACGTTCTTGTTATCTATCGCTCGCTCTTTGTCCGTCCTTAAAGAACGATATTTTTAAATTATTCACAATTTTTTTTTTATTTTAAGAATTAAGAGTAAGGTTTTTAAGTTGTAATTAACCAAAAGACTATTTGTGTTTAACTCAGAGGTTATAATATTTACTAACAGCACGTTTTACTTAGATTGGAAGTTATGGATATGGACATGTTATATCAGAGTTAGAGAAATTAATATTTTTTTAGAAGAATAAATTGCAATCTGCCTATCAGCGGGTTGACTTGATACATAATTTCAACTGTAACAAATTTTAAATATTTGAAAACACGAAATGGAACCTAAAGTGTTCTAAATTTTTCAAAAACATACATAATGAGAAGGTAGAATATTTTACAGGTTTCATGACTTCATTTCAGGAAAGCATGCCAAAGATTTAAGTAGTTTAGCAATATCTGACTACATAATGGGGGAAGGCCTATCAGGGCCTAAGCTCATCTGATGCTAGGATTTCCCTACACGTCTATTTCGATGCCCCACAATACTTCTCCAAGAGATAATCCCTATCCCTGCTTCCCTGGCCCGTCCACCTGAAACCGCCAGGAATAGAACGAAAACTGGAGAAGAGATAACCCCGAATCTTGCCTTGGTTGGTACTTCCTTCTCTTAAAGATAGAATGAACGTGGTGGAAACCTTAATCACCAAGTGCGATGGGGGATTCCTTCACAGCAGGGCCAGTATCAGAGGCCCATTATTTTGCCTTTATCTGGCATCTCTTCGGCGCAAATGCCCCCCGCATCACCTTCCATTCCTTTCCAGTGCAACTCGGGGGTTGTGTAGCAGGGGGTGGGCTCCATTTCTCTCTCTCTCTCTTTCTCAAGTCCGAGGAACGCTCTTTGGAAAATTTTGTTCTTTAGCGAGAAAAGTTGCGAGATCTAAGCTAAGGCAGTATTCTGTGTGTTTCTCTCCTCTTCAGCTGGCCCGAAGCACCCCCAAGGCTACTGAGCGAGAAAGAGAGAGCAGGGGCCTCGACTGATGATGATGATGATGGCGTCGCCCTCTCTCCCCACATCCCTATATAGAGTGGATGTGTTGTATGTGTGGAAGAGAGAGAGAGAGAAAGGGGTAGTCTGAGAATTCTAAGGCCTTGTATTTAGAGGTCTGGTATGCCGTCGATCACGTGTGCAACACACGCAATGCGGCAAATGCTTGCGTCACCGTCTACTATAACAATAAATACAATGTAAGGTGGTCGGAACAAAAACGACACGTCTATAGGATCCGACTTAACAGATAGAATATAGAACAAAAGAGAAAGAACGTTGAAATAAAACGATAGAATGCAGAGCCATTAAAACAAATACTCTCCTTTGTCAGTTGTATGAAACTTCTAAGAAATCATTTGTTATAGTAAGTGTTTTAATAATTGAAATATTGCACTAAAACGTAAAATGTAGATCACTGGAATTTAAATTCTATAATCTAGATCTAATTCATTAGATGCATTGTTTTTAGTAAATTAAATAGGGCAATGGAATTTGAAGGAACTGGCTTGTTGTTTCAAATGCTATGTAATTGAATCAATTTTCCTGATTTAATTACACAATAAAAATTTACTCAGATATTAGTTTCCTGCCTGTTCTTATTCTAAAGAAAATAGCATTATATTGCAAAAATAAAGCGAAAGAATGAGCGATACGTTGCGAAAAAGAAAAACTAAAATTCAGAATTATAATTTATTATTGAAACTACTACTAATTATACTAACAGTAAGACAGTAGAATTGATAAGTATAATGCATTCTCTAAAAAAATTTAAATCCTATTGATTTAAATCTATAAATGACGTAGAGTTTGCCATTGACGAAATAAGCACACAAACGAAAATTCAAATGCTAAGAAATCCTCCAGTTGAAGCTAGATTCAAGCCATTAAAAATGATCCCGAAAATCTAAACTTTATGGATTCTTCATGAATCGTTCTTTTTTTTATATATATTTTACTCTTAACTTAATCTTTCAAAGAAATACGGGGTGGCAAAACTCTATTGGGCAAATTTTTCGAAAAGAACAAGAAAATTGTCCAAATGAGTTTATTTTATTTAGTTGAATATTCCCTACTCTAGAAGCTCTGTTTTCTAGAGAAAATAAAACCCGATCAGTTTTTTACCTCACCTTCCCTCACCCGAACCTTTTGCTCCCATCGATAAAACTGTGTAAAAATATTAAATATCAGTACAAAATATTCAAGTTTTCTGCTATTATGATGACCGCTTTTTTTTTTTTTTTCCTCTTTCAAACATGTCTCGAAATTAGCAGATGTACTTGGAACATTGAATGGCGTTGGACCTGGTACCCCTAAATAGAATTATGTTTCCGAAAATTGTTATTTACGGATTGAATTAGTTCTAGAAAATTTTTTTCTCTTTTAGATAAGGAGCTAATAATCCACTTTTTGAAAAGAAATTTTAGTTTTTTGCAGAATAAAGCGTGAACCTAAAACAATTTACTTAAATGCAATCTTTTAAAAATCCAACCAATGCTATTTATGTTACTATAAAAAAAAAATTATTCTGTTTGCTAAAAACTAATCTTTAAGTAAGCGGAATATTAATATTATGCCCTAAGGGGATTTTTAAACAACCGAATTGAAAATCGAGATACAGTTTGAATAAATATCTTAATATCATAAATAAAAAATCATCGAAGAATGCAAATAAATACATTAATGGCTAATAGTATATACGGAATTTGAAACTCTAGACACCACCTGATATAGTCATCGTAAAATTTGATTTTTTGATGTATAAAGGCTTTGGCTCTCAAAAATCTGATTAAATATAGAACTACCACAATATCTTTCTCAAAGATTTTACCAAAAAAAAAAAATTTTTTTTTAAAAATTTAGATTACGCAGCCTATTATTCAGATTATAAAGACAATTTTACACATTTTTTTTTTTTGATATCTCGACTATTAAATTAAATGAATAATGTATTGATTCTCCAAAACTAAGTCCCGCAGTGGACTGATCGTAAAGACACGGTTCCCAGTAGATCACAGAAGTCGAGCATCACTGGCTGCGGTCAGTGTGCGGGTGGATGACCACTTTGATCAACCAACGTAGGGACCGAGGGTAAGCGGTATCGGTCATCGTTAAACTATTCTACCGTAAAGTGCTCGACTTCGTGCTCAGGTCGTTCGACTACCATAACCATTCCCTCTGAAGAGGTTCAAAATTGCGATACCACGTCTTTGGATCATCCTCAGGGATGTTTCCCAGACCGTCGCCAATAGCCCATTGTGCAGCTCTAGTATGACGTACATAAAGTACCTACTTACCTACCTCTAAAAGTGCATGAATTATTACGATTGTTTACGTCACCTGAAATTAATTCATTCTTATACCAGTGTAATTTTGATTACATTTTTATTCCAATCTCTGGGAATATATCAATAAAAGTTTTTTTGGTAAAATAATATAAATTTAACTATCTTTTGGATTTTGTTAAGAAACTTGGAGATATTTTCCCATATTTCAATGAAATAGCTTAGATTGTTAAAAATTATATCTTGTTAAAAACTTATTGTTTAAAAAATTACGCTTGTGAAAAATGTTCCATAAATCAATATCATATAAAGCCAATGGTAATTGAATTGTAAAAATTAATAGTAATAGTTTATGTATAGTGTGTAAAATAAAAAAAAATACAGAGCACACTGAATTATTTTTGATCTAATGGTCGGATCTTCACGTTATAGGACTCCATCTTAACGGCTCGAGGGGGGGGGATTTTAAATATGCTAATTAATAAATTTAGACGATATTTTAAGTTACGAAATCAGACACAAAAACTTACTTCTGAATTCGGATTTGTGAAACCAAAATTATAGGGGGTAGCTTCAATCTGAGAAATATGGTCCCAATAGTTTTGGTCAGCAGCGCGCTCCAAAGTTTTGACACCCTTAATGTCAATTTTACTTATTGCGTATTTCGCTATATTTCGAGAACTTCTTCAGCAAATTGAAAACTTTTTGCACACAATTATTTATTAAAATTTGTTTATCCAAAGATAATGTCATTTAAAGACGCCGGTGGCTGAGCGGTAGCGCTTCGCGCTGTCGTGCCACAGGTCCCTGGTTCGATCCTCGGGCCGGGCAAGGTCGACTCAGCCTTTCATCCCTTCAGTGGGTCGATAAATGAGTACCAAGCATGCTTGGGAACTAAACACTGGGGGTTCCATGTTCGGCCTGACCGGAACATTTGCTCCTGCACCTAAGACCCCAAGGTCAAGAAAACTGAGATGGGCACAGTAGGCCTTGGCCCTCTATGGGCTGTCGCGCCGCTGAGTTTAGTGTAATTTCATATAAAAAATAACTTTTAGGAAATATTTATTATTTTCTTTAGTAAAGGTCGAGAAAAATTTTAATTGTAAGGTAAACATATTTTTTCATCACTTTGAAGAATATAACTTTATACGGCAAAATACAAAACTTGAGTGAAATCGATCGAATAGTTCCTGAGAAAATCGAGTTTTAAATATATGACTTTTTGGAAATTCAATTTCTTAGGAATTTTTCAACCGTTTTTGCTTAGATTTTGTATTTTGCCATGTAAAATTATATTCTTTATAATGATGTTGAAAATTGTATATCTTACGATTTAAACTTTTTTTGAACATTATTAAATAATAATAAAATATTTACATAAAATAATTAAAAAATATTTTGCTGAAAGTTATTTTTCGCATGAAATTACCATTGGATAAACGAATTTTATAATTGTGTGTAGGAATTTTTCAATTCGCTTAAAAAGTTCTCGCAATATAGCGAAATACGCAATAAGTAAAATTAACATTAAGGGCTCAAAGCTTTGAGCCGCTCTCCTGACTAAACTATATTTCCTATACTAACTAAACTATATATCATGGGAGTCAAAAATCTGAATCCGTTGAGAAAAAGGTATGTTTATTCAGAGAAAGTACGTTTTTGTATCTGATTTCTTAACTTAAAATATCTCCTGTACTTATTATTTAGCATATGTAAGGTCAACACCAAAAGCCTCTAAGATCCTCTCAAGTCCTATAACGCGAAGATCCGATCATTAGATCAAAAGTTATTCAGAGTGGTACGTTTTTTTCCCCTGCACTGTACTACTTGGTTGATTCATTCTGAAAATTTCTGGAGAATGGAAAATTCGGATGGTGAGAGCGGTTAATTTTTCGTTTGATGAGTTAAACTTAACACTTTCATTAATCTCAGAGGCCGGAATAGCCTGGTTGGTAGGACGTTGGACCCATGTCCAAGAGGTATATATATATAACTACCCTATCTTACCTTAACTTTCACTTCTTCCACTATCTGGAAGAAATAGGCTTCTTCCAGAAAAACCTGGTTTCTATAGTTGAAAATTGAGTTTGAAGAATATATAGTATATGAAATTAAATTTAAACTAAATTTAATAATTAAGTTCAAATTTTTCGTTTTCACAATTGACTTCTTTCATTAGAAATGCAATGAGAATAAAAAATTTTAAGGCAACTGAAATGCGTTTATATCTTTTAAAACATATATCTTAGTTCTAAGAAGATTTGCCCTAAAAATGAGTTATAAAAAAGTATTTCTCGAGTGGAAACATTTTGCTGTTATAGATAATTTATGTATAGCATATTTAAAAGTCTCCTAATTTTACAAACCGTAAAGTTATTCATTTCAACTCTTACCATAAATAATTATTCCATAATAAATACCTTAAATAATTATATATGATATTAAGTTTCATCATCAATTTTCATATAACTCTTAATACTCAATTCAAGTATTTTGAAAATAGTCTATTTTAATTATAAAATTTAACTGTATTATTTTAAATAAAACAAAAAATTCTTAAAAACAATATGAAGCCTACTATCTGTTCTTATAATGTAAAAAAATTGTTCTGTGAAAAGTAATAATGCTGTAAAGAGCATGAAATTCAAAATACTTCATTTTGATACGCTTACTGTGCCAAATAAAGCTAATGCTTTTTTTTTTATTTAGAATAATATGCTATTTTTATAATTAATGTGAGTTTGCAACAGTTATTCATGACTATTAGGTCAAGTTTAGCCTATTTCTTGTAAGCACCCTCTATGCTAATTCTGAAAAAGGGATGAAAACGTCAAAATGAATAAAAGTTACAGCATTCGTGATTTAACTTTTTGATTTATAAGAAGTTACAGCAATGCTGCATTAACTAGAATCATATAATTTTGCAAAAAGTAAGAGTTATTAGTTGAAAAATCGAACCAAATTGGAAATTTTAGAAAAAAGTTTCATATATTTAAGTTATTTATCCATTCTAAAGCCCAAATACTTCAAAATAGTATTTATTCAATGGTCATACTATGCTGAAAATGTTCCGCCGATCACCAAAGCTAGTTTAAAATTATAGCTTTGCTTCAAATGCATGAAATTTTGGCAAAAGAGCTTCGAAAGGGATACAACATGATTTTATACTTGTTTAAGAAGTTTTTACTACTAAATTAGATAAGTTTTTACTATAACTCTTGCCCTGAGAATAAAAGTATAGTCAAACCTACCACACCAAGTTTTTGACTCTATGGGAATACCAAAAATCTTTTTACCGAAGCGCTTTGGTAATGATTTTTTGTAAAATTAACTATAAAATACATATTATAAAATATGGTTTTATAATATGTGACAAATTGTGGTAAAATTTTGTAATTTTGTCCTGATACCATAAAGCAAAGCAAAAAAAAAAAAAAAAAAATCGGTAAAATTTATTTTTCAGTTTTATATTTTTTACTAAAATTTTAGCAATAATAACTATAATTTTGAAAACCAGGAATACCCCGTAAATCGTTACCATACGAATGGAAGAATTTTCAAATTAATGGATTAAATACCAAACATTTTGATTTTAACAACCAGAATTATGGAAATTTTTCTTTTACAAGAAATTTCATTACCATACAGTACGGTTAGTATAGTATACCAGAAAGGTTTCATCCGTGTGCTTAATATACTAATTAGAGTTTAACGCTTTACTAAGTAACAGTCAAATATAAATCAATATTTACTACTTACATTTATTCAAATTCATTGGAAGATACTCTTTTTATAGTTTTACCATAAAAAGTTTATTTGGTTGGAGAAATTAAGATACAACTGCTGTCTGTATCATGCACGTTCATTATAAAAATATACCAATACGATTCAATATTTCGTAATTCTGTAAATTACTAAAACTAAAATGAGAAAAAAGATTGTTGATAAATATTATACTTCAAGAAAGAAATTTTTACCAGAAGAAGCATCAGATATCCATTCATGAAATATTGCGCTAACTTATACAATGCATAAAACAATGGTTATCAAAATCACTTTTCGCTTATCGTCTGCTACGAGACATGTACGGTTGGAAAAAAAGTTTAAATATTTAAATTTGTTAAAATAATTATCGAATATTTATGAGAGATGCGTCAATCTGTAATGAAATTTTTCGGGGCTTTCAAATAAATAAATATTTTTAATGTGCTTTTAATAGATTAAAAAAAAATAGAAATGTAATCTGGAACAACGAAAAAAGCTTAAATATGTATAGGGTTGCAACAAAAATGTCTGTAAAAAACACGTGTTCATAAGTAAACCAAATTGGTTTTTATTTTTGTTTTCATCAGCGTCCATTTTTAAAGTTTTTTCAAAATGTGAATTTAAAAGAATTTTAGTTTCACCCTGATTAAATTCTTTATTCTTCTTTAACTGTTTTTAGCAATAGAATCTGGTTTTTTTTTCTGTTTTTTTTTTCTTTTTTTTGCCTCCTCTTTTTGTATCATTATAAACAATCATAATGCGAAATATTCTATATTGCAGGAGCGTATACAATAATGCGTATAATGATGCTTCAATGTAAGGTTTGTTGCCTTGAACTCCACATACGTTGTATACATTTATTGTATAATAGCGATAGAACCTTAAAATAATTGTATTTTTCCAAATATTTCAAAATTTCGTTATTTTTCCCAACATTGTTATAGATTAAATAGAATTTACGGTACTTTTCCATTTCATCGGCGCATACGATAAAGTCGCCGATGCGAACTTACTGAGCGCAAGTAAATTCGACTCTTTTTTTAAAATAAATAAATAGATCAAAAAGCCGAAATTACTGGCGCCGGTGAAATGGAGAAGTACCGAATATACTTTAGCTTTAGTTTTTAGAGATTTCATTTACTTTTGTACTGAGAAAAAAGTATGGTCAAAACTACCAGAATATGGTAAAGTTTACTTTGTTTCTGGTTCAATTGGAACATCAAAAAGCTCCGAAGCGCTTTGGTAATGATTTTGATGAAATTGACCATAGAATATAGTGTTATAATATGTGATAAAATACAGCAAAATTTGGTAATTTTATCATGATACGTTAGAGCATGGTATAAAAATCAATTATGTGGTAAAATTTACTTTTCAGTTTTGTATTTTTTACTAAACATTTCGTAATAAGAACTGTAATTTTGAAAACCAGGAATTTTTGGTAAACCATTATCATATAAACGGTAAATATACTAGATGAATGGCTTATAAATACCATTTAGTTTAGTTTTATTACCAAAATTATGGTTTTTTTCCCCAGAAATGTAATTACCATGCCGTAAGGGCTCCATAATTTTTTTCTCCGTGTCCATCTCAAAATCAAACAACCATAATGCCAGTTAGGTAATTTTCTATAGTTTATTTTTAAAACAAATTCTGAAGCTTTATAGATCGTAATTTACCACTTTCTAGTATTATACGAGTATAGCTATTCAGTCAGTTAACCATTCAATTGTTAAACATAATTACTGAAACAGTGTCTATTGTTCAAAATTTTAAGTTATTACTTTTTGTGTACTCTCCGATGAAAAAGGAAGCGGGATTGTATCAGGCATCTCTTTATTGAAATTTAAGCCGGCCAAAAGCAGGCGTGCTTCATTTCACTTCAGTTTACGGGAATAGAAAATGAAACCTTTTGACTGTAGCTTATCAAAGAAGAGATTTGTAAACCCTAAAAAGTGCTATTTAGGTAATTTAAGCCTAATAACGCCTTTAATAAATATTCCATCATTTTAATTTTACCTCATTTACACATAATTGCAATACTACAATGTTTTAGAATTTAGTACATACTATTATAATATGTTAGTTACGCTGTGCTCATAAGTAGTTGGTTGTTCAATATTTTTCTAAATATGCATTTAAAAATTATGAATGATCTAAAATATATGTACTTTTAATTAAATAAGTTATTATATTTAAAGATTTGCTACAATTTCACTGTTTTCCTTTTTATAATTATTATTATTGTGCCTAACGATTGCATAGTATCTTGAATTAGGGAGAAATAGTGTAGGTTGGACTTGGGGCGCGTTGGACCAGGCTCAAATATTTTAACGCTATTAAATTCGTTTTCATGTTACATAACTAGTACTACAAACCATTCTTAAGAATCAAATGGCATAGCTGAAGTACGCCATTTTTATTTCAACAAGTTACATTTTAGCACTGAGTAATTTTCATGATTCTACTATACAGTAAGGAATTCCACATCAAATTAAGGCGCAAAATTTATCGGCATTCAGGGTTTCGGTACTTCTTAATGTAAAATTTATTTTTACCTGAACATGTTACGAAACAAAAAATTTGAGATACCATAATTTTTACAGTAATAATTACTGTAAAATCTCTCTAGTTTATTGTAAAAATTATGGTATAATTTTTACTGTAAATCACTGCAAATATTATAGTATAATTTTTTACGGTAAAAATAGATTTTACAGTGAAATTCTTTTTACAGATGATGTACCCTAAGTGCCGGCACTTTATGACAAAATTTGATCTGTAATTTTTTATAGTGTAGTTAACCCTCTGAATTTTTTTTTCTATAGATTTAGAGAAATTAATTGATTACAAGTTAATTGATTACAAGATGAAGTCTTTAATTTAGTAAATACTTACAGCTATTTAATTTTAGAAGATTAGGAAGAGAAATTAATATGATCTTTGACCTAGAACATGGAGTACCTTGGTCCAATAAAAACGAGGATAGGGTAGAGCAAAATAATTCTTAGGAACTTTATGATTAGTTACTTTATAAAAATATACAGTTTATACTCTCATATATTTTTTTCGAAGCCTAAAAATCTTACAAATATTAATTTTTAAAAATTTAAGTTACCCAAGTCTGAAATGAAGAATAACAAAATTTCAGGAAATTAAAACAGTCACAATTTTTTTTAAAATGTACTTAAAAATCACTTTGAATTTCTACGATCTAAAACATGTATTTTATTAATTTTATTTTCAAAATTTACACTAAGTTAGTTTTATTCCCAATAATACTTGTCAAAATTATTGCTTTTTATCCTGTAAAAAGGATAATAAAAATAGGATAATAAATTGGAATATATTATAGTTTTAAAAGTAACTGTGCCGAAACGATATTTTAAACAGTATATCTTCTAAACATTGCTCATAAAATTTGCTGTGTTTAAATTTTAAAAAAAGTAATAAATTATGACGAACAAAGTTTTTCAGACATAAAATTTTGAGATTGTGTCTTTATTTCATTTCTGCATTGAATTAAATTAGGGTAATACAATGGTGATAAAAATAATTTTTTCATCTCACAAATGTTGATGACACAATTAAAGTTTAGTATGTCCTATACCGCAATGGTCGTATTTTTCAACAGAATATAGTATATACCAGGGGTGGCCAAGCTCCTTGATAGTCGAGCCATTTCTCAAAATTTGAAATTTTTCGATTCATAACATCGGATTGATTCAAACACTGATTTCATAACATCGGAATATTTTAAATATTTTGAAACGAGATGTTCTCAGTGAGTTATGCAGTGAATCGGTATGAATTGTGGAATTTTAGAATCATCTCTTAAAATCCCAATAAGACCGATTTTTTTTTTTTACCCAGCATTGCCGGAACTCCATCAGTTGCAATGCTTACAAATTTATTAAGAAGCACATCAAAAGTTTCCATTATGGAATTTAATGCATTTTTAATATCGGCATCGCGGATTGACTTTTGAAGTGCTACTAAATCTAATAATTCTTCTTTAACAACGAAGTCAGGTAAAACAAAACGTATGAAATCTGCCAATTGCAGAAGATCTGTGATATCTGTCGATTCGTCAAGGAACGATAATATTTTTTTTAAAAATGTAATAGCACAAAAATAAAAAGGGAACTCGGGTACATTTATCGAGAGCCACAAATAATCCCTCGCGAGCCGCATGTGGCTCGCGAGCCGCAGGTTGGCCACCCCTGGATGCTATTCCAAAAGGAAATTTTCCTTTTTCAACCCTTAAGCGTAACAAGTTACTTTAAATTTTCTTTTTGTTTTCTTTGTTCAGAAAAATTAAATTCAACAAGCATCGCGTGTTTCATGTTATACTTTATGCGAGCAACCTTACAGCAGATGCTCTATCAAATCGGATTTATTTATATCATTGAATCATCCTCTCTATGATTCTTTTGATGGTTATTAAAATTCAAATTATTGCTTAGTAAGTCTATTACAGTTCGATCTCGCATAAAAATAAATATTATAACGATGTACAAATTCTGTTTAAAATTCTCGCACAAAAATAAAATTTATTTAAAACTAAAATGAGAAATCATTTTTATTTTTGAGTGAGTGTGAGAAATTTATTTGCAGTGCATTACAAATACAGCATTTTGGAGTAACAACCACTTTTAGTCTTTCACAGCTGGTGTTGTTTCTGCGAAACATAACTATATGATAGATTTTATTAAATTCCATTTTTGGTTTGGAGTCTTTCTTTCTTTTTTTTTTTTTTGTATTTATGTAACATGCAGCGCTGTTTTATTCTTCTTTTTTCTATCCATTACGTTTTTTAGTGCGGTTTTCGGGATCATTTGCCAATTAATAAACTTTTTTTTGGAAATTGTCGCTTAACGCTTGGCAGAGATATAACAGAAGGTAAACATTTTCAATACTTTATTCTCATTTTTTTTTATTTAAAAAAATGGAAAAGTTAACCCTACTGAAAACTAATCGGTATTTTATGAAAAAAAATTTTTAATTTTTGTGAAAATTTTTTTTTAATTTTTGTGAAAAAAATGAATGCAATGAAGCATAAAAACACTGAAATAAATTTTAAAATAAAATGAAAAAAAAAAAAAAAGAAAAACAGAAAAAGTGTTTAAAATCTCGAAAAAAATTTCCTTTGTCAGCTTTAATATGTCTTAAAATCCTTTACTTACAGCCGACATCAGTACCCAGGAGTATAGCTTCGAGCGGAATCTGAATCCGTTGATGGGATAGTTTTAAAATACCTGAGATTATATACTCAAGCACCACTGAACCGGGAGAGGGGCAGAGAGGGCCTTAGCCCCCTCACATTTTATAAATGAAGTGATACAGCTCCTTCTAAGATTATAATTATCGCTCAATATTTGAGTAATTAAATTTGCAATAAAAAAAATCGATAATTTTCTTGTGTATGAAATCTAAAAAATATGTGTAAATTTCAAGCGAGCCCTTTAACATTTCCTTGATGAAAGTTGCTACTGAATCACCCCCTACTCATCTACCCGCAGAGGAAATATATGTCCCTATTGCTGACCGATGGAAAGATTTTTTTGTTTTAAATGTCACTGAGAACAGAAAAAACAGTGAAACAGAATTTAAAATAAAAATAAAAAACCAATTACTGTTAAATGAGACTGAATAAGACAATAATAAATGAGACAATTCGAATTTCGAGGTTAACCCCTTGACATACGAAAACGTCTGTGAGACGTCCTTTGTTTCTTACGTCAAAACACTAATGGACGTGTCTCAGACGTCTTCAACACAGAGATGCCAACTTGATCCGGACAGCAAATAAATATTTTAAAGTGATAGTTTATCAATTGCGATTCTTGGTTTGATAAATTCAATTTAGTAGATTTTTTTCCACTATTATTTCTAAATAATTTGTAGACTTATGTAATTCACCACTTTATAGTAGTTATGTCATGCTGTGCCTTTTAAAAAGCAAGCAAAAAAAGTCAAATATTGGCAAAATTTAGTTTGTAGTTATTTACTGTTTTTTCAATTATATTGGCGTGTTCGGAGCAATTTGCATCTCTGTCAACATTCTGTTGCGAGTTGTTGTTTAGAGTGCAATCAAAGATCATTTCTATATCAAGAAATGTTTAACGATATGTCAAGGGGTGAAACATGCAAGTTCGAATTCTTAATTGCCATCTTGTGAGGTTCAGAAAATTCGGTCCGGCTATATATATATATATATATATATATATATATATATATATATATATATATATACCTCTGCGGTCACTGTTAATACTCTGCCTTTCATGATGTTAGTCATATGATATAGACTTAGAAAACTCAAGTACTATTCAAAGTAATCGATGGGTGTAAGTTTGATAAATATGAATATGCCGTCAATCTGGGTAACTTAAGTTACCTTCACAATGGAAGAAATCTTCCAGTTTTTTTTTTTTTTTTCATTTACTATGGAGATTAATTAATATAAAACTTGAGACTAAGGTTATATTCAAATTTTACATGAGCGAAAGCTTACTAATACGTTGTGGCTTAACCTCTTCCCGACTGAAGCATAAAAAAGTATAGGAAACAAAAATGTTTTGCTGTTCCGAAGTAGCACTACTATTTTTATTTTGCTACCATAAGTCATAATAAGATAAACAAAATATGTATTATACTGCCAGGGAGATAATAATTTTAGGTACACATTATCAGAAACGTGGACATTAGGTTTTAATTAGGTAAACGAATATAAATATTTCAAATGTTAAATTGCACCTAAGGTTGGAACAAGCATGAATATTGTTATATATTATGGTCCATTCAAATACATTGATGAATAGATTTAATAATTATTTAGAAAAAAAATAAACATAAAGAATAATATTTTAAAAAACTACATTTTTGTAGTGGAGAATAACAATTAAAAAATAAAAATTTGAAAAACGAGAAACGTGGGGCGCATGAAATACATAACAGTAATGTTATATTAGTGTATGTGTGCTCATGAGAATATGTGTATGTATATCTGTAATATCTGTAAATGTATCTGAATGTGTATGTGGAATATGTTTGTGTAAATGCATGTGTATGGATGTGGATGTGACTGTGCATGTGTATGAGTAAGAAAATGTGTATATGTACTGTTATGTATTTCATGCGCCCCACGTTTTTCGTTTTTCAAATTTTTATTTTTTTAATTATTATTCTCCACTACAAAAACGTAGTTTTTTAAAATATTATTTTTTATGTTGATTTTTTTATTTTGTACTCACTTCCAAAATCTCAATTTTTTCACTCACTGTACACAAAACTTTTCAACTGACATGTGACACTAATTTGAAATAATCGAATCAACAACAAAAGACAATCGCGAAAATACTAATTTTCCTTTATTTTAATTTTATTTTACTTTGTATGTCTTCTTTCTCTTCATTTTCATGCATTGTCATCCAATTCTGAACTATGTGCCAAATTTAAAGTCTGTAGCTAGTCGGGAAATTAGTTTAAAGTCGATTACAAAATTCCACCCGAAGAGACATACACGAAGGCAAGTTAATATAAACGTGGTAAAAATACGAAATTTTAATTTTAAGTACAATGCAATACTACATTAAATTTCAGTTTCAAAACTGTTTTATCTATGCAAACCACACAAAATAAATAATTATTGAAAAGAATTACATTAAATATTAAAATATACTTAATTCTTGGGGATAAAATTTCAGAATCATAAAGGAAAAAAACAAACAAATTTAAAGTTATTAAATGTGTGTACGTACCTTAATATAAAACAAATAATTTTATTTTTATGTAACTAAAATACGCATAAAATACTACTAAATAGATATGAAATTAAATACCCATAATATTATGTGATTTCACTTGATTACTACGTTATCATAAATTTCGCTATACTTACCAAGGTACACATACGTAGACCTGCATGTTCCTGACATTTATTTTTAAATAATAAGTAAATATAAATTTAAAAGATTCATACAGGTCATAAAACTACAAAGTCAAAAGAAAAATATACTATTTTCAGGATAACTCAATTGTATAGTATTTAAAATTACTTACGTTTTCGAGCAAGTTGACTTACAGCGTCAATTTTTCAAAAATCAAGTGGAATTCTACTCAAACAATTTACATGTTTCGCACGACGTTCACGAAACGTTCACGAAATTTTCAGTGGAGGTAAAACTATGAATTTTATTATAGCGTGTTTTTTAGAAGCTAAGGAGCGACGGTCCACATATGTTGGCCGAGGTAATGAAGAGGTTAAGTTTTAATTCAATATGGATATTTAAATGCAGTTGTGAGAATTCGATAGGCAGCGTACATTTAATGATAATTAAATAAATAAAGATTAAAGTAAATGCAGATACATATAAAGAAGAGGGGACTAGTGGGGATATTTTTTTTAAAATTTGTCAAAAAGAAAAAAAAAACTTATTAAGTATAATTTTTAACTTGAAGTTTTTTTTTTAACTATTGTTTGGCAATTTTACTGCATTTTTGTTTTCATCAGAACTTAAAAATTTAGTTTATCCATTTTTTAAGGGCTTTTTTTTTTTTTTGTTCTCACAAGACCTACTACTCGGGGCTAATATGAACAAAGCTACGGGGCAAGTGTAAACAATCTTGATAACGTGTTAAATTGTCCATAATTGCAATTCAGAAAGTTATATCAAAAGCCAAAAGGAAAATAATTTCAATCTAAGCCTCATCGGAGAATAAATATTGATATTTAGTTATTAAATTCTAATTTGAAATAGGGCATTTCACTTAACCAAGAAAGACATTTTGAACGCAAATCAATAACATTTGAAAACCATTTTTCAATTTGGTCTATTTGATAAATATTTTATATATATATTTTTTTTTATCAAAAAAATTTTAAAAAAACTATAAATGTGTGCTGATACAGTACTGTCAAAAACTTTCAATCAGTTTGTATATATCTAATATCATTGCGATTTAAAAATGAATGCTATTAACTTATAAATTAAAAAATCAATTTAAACACTAGCCCCACCATGGGTCTACACTAGCAGCACGAAAACATATGTTTGTTTACGCCGAATGAGGATTAATAGAAACAATATTGAGCTAAGCTAATATTGAAATAGGTAAAAAAACAGTATCATTTATAATATCATGACCTTCAGTTGAAATTCTGAAAATAAAATGTGATAATAAAAGAGTAATTTAAAAGTTACATTTGCACCTTAAAAACCTTGCTTTACAAATTTCTACTAAACTATTCACAGTGTGCTTATGCAACTGCTATAAAGGTGTATAGTGCGCCAAAAAGAGAAAAAAAAAAGGAACACCCTGGATAATTTTTGATCTAATGATCAGATCATCACGTTCTAGGACTCAATCTTAATGGTTTGAGAGGGTGACCTCGAATATAATAATTAAATAGAGCAGACTATGTTTTAAGTTACGAAATCAGGCACGAAAACATACTTTTTCTGAATAAACATACCTTTTTTTTTTTTTTTTTTTTTAACGGATTCAGATTTCTGATTCTCCAGATACAGGGAGTAGCCGCATTTTGGGAAATATGGTTCCCATAGTACGGTCCAAAGTTTGAACCCCTTATTGTTAATTTTACTTTTTACGTATTTCGTCATATCTTGAGAACAATTTAAGAAAATTGAAATATTTTTGCACACAATTATAAAATTCGTTCACCATAAAATAATTCCACGCATAAAGTAAATTTCTGTAAATATTTATAATTTTTTATTATTTTATTTAATAACAGTCAAAAATTTCGAATTATAGAAGGTATATATATATTTTTTTTATCATTCTAAAGTATCTAAATTTTCATGACAAAATACAAAAATTGAGAGAAAGTGGTTGAATAGTTTCCAAGAAAATGAATTTTAAATACACGACTTTTTTAAAATTCGATTTCTCAGGAGCTATTCGACCGATTTCACTCAATCTTCGTACTTTGCCTTGTAAAATTAAATACTTTAAAATGATCGTCTATTGCTAAGTAAAATAATATAAAGAAATAAATATTTACTGAAATTTATTGTTTGTGTGTGTTTTGGGTAAACGAATTTCATAATTATGTGCAAAAAATTTTCAATTTGTTTAAAAAGTTCTCGAGATATGGCGAAATACGTAAAAAATAAAATAAACATTAAAGGGTCTAGACTTTAACTGATCTCCTAACCAAAGTATGGTGACCATATTTCTCAGATTGCGGCTACCCCTTATACCTGGAGAATCTGAATCCATTAAAAAAAAAGAAGAAGGTATGTTTATTCAGAGAAAGTACGTTTTTGTGTCTGATTTCGTAACTTAAAATGTCGTCTTGCACAAATTAATTAGCATATTCGAGATCAAACACTCAAACCATTAAGATTGATCGGATGTTTCGATCATTAGATTAAAAGTTATTCATTGTGGTTTGTTGTTTTTTTTTGGCCCTCTGTACAACAATATTGCCAATTTACGATAGCTCACTGAATGGATTTGATCAATTAAAAAAATTTCCACTTTAACCCCATGTCCACACTACTCCTTCTCACAGCAACTGCACCAAATGTTTGTTAGTAGAAATAATAATGTAAAAAGTTCTTCTTTTACTCTAAAAATTTCAAGATGTTTACTTTAATGAAGTTCAGTTACGTTCACATAAAAAAAAAAAAACTCCCTCAATTTTATTGTCACAAGCTGAACAACAGTGATAATTCCGATATATTCACATCCATGGTTTATGGAAAAAGTTAGATTTGGCTGCAACCACAATAATGTGCTATATTAAACCATACTATCTATCTTCTTAAACTTTATTCCGCACTATGAAAAATTCCGGATCAAATTACGTTAGAAAGTCTCGGCACTTGTAAAAGATTTTTTTTTACTGCAATTTGATCTGGAATTTTTTACTGTGTAGTTCAACTTGAACTGAAATATGGATCGATTTAACACCATAATAAAATTACCGCAAATTTGCAGGGTATTGTTGTTCTAAATACAGACATTATAGTTCAACAAAAAAAAATTTCTCAGAATGCAGAGCTCTGTAAGGCTGTTTTCCAAAGCTCTAACGATCAGAAACAGCCTAATTTTCATTGATTCAGCAAAGAAACGTCTGGTGTTATTTTGTTCGTAGAAATCTTTTGTGTCCAAAAATGTCGACGTACTGGTAGTTAGCATTGCAAGCATGTCCAAACCTCTTTTCTTTCTCGCAGATAAGCAAAGCTCAGGCCGGCAGAGAGGGATAAGCATCGATCAGGAAAAGGTCGTAATTGCAATGCTGGCCCTTTCCAGCCCACCCCTCATTTAATGACGGTCCCGAAAATTTCCTTCTTTTTTTTTCCTCTTTTTTTTTTTACTTTTCCTTTTCCCCTTTTCTCTCTACATCTCTTCTAGCCGCTGTACCCACATGGGCAATTCCTCTTAGTCCTGGAAATTGCTTCCTTCTACACTTTTTTTTGTTCTCTCTTTCCTTCTCTTTTAGCTTGCACCATTCCTTTTGCCTATTTTATTTCTTTATTGTTTGCCCGCACCTCCGGCACACACACTCATGCTGCTGCTGACCCAATGCAGATGAATTAAAACCCTGCAGAGGAAAGGGGAACGAAAACCCTGCTGCGATCGAAAGTTTTCTCTTTTTTTTTCTCTCCCTTCTTCAGAGTGGTGGATATTGTTCAGCTTCACTGAAGTTGGAGTGATCTGGTTTCTGCTTTGCTCTTCAAAACAAATTCTGTGTTTTCCTTTCGTAAGCGAAAAAAATATATATACCACAAATAACTGTTTTTTGTTACATAATATTACAGCCGTGGAGATGTATAGTAATTAATGAAAATCTCTAAATTGTTTATGCTGTTGCATTCTTACAGATAGAGTTGAGGGAATTAACAATTAAGTTACGAACTAAACACTTTTTGATACTTTCAAATATCCAGTGGATTAATTGTCTAGAAAATAATTCATATTCTGTAAGTACAAAAAATAAATTGAAATCAAGTTTTACTTTGAATAATTGAATTTATTTAAAGGAAATGTTTTTAGGTATAGGATCAATGGGCTTCAAGTGTAAGATCAACCATACCATTTAATGATTAGGAACATTAGGTTTTAGAAAGAAATAGCAAAGAAATCCTAACTTGTACACATTTGCTCAAGGAAAAAATTTGTGTAGAATTCTTGTTTTGAATGTTATATACTACTATTGCATTTTATTTTAAGTAAAGGATATGAAATTTTGTTGACAATGGTCGATAAATTAAAAATATTTTAATTAGTTCAATACTGCAAAAAAAAAAAAAAAAAAAACGTTAAAATAAAATATTTATGAAGAGTTCATTCTAGAATCTCATTTTGCTAATTTGTTTAACCTTTCTTTTGGTAACTTCATGGCACAAATTCCAGCTAACAGAGTGTAATCGAAATAAGATTCCAAAATTTAAGCCATGATTCCTTGAAACTCAAGAAAAATCTATCTCAACATATTTATTTTTTAATCTTCAACTAAAAATGTCGAAAAGTTTGTAAAAGTTTCTTCGTTTGGAGGGCATATACTTGCTCACCCACTGGCAAGGGTTTACGCTTAAAATCCAATATTTTGACACTTTTAAATTGTAAATGAACAAACATAGAACTTTTATGTTATTTGTATTAAATCTTCCATACTTTTTGAAACTAAAATTAACACTTATTAATATTTGCAGGGATTAGTTTCGTGAGAAAAATCTGGATTGTTTTGTGCTGTTAAATCTTCTTTCTTTTTTTTCCCCTCCTTATCAACAGGATTTCAGTTTTAGTATGGATCCCAAATTTTACAAAATCCTTTCCATCTTTTCGGAAATGTTGATATTGGTACACAATGTAGAAAAAAGAGCAATAAACACCTCCTGACGAGCAAAATTGTTTTTTTTTGCTCTTTATTGCTGGGCTACAAAATATGTATGACACGTATAATGAATAGTGCAGCATTTCCAGCATTTTTTCAATCAAGAACAACAATTCTGGAAAGTGTAATGAGCTGTTTTACATGCAACAGAGGCACATTCCAGAGACTGGGCTACACTCCATGGTGGCTCCCCCTATCGGCGTCCACGACGGTTGAAAGGTCATCACGACGTCGTTGGAATCTCCTCTCTGTGGAGGCTTTTGAGATTCCTGTGGGAGTAACTCCCTCCACCCTTAGCTGGTTGATTTCAAGTATGGGGTGTGGAGGGGAAAGGGAGCTGAATATAGTTGGAATACTTCTTCACGGCAAGAGGAGTGTGTAGGGAGGGTGGACGGGGATTGAGAACACGAAGGGGTCCCTCAGTGCGGCGACACCTGACATTTCTCCCTCACGCATCACTTAGAAAGCTCGCTGCTGGATCTGGCAAGGGGGAAGGGTCAGTTTATCTGACAGCACTGGCTGTAGGGACTCTCTCCAAAGTGACGAAAACCCGTCTAAGCTTGTTTTACCAAAATAGTTCTTAAGATAATAATTTATTTTATTTTCTGATTTTATTCATCAGACGACTTCTGAGTTCACTAAATTAATAAATTTTAAAGAAGAGAAAAAATAACCTATGAACTTTTGTTTGGAACAATAATTCAGGAAGATAAAATGTGCAAAATTATGTGTGCATACATCATTCATTAATTATCGCAAAATCTATTGTAATACGTGCTATTTAATAACTTAATTTGAAAAATAAAATATAAAATTAAACGTGATGAAACACTGAAGCAAAATGAGATGTAAAATGAATATGTAATTGACAGGTTTCGATAAAAAAAAATACATCAAAAATGTGTATGGATTACTTATACATAATTGGAAAACTAAAGTAAAATTAAAAGAGAACGAACACTAAAATGAATAATGAATTAAAATTTTGATGAAAAATACAATTATTGCGTATATAGTTTAAATTAATAACAATGCAATATTTAATAATTTCCTACAAAATTTAAAACCTTAAATTTGTTTGAAGAAATGCTGAGAAAAACTATTTTAGCTCAATCCTTCAGAAAATGGTTTTAAAAAATTACAGTTTTTAGATTTAATGTAAGTAGTTAAAATGTAATCTTTTCATGTTATTTAATGTGTTTTCGTTCCTTGGAATTTATTACTTTCATTTAATATACTCATAATTTTTCTACTTGTAACTCTATTTTAATACTACTAAGAAACCACGTTTTAATTCGAATTTTGTTTGAATACATTTTTCGATGCATAAATTTACGCCTTTTCGATACATATTATTAAATATCTTATTTTTAAGATTAAAATATGATGTATTTGTTTATTTCAATTCGCAGCTTAGTCTATGCGCTAGTAAAATCACATTAAATATTATTTGCCGTAAAAGACAAAGCATTATTTGACAAGGACGCCGTTTTGAGAAAAGATTTGGAGACAGGGCACCATTCTGGTTTAAAATTATTTGCAAATATAGTTTGAATCTTGGTAGCAGAATTTTCAGAATCAATCTAGAGCACTATTTTCAAATACTTCATTCAGGCAGAGATTATTATTAAAAGAATTTAGCTTAATCTAACATATATTTAGCCCAATTTGAAACTGCTAAATATAGTAAAATTATACACACTTTTTTTTTTAAATTTAAATATAATTTCACACAACCATGCCTCATGCTTTAGATTTGCCCAAAAAGAGAAATTATGAAATCAGAAAGAAATAATGAGCTCGATGTTGATAATAATCTTTTAAAGGAAGAAATTAAGACATTTTAAAGGTAGAAATTAACATAATTGTAATTTATGATACTGTGATTTCAGCCCTTTGAAAGTTTCTTCAGATCAAATTCATTGCAATACCACCACAGGTGCATAATATCAGAGTGAGTTTTGTGAATAAACGTGATTCAGTATTAAATATTTTTTGAAAAAAGGTAGGAATTTTTCCTTATTTTTCATAAATGAAGATGGAGAAAACGAAACTCAACAATCTTTCATAAATAAAGATAGATAGATTTTCGTTTTATTTTTTACTTGTTCTGGGTTTTTTATGAAAACAATTTTTCTCCATTTTTTTTTTCAAAGAAAAAGATTTTTTTATTCTCAGATCACTTTAAAAAAATACTCAAAAATAATCTGCTGGTGCTGTAATAATCTGTTGCGTACTGTTGTCGTACTAGCGTGTAATTCAAGTTAAAGATCATCAAACTTTCTCTGGAATATTTAGCAAGCTCAATAAATTTAAATAAATAAAATTCCACGTTAAACTGAAAAAAAACATAATTTAATTTTAAAAAATTTGTAATTTTTAAAAAATGTATCAATTTTATTTTTATAACATGATCAATTATAGAATGTTGTTGTTCGGCCTCATAATCCAAGTGATTTTAAAACGTTTTTATTTTCTCTGGAAATTGGACTATAGCTTTCAAATTTTTTTTTATATTTTTAGACTTAAAAAACCTTTTAAAAATTGAAAACTTTTTCCTTTTTTACTCAGCTTCATAAAAATGTTATTGATGTTATACATTAAAATAATTTTAAGATAACTAACATTATAAGTTGTTGTTTTTGTCATCATTATCCATCTGATGTTAAAACATTTTTCTTATTTTTTCACAAATTGGTCTAAAGTTTAATAAAAAAGATAGAAAAGGAAAAAACATTATTAGACCCTTAATACTTTTTCAAAAACTAAAAACTCATTTTTTTTCTTAGCTTAGTGAAAGTGATGAGGTTGTAAAAAATTAATATTATTGATTATTGTTTTCCACTATTATCCCAAAAGTGATGTCAAAACGTCTCCCCAGTTTTTTTCCATATGTGTCAACAGTTTGTTAGTATTTATCATTCGACCCTTAAAATTTTAAAAATTCGAAAAGTTTTTTTACTCAGTTTAGATAAAATGATAGTGAAAAAAAAAATTTAATTTTGCGATAACTAATAATATGAGCTAATGTTATTTTTCACTATCCTCTTCCAAATGATATCAAAAGGTTACCCCAAATTCTCCGCAAATTGGCTTATAATATACTAAAACAAAAACAAAAATTTTATCATCAATTCATTAAGAAATCTTACAAATTAGAAACTTTTCCCTTTTGCTTAAAATAATAAAACCATTTATTTACTTAAGTTAAAAATATATAGATTTGTATTTTGACATGGAACCCTGACTATACCTGTCACTGCCCATGAACAGAAGGCGTGGTCGTATAGGTATGACGAAGAGTCTGTCTGCCTATCACTCTATACCATGGTCTGAATTTGACATGTGCCCCAGGCAACTTGATAGGCAAGAGATTCAAGATTGCATTGCTTGTCTCCTATGTAGTTCCTAGGCTCCTTTTTTTTATATCTGGAAGGGCGGTTTCATTTTTTTTTTTTTTTTTTTTTTTCTTCTTCTTTCAATCGATGAAGGGAGTATGGATTTGGGGTATAAAGGGTGTTATTAGCGAAGCTGTCCTCACATGCTGTAAGCTCCAGGTAGACAACTGGAACAAATAATTTAGATCATGTTTTTAAAAAAAGCTGAGACGCTGCTATTTGAGTTCATTGAAGTTAAAAATAAAGAAAAAATTAATATTATAAAGAAAAAGTCTTGTGGTGAATAGTTTCTTAACTTCCTAGTTATTTTGTTGCCACAAGTAGAAGTGTATTAATGCCGATTTAAAAAAAAAACGATTACTATTCCACTGTGCGTCAGCAACGAGCAATATTTCTTGTAAAATTTTGATCTAAGGATATTTATGTATAACATAATATATTGCATAATATTACATATGAAATGTGTGTTATTGATTAGAAAATTGTTAATCAAAAGATAAAAAATTAAAACTTCATAAATAATCTACCACCATCCACAAAAATCGACGTTTTTAATCATTAACAAATCTTTAAAAATGTACAAGTTTAATGATAATAAGTCTTACTCTGATATTTCTAGCAGTTTTCTTTTTAAATACTTTTTTCATAATTTTAAAACTGTTTTGCTTTGCTAGAAAGACCTATTAATGTCAAATTAAGGATCATTAAAAATTCAATGTACAAAAAAACGTCATAAAATTTTTAATCATAAAATAATTTTTTTATCATAAAATAAACGCGCCTAAAGTTTTAAAACTCATTTTTAACGTATGTTACAAACAGTTATTCATTTTTAACAAAAGTTTAGTAGAGATAATGATGACCAAAAACATAGAAAACATTTTCTGATATCACTTTTTTTTCTTCCGATTTAATTTGAGTTATTTATAATTCAAGTGTTAATTATGACAGTGATACTTCATGTGAATAAGGCTAAAAAATTATGCAGAAATTAATTAGTTTATCTATTAAGAAAAGTTTTAAAAAAAGCGAAAGCAGCATTCAAATTTTCAGTTTAAGATCTAGATTTTGGTTTAAATATTTTTCTTTAACCATCAAAAGTAACCAAGGGTTTATCCTTCCTCAGGAGAATCTGGCAAATAGTTCGTTTGTTATCTGACAATAATTTACATTTTATCTTATTCAGGCATTTTTTGATACTAAAAATGAAAAACATTAAAACACATTGTTTTTGTCAGTATGATTGATCATTTTACTGAACTTTTGCCATTTTGGTATGACAAGCTCATTCGAAACTGAGAGTAAGAAAATAACTCCATTATAATTTCCATCTCGAGTTTTGTTGATTTTTCAAAAATATCAACAGATGGCGCTACTCAGAATTGAATTTCGGGAATGAAAAGAAATGGATTCTTATTAATGGCGATCAGACTTCGTGAAAACGTTGGAGTGATGAGGACGTCAGTATCCGCGAGACTGGATAAAGGGAAGAATGCTCAATTTTTCCGCATCCGCGAAATGAACGGTTCTTATTTTAGATCGACCACGTGATTCAATGCTTCCGATAAATTTAAATTTCAATTAAAATATCTTAAAAAATAATCCAAACATTAGTTAAAGCATTATCGTATCGTTTCATATTAATGATAATTGTTTAAAACATTTGCTAAAACATCTTCATAATATTTTGAAATAAATTGAATTTGTTTGAAATGAATTACGAGATTGAGAGAATTATTATTGCGCCAAATGATATCGCCATCTAGTTACGTTTGTAAAAATATGAAAAGAAATTCTATAAATTATTGAAAATGAATTGCAATTTTTTTACTTACACTTTTAGTATCTAAATACAATAAAATATTTTACATTTTGTCATAAAAACTCTCTTGGTTATTATTTTTTTTTTTAATCTAATTTTCTGATTCTCTGCATATTTATAAGAGTTTTAATTCATTGTATCTTATAAGAACTGGCATTAATTAGCATCGTTATGTTTTATAAATGCATCAAAAATTATAAATAACTTCTGATAATTCTTTAATTTGAAAGAAAAAAAAAAGTATGCAACCAAAATCAGTGCCAAAAACACATTTTACTTGGATCAAAAACTAATTCAAATAACCATAAAAAGTTAATAAAAACTTTTATTAAATAATTAATTAATTTAAAATATTATTTCAAGAGCTTATCTTGAAAACGTGGTTGCTTAAAATATCAGTTAAAAATATTGTTTTAATGAATGGCATTATATTAAATCGTTTCCTTGACTGAGCGGTTTATTTATTGGAAATAGATAAGAATTTCCCTACAATTTTTTTACATATATAATTGCTTTTAACCTAGTAAAATTTGCATTTGATCGTTTAAGAAATCAGACACAAAAGAGTGAGAATGAAACGTTTCTCCAAAACTTAAAAACAGAAATTAGACTTTTAAATCCATGCTATTTTTATTTTTCCCAACGTAATTAATTCAAAGCTTATTTACTTTTTTGTCGAACTTTCATAAATTTTCCTTTGCCGAAATCTTATAAATCTTACTGTATCAAACTCTCATAAGTTATTCTGGTTTTCAAGTTGAAATGAAAATAAATTTTGTCGGAGGTAATTTTTTCCCGTTATGGTTTTCAATTTTTATAACTAACAAAAAACTAATTGGATTAGCGATTGTAGACTTAATTTAAAGAAAGATTAACTTATCATGTATTATTCTATTTCTTATCTGTATTTAATTTTTATTAAATAAAATAGAATTAAGAGCGTTGGTGACAATATTTAAAGATTTATATACTTATGTAAAAAAAAAAAAAATTTAATTTAAAATTGATTTTATCAAACTATGTAGTTTTTAAAAAAATTAGTTGTTTAAAGAAACATTAGAACTATTCGTATTTTGTTTATTACATTCTTATTCATTTTTAAATATTAATAACGTGTTTTGGAATTCTTAAATAAAATTTATGCAGCATCATTATAAACATTAGAATATTATGATAGCGAAACTGATAAAGAGAAATCTTTTTTTTTTAAATTTTTTTTTATTACAATGGCCATTTTTTTAGAGGTGGGCACCTTTTAAGAGAAATCTAAACAGGCAAATTCAAATTTCCAAGAAAAAAATAGGCAAATGATTTTCTAAAGATTATAAAGATGAACTTGTATGGATGAGGTTAAGCGATCGAGACACCAAGAGCTTAAAATTACCTATTTGCGTGAGAAAAAAATGTATGGTCAAACTACCAGAATATGGGCAAAATTTACTGTGTTTCTGAGCTATGAGAACACCAAAAAAAAAAAAAAAAAAAAACTCGGTAATTTTCACAAAAAAGTTTTGGTTACGATTTTGATAAAATGCTTAATAAAGTATGATTTATAATATGGGATAAAATTTGGTAAATGTGGTAAAATTTTGTAATTTTATCATGATAGCTTAGAGCATGGCATAAAAACATTTTATTTTGTTACATTTAGTTTTCAGTTTTGCATTTTTTACTACATGTGTAATAATAAGAACTATAATTTTGAAAACCCGAATTTCCGATAAACTGTTACCATATGAACAGAAAAATTACCAAATAAATGGCTTACATACTATATATTTTGCTTTTTATCACCAGAATTATGTCTTTATTTTTCTTTTTTCTAAATCCAGAAATGTCATTAATATACTATACAGTACAGTAATTTAAATAGAATTTTTTTTACCACCTGGAAAGCTCAGTTCTCTGAGACTTCTACTTTGATATGAAGAGTTGGTTTGACATAAACTACCGTCAAAGAGTTAGTTTGATAATTAGATAGGTTTATAGGATAATTTTTATAGGATAGTTCTATAGTTTTTCTGTACGATAGTTTTATAGTTTTTCTATAGGATTTCTATAGATAATTTTTCTATTTAATTTATTCACTCTTAGAGTAATTAACTTACTTGTCATTAATACAATTATCATGTTCTCTATTAAACCTTTTATAGTTTCAGCCAAGAAAATTTTTAATTACAAACATATTGAATCGTTGTATAAAGCTTGGGTAACCGTAATGCATCTGATAAATAAAATTAATTGTGAGAAACATTTATGCTTATATGATTATAATTTTCAATGAATAACTTTAATCAGTTCCAACACATTGTAAAACTTTAATGGATAACGCAGCAAAATTGTTTTTGATACAACGTAGAGAATGAAAAAACGTTTTATGAAGCGTCATTTTGTTAATGAAGAAAAGGGAAAAAATAATTGAAATATTAAATAAATGTTTCGACGACAAACTTACTAAGTTGTAATCAACTTCATATATATATTTTTACTGATTCATTCTTACCAAAAAAAGTTTGTAAAAATTTAAAGCCTGTATGACTTTCAATATTATTATATCGCTTTATAATTTCTAAATTTTAATGTTGTTTCAGTATTGCTAGTAAGGTTTCGTTTTTCTTAAAATAATTTTTAAAAAAAACTGATTAAGGTCTTTATGGAAGAAAATATTCTTATCCAATTAAAAAATTTGTAACGCAATTAAGTCCATTATTTCCTAATTAAATAATAGGCTATTTATGCGTTTAACACAATAAATTTATATGATCTTATAAACAAACTTTATAATTGTTATGGCATCTTGCTCAGTTTATAAAGTATTTAAAATATTTACATTAAATATTGTATTAAAAATTAAATTTGTTTATATTTTAATAAAATTTCACATTAAAAAAAATTTTTTTTGTCTTGATTACTTAGTGTGATGTTGAAAGATAATAAAACTCATTTATCAGTAACGAAACGATACTGTAGTGAATGAGTAGTTTATAATTTTTTTAAAAATTCATTTCCTTACACTATAAAAAAATTTAACAGACATTTTTTTTTTTTACAAATAATTTTTCGAGGAGCATTCTCAAATGGTTCTGCTAATATTGAAACATATGTTTTATTAAATAAACAAATATCTTGTTATTAAGACGAATTTGTAAATGTTTCAAAATATTGTAAAAAAAAAAACTTATTACTTACTTAAAATTGAAAAACTCGTCTAACGAAATTTATAAATAAATAAAAATTTCGAAATTGCTTAAAATTTTACTATAACAACTAATGCAAAAATATATTGCTCCTAAAATAAAAAAATAAGATTTTATTTCAATGATTCTTGTTTTAACACAAATCATATCAATTTTTAAAAAATTTCAACTTTGATTTAATTTTTTTATGTACTGTATCTACATCAGCTACTTACTTTTCGTAAGCAATAATTTTGAGAAATCTACTATTTAATTTATTTCGTACTAATTCGCATTTTCGATATATTTTGAAAACAATATTTTGAAAATATATTTCGAAAATAATATTTTGTACCGAAACCTTAAAAAAAAAAATGTTTATTCAAAACGCAAACACTTTTTTAGCAAGGCATCCGCTTTATTTACGTACATGAACAATAAAAACCCTAAAAACATTTTCAACTAATTAATTAAGAATTTTTCTAACCATTATTTCAGTATCAGCGAGATAAAACATTCTTTCTATATTTACTCTCTTGATACTCCTAATATTTCATTCCTTTCAGGGGAATAACGCGTAATAACAGGATTCTAATTTCATTAAATTTATTTTAAATTTAAAATAATTTTCAAATTATCCAATCGCTTGTTTTTATTCCACACAAGGTAATTTTTCGTTAACTTTTCAGTTAATTTTCATTCAGATATACTCATTTAAACATAAAATTTCTTCAGAACACGATATTTCATGTGGAGACAGCCCCTTTTGCCTTCGTTATCGTCCTGTGTTCCACCACCGCCCACTACTCTCCCCTCATTTTTCCCATCCCTACATGCGCTCGCCCATCCGACATCTCGCACTGAGTGCTTTCGCATGATTGCGCGGATGTGTGCGCGCCTGCCATTCCAGCCTGCGAGCCCACCAACCAGTCTGCCGGTCAATATTCGCTCTCAGATCTAACCCAACGCTGGAACACATTTCGAAAAAAGGAATTAATACCATCTTTTTTCCACAGCACTGTTAAGGCAGTTTTATTATACAACTCTTTCTGTGCCAAAGAAAACCAAAAGAAGTGGTAAAATATACAGAGAATTGGAAAATACTATTTATTAGCAAATCTAGTGTTGATTTAAACTTAGAAGATAATCAGTGTGCGTAGGAATGTAGAAGATTCAACACGTGATATCACATACAGTATGATACTGACTCCAAGTACTAACACGTGATGTATAGGAGTGTATATAACTAGTGACGTAATAATTTGATTTTAACTCAGAAAAATTAAACGTAATTGGACATTGTCGATTTCGAATAATTTTCAATGTCTGAGATACATAGAATTGTGAATGAGTACCTTGTGTTGAACGAATATGTAACTTAGTAAGTGACATATAAAGAGTGGTACATTTGTGGAATCCCACCAAACGCACATTAAAGAATTTGGTTTTAGTTGGATCAGGAGATTGCGTTTAGCGCCCCAGCTCTCTGATGCTTGCTTGGTACGGTAAGTATCAGTCAGTTATTTCAAATTATTCAGTTCATGTATTGAAAAGCATATTTCTTGCCTAGATAACAGAAGATTTACTCTTAACGCAAAAAACAATAGCAATTTTTTGATGGTATACCATTAAACATCGTACCATTACATATAATACAGTGAATCTGTATAAAAGCTAAAATAATTTTTTAACTCATTACATTTGAAGATATTTTATCCAAAATAAAATAATTAGTAGAAATATTCAAAAAATCTAGTAGATGAAGCTAAAAAGCATTTATATTATTCCAACGTATAATTAGATACTTCACATTTTCATCAACAAATTGCAATAGTTTTAAAAAGCAAAATGGTTTATGTCATCCTTTTTTTTGGTACCTACTCATGTTATAAATTAAAATACTGTAAAAATAAGTTATTTATTCATTATTTTAACTTCAATAACTTCTATTATATAATAATCGAAATGAATAAATTATCCATTTGCTATTATATTGTGAGTGACATTAAGAAATTTTATACAAGAAAATTAGAGTTATTTGATTATTCAAATTTCAGTTAAACAGTTATTAACATTACTATGCATTTAAACGTTTCAGTATAATTTTCAAAAGTTATAAAAAGAAAACATATACAGTAATTTAGTTAATCTTTAACTAAGAAATAGTTTTATTATCGTGTTCTGTTAAAAAATAATAAAACTAAACAATTTTAAACATCTGGTTGCTTTATCTTTGAAGCTAGAACCTTTCTATTTAAATGTAAAATAAGAACTAAAACAATAAAATATTTAAAATTTCATAGATAGTTTTTAGAAAACGCTGCCAAAACAACATAAATACATTCCATACAAAATTCGATAGTAACATTGGATGTTTAATATACTAAGACAGTTTACTCTCTCTGTAAATTAACATCAAAAAGTCGTGTAAGTATATGCATAAATCATTCGATTATATTTTGAGATTGAAATATTAAATATGTTTATAGTGTACATAACAAACTAGAATAAATTTATAATATCATTTGAAAGATTTGAAATAAATATAGATATATATATATTTTAGAGAGCTCTAATTATCCTAAACAATAAGATAATATGAAATAAGAAATAGAATAATATTGTTTCTTTAATGATTTTCATGAGTGAAAAAATTTTGTGCAACGAGAAATTTATCTTGCATGCAAGACTTATAAAAATAATCATTCATACTATTTTATATAGTAAGGGATTTACTTTCTTCATTTCTGGGTTAAATGAGTTAAAATATTATTAGACATTTATTTTAACATACCAATTTGACAATTAACATTTATCTATTTCCAAATTTTAGGTATAAAGTTCATTTATTCATTTAAATAATCGTTTATTTGTAAAACTACTAGCGAACGACCGCCATCAAATCATTTTAAACCCATGTGCTTAAGCAAAACTAAATTAAAATTGTGAATATATAATATTTTCTCAAGTTTTTCATTCAGCGATTCAATTTTTATTTAATTATAAGCTTCTCATTGAGTAAGTTTTTCATTTTTAATTTAACTTTTATAGTTTTAAGAGATTATGCTCCATTAATATGTCATAAAAAAATTTAATTTTTCTCATTTGAAAAAGTAATAAATATTAAAAAGGGTGTATTGTGTTTTGACAAATATATTACTTATTGTATTAAATAAATGAGAAAAAAATAAGTGTGTGTGTTCAAAAACAATTTGTTTCTTTATTTTAAATAGTATTTTCTCAAACTTGATTGCAAAAACATAACATAAATGATTCACGTAACTGTGAACAGTACCTATAGAATCTCACAATTGCACTATATTAAATACATTTCCTTGTTTTAATAGTTTATCTAAAAGAGTTCCTTCTATTAAAATCAGAGTCGTTTTTTTATATTTTTTTTTAACTGTAATCATTTTAACTGTACTCATTTAAGCTGTAGTCATTTAAGCACAAAAGTAAACGATAATACTAATCAGAGGTTATACTGAAGCTTTTACATTCAATGTCGCGATAATTAATGAAAGAATTATTGTTCTTGAAAACTTAATAAGTGAAAAAAAAATTGATTCAGTTGACTGTCTCAAAAGTTATCAATATCATGAAAAATGTTTCAAAACTCAAATATGTATTATTAGTTTATTAAATATAAAAACATTTTTAATGAAATTAAAAGCCTTTGAACAAGAATGTATGTACAGAATGTCTTCTTTATGTGTACTAAAACATCTTCATTTTGAAGTTTTCTGCTTGAATCATTCGTTTTAATTCTTTTTTCGCTATTATTCATTTAATTAACAAAACTGTAACTAGTTATATATGTAAAAATATCATCGTTTAAAAGTATGTCATGTTATTTTCGTTTAAATCGTAACACATATAAAAAGTTTTTCTTAAATTGAAATGCAGCTCGGAATATATATTAAAAAAGTTCAATTACTTACGAATTTAAATTCTGAGAATTCTAAATAAAAGCAGATCAAAACGTATTAAATTACTAGGGAAAATTGATAAATATTTTTCAAAAAATATCTGATTGTCAATTATAAAGTTTCAGATTTATAAACCTATGTTTTTCAAGATATCTTAAAATAACTAGAGATTAAGACTCGTGCATTTTAAATGATTTTCAAAGTAAAATATGAATGCATATTTTAAACTAGGAGCACACATTGTAAATATTTTTATTAATTTATGATATATTTTATTATTTTAAATTTACAACTATGAAAATACATTTTTTAATTAGTCTGATTAATTAATGGTACTGAGCAACCATTTATATTTTAGGACCATATATATTATATTAGCAACCATATATATTTTAGAATCAATCATTAATTTCAATTTAACAAAATGAATTATTTTTAAATTTTCAATTTTTCTCTAGTATAAATTAATTTAAATTTGCGTAAGAGAAATAAATTTTAATTTTAACGTTTTAATGTTACACAACTTATAAGATTTAAATTTTAAAAAGTTTATATTATTGACCTTCATGAATTTTCAACTTCTTATGGAATTTGTAATAAATTTTGAAAATTAAAAAAAATGTATTCAATATTAAAAAACACTTATTGAAAGTAAAATGTTATTTTTGTAGTTATTAAATTTGCAAGCGAAATTAATATTCAGGATTATTTCATCAATTATCTTTCTTTTAGGTTTAAAAAAATCAACATTAAGAGAAAAACAAATATTACTGAAGTTATTGCAAAAACTAAGTTAAGAATTGTTGAAACAGAAGTGATCATGCACAAAACCAGTGTCGATTTTTTAAAAAAATTTCAAAATTTAATTTTTGGTGTAATTTTTAAAAAAAATTTAAATACAATGTGTTTCTGGATAAGATTTAAATTACCTACTTACAGTAAAAAAGTAATATCTGGAAATAAAATGGCAAAGAAAAACATAGAATTAATTTTATAAATAGCATTCATCTTTTTAAAATAGATCGATAATAAGTAAATTATCTCACTGTGGTAAAAGAAAGTTTATATTTGGATTTTTTAACATTTTAAATGACATTTAATTATATTCATTTATAAACTGATACTTTTGAAATAATCATAAAAACTCAAATTCGAAACTTGATTTTTACGGAATTATAATTATGTACTTACTCCAAAATACATAATACTCCTTCGCCACCTGTTGCACTAATGCTAAATACACATTTTGTTTTTGTTCGGATTCCTTTCAAAAGTAAAACTTGGTTATGATAACTAAATGTCTTATTTTTGTTTTTGCTCTAAGGTGTCATTAATTGAATATTTGGTGATAAATATATATTTATGCAATCATAAATATGTAAATAAATTTTTGGTGATTTGTGGCTTTAGTTCTGACTTGTAAATAACTAGACAGTAGCATTTGCTTTAGAATCCACTTGATGCTCTTTGATGCAATCAATGTTTATGACAAATAGACATATCGTCAACTTTATCATACCTGGGATGTATTTTATCAGTGTCAGCTATTTTTTTCTATTTTTTAGATTTTATAAGATGTATGTATAATTGCGTTGCCTAAGTAAACACAAATGCAGAGAAAACAATGTTTTAAGTTGCTATTTGTTTGTTAATGAATATAACTCAATATATTTCTTGTTTAATTCCTATCTAAAATCATTTATGACGAGATAAACTTTTTTCTAAACACTCAATAACAGTACTGACATGTTTATCGTAAACTGATTAAGTGATGCAGTTGAACAAGGGAAAATCTTTTGGTTTGATTTTTTTCACATGTGTTACTCAAATTTCAAAATCTTTTAAGTTTCTTGGGTAAACTATTTTTTATGTCATGTGTGCTGTCTACACGATCCTGCACTATGACTGTTCATGTTGTACGCATGCGCTGTATTATACGTGTAGGTGTACAACTACTGTATGCGTAAGGAAAACGAAAGGAAAAAAACAGAAAAAAAAAATGTTCTAGCCTTCATCCTCATCCTCTCAGGGTTTGGGTAACCCCTCCCTGTCCCCTTCCCTCCTTCCAACCTCCTTTACAACCCACGATGTAGCCCCGGTCCCAATTCCGCTCTTATTTTCATTTCGCCCTGAGACGTCTTTCGCGCGAACGCAGATAAGTCCTAGAGATCCAATTTTTTTCCCTATCTCTCTTTTTCCTACAATTTTTTTTTCTTTTTTTTCGGGAAAGGAAGGGAAAGAAAAAGAAGAAGAAGAAAAAAAAGCCTTGGATCCTTTTCTTCTCCTTCTAGAATCCTTCTTTTTCCTCCTACACTTCAAGCCTGTTTCTCCTCCTCCTCTCCCCCTCCTGGGGTCCAAGAGAACGGACGTCTCAAACCAACCCCTTTCATTCCCCACCCCACCCCCTCCTCATCGTCGTTTGTGTGGTGTCCCCTGCGTGGCATCCGGACCTGACGGATGCTGCGAAGGAAGAGGAAGAGGAGGATGCGGGAAGAGAGAAGACGAGGATGTCGGATAGAAAGAGAACGAATGATGCAAAAAAGAAGAGCTAGAGCAAAAGAGAAGAGAAAGAAAAAAAAAAGGAAAACGAACGATAGAAAGAGATGCAACCGGGTCCCATCTTCTTGCACGCGTTTGTGTGCAGCTGGAAGCTTAAAAAAGAAGGGACCGTCACTATTCCAACTAGTACTGCCTTAAGACCTAGAAAATGGGTTTTCTCAGTTTCACTATATCTACTAGATATCCCAAGATACATGCTCAAGAAATCTGGACAAAAGACTTAGTAGTTATTGTGCCACAGTAAAAGGAAAAGTTAGAAAGATATCTTAACATTTAAAAAAACACCGCATTTGTTTTTAAACATTTATTATTCATTTTTGTAATCGTTATGGTCTTTCTTAGCATCAGTATGCCTACTATACATCGCGAAATACGTGTTCAGAAATTTCGGTTAAAAAACTTAATTGTTATCATTGTAAAAAGAAAAGTAAGAAAAATATCTAAACATTAAAAATTATCAAAACTGTTTTTAAGCATATATTATTCATGTTTGTGATAGTTATGGTTTTTCTGAGCATCGGTATATCTAGTATTCATCATTAACTACTTGTTCAAAAACTCTAGTCAAAAGACTAAATAATCACTCTGCTACTGTGAAAGTTATAAAGATGTTTAAAACATTAAAAAACATCAAAATTGTTTCTAAACTTTTAAATCCATGTTATTCATTTCTGTCATAGTTATGGTTTTTTTAAGCATCAGTATATCTAGTATTTATCACGAAATATAGGTTTGAAAATTCTAGTCTAAAGACGTAATAGTTACTGAGTCAAAGTAAAAGGAAAAATTAAATAGATATCTAAACATAAAAAAAATTTCGATGTTTGTTTTTGAACATTTGAACACACATTATTGATTTTGGTTCTAGTTATGTTTAAAAACCTAAGTTTCTTTTGTTTCTTTTTTTTTAAATGTTTTTGAGAATTTTAATAAAATAGAAAATGTATGAAAATATTTTCATATTTTCAGTATTCCATTGAGATATCTAAACATTAAAAATCGTCAAAACAATTAACTACGAAAAAATTCCTGTAACTGATGAACTGAGTAATTATTCCATTATTTTTACTGAGTATGAAAATTATACTTCCACTCAGAAAAATAAATTACGTGAACATTACTATAGATCGATACATATAATGTATATAATTGCAGAAAAACTTCTGACGTTCCTTTGTTAGTGTATAATCCCAAAAACTCCTAAAATGTTTGAATAGTATATAGTAAGTCCTTTTAATGCATACATTTTTTGAAGAAAACAAAAGTACAATCGTAAAAGTAATAATTTTACTAGTAAACCAACAATTATATTCTATTTACCAGCTATATTAAGGTACTTATATGCTTTTAAATAAAATATTTAGCTATCTGAAAATTACCTATCACTTTGATTATAAATATTAAAAAGGCAAAATTTCTAAAAATGGTTTCTGAATAAAATATTAACATATTAACAAAAGGAAGAAATTTTTGCTATTGCTTGAAATTTCAAATTTTATTTGTATTCAATTTTATGTGCATTTCATATTAAAAATTTTACCTTTATTTCAAAAATTTTTAAATTTTTTTAAAGATACGTGAAGTTTAATTCAAAAATCTTTCAGTGTAATGCGCTTCTTTATTTTAATTTCAATTTTTTTTTACAATTTAAGCATATTATGTAGACATACATAACAGAAATGACCTACATAGCATTTTAATACAACAATGCACTGTTAGAAATTTCTCATAAAAATTTGTTAAATAGCAAATTAATTAATAGTTATTTAACCATATTCATCCAAAAAAGTCCAAAAACCATTAAAAAAAAGATGATATTCGAACTTTTAAATGCGATAAAAATCTTTTATTGATCGTTTTTTCCAAATAAGATTGTTTTCACCTAATAATAACAAGAATTCTATTCAAATAGGCCCACCTCATGAAACCATTTTGTTCTGAGCAGCTTGGTACATACTGTAACTAAGAGAGGTAATCGATCTATCTCGTAGCCGACTGTAATGAGATTCGAATCCTAACATTGATACCACAATATTTCTTCCGTTCCTTTTCAATATATGAAAAAGATCCAGTGTCCAACATTCTTCATTTGGTGACCCTGGACTATCGTCAATTTACTCGTAATAGCCCAGAACCCACAGAGCTCCAATGTGCGTTTAAGTTTTATTTTTATGGTTTAGAAACTATGCTAGTTGTAAATGGTTACAAAACCGTACATTTTTGTATTCACTGTTTTTTATGTGTACCAGTTGTAACTAAGTAGTTTGAAAACTGTAATGATAAAAATAAGAGAACAGAAGCTGTGAGAAGGGATAATTTTTAAGGTCGTATATAACTTATTTCTATTTTAGTACTCATTTCCTATTTTGCATTTGAAAAATTATAGTTTCTAGGTGCATAAATTGCTTTAGATTAATAACTCAAGGAACATTAAGTCGAAAAAAGAGAGAAAATACGAAAGAAAAAAGTGTTTACGAAAAATAAGCAAATTTTGTAAATTTATTTAAATACCCATCTTAGTTAATTACTACTTTTAAATCATTTTTGTGGTAACCTATAAAAATTGATTTTTAAAGTTATACATTGAATAAATGTGTATTTCTGTGAACAATTGTTAGCAATCGATATTTTAATAAGTATTTCTGATTGTTATTCGTCATATAATATACAAGCAATTCTAAAATAGCTAAAATTAATAATATGTCATATACATAATATTACCGTTTATTCAGTTATTTACTGCAATCACATTGCAACTACAATTCAATAAAATTTCGTTTTTTTTTTTTTTTTTTTTTTTTTTTTTTTTTGTTAACATGATAATTTAATACAATTGCATTCAAAGTTTTTAAATTAATTATTAAACAAAATTGAAATACTAGATAAAATTTAATTCGGCGCTTTATTAATTAAACAACCATTTTAAACAGTTTACATAATAAAATCTACTTATGCTCGATTTTAGAACTAGTGATATGTTTACGTTGAAATTCTCGTGAGAAAAACAAACAAATTAAAATCATAAAACTTATTTAAAGTTTCAGAGAATATATTTTTAAAATCTGAATTTTGAAGATTTTTATTATTTTTGACGATTCAGTTTTCCATTATTCTAAAAAGAAACCAAGTACAAATCATCTTAGCACAAAAGTCGAACGTGCATTTGTTTACAAAAATGAAATCCAAGTTTAAAATGAATTCTGAAATTTACTTAAGCGCCATCTGTTGAATTTAATTCTAAACATTCGATGAAATAATAAATATGGCCGTCAACATATGATTGAGATGTCACATGTTTTTACTTGCCTTTTACTGAATGTTGAGTCTTTGAAAACAATAACAAATAGTGGCGTTACTAGTTTAGCCATTTATTTTTACAAAAATATTTTATGTTATCAAATACCTTAAAGTATAATTTAAATTTACAAATTATTTTAATTTTTAAATATTTTTCATCACATTTTCCTCTTATTTTTTCTGAGTTTAACCTTTATTTGGGGGGCTAAAAGATCAAAATAATTTATTAGTTATTATTGACTTATTGAAACATTAGATTTACAACAATTAACGAAAAAATGAATAAATCGATAAATTTTTTTTTGGTAATCTGACACAAATTGAAAACATTTGGTCATTAATTTAAATGTTTTTATTTTCATAAAAATAGTTATTTTATCATTAAAACAAAGCCAACTTATTTCCTGAAGCATGGAGTATATGTTGAAAAATTATTGAATATGCACATATTATTAATATTTATTACTTTTCCTAGAATTGTTATTTATTGTTACTATTATTGTTATTAATACTATTAAAAATATTATTGTTTGTACATGCATCATAAGTTTTATTCTAATATTTTTTATGATTTAAAATTTATGAATGTTTCAATAGCGATATTTTGCATGTAACACTACACATTAAACATTAACATACTTCTAGGAAATTAAATGTAATTGTGGTTATTGAATTTAAACTATTTAATAATTTAACTAGTAGTAAAACAAATTTGTTTTGAAGCTATACAATTATTGATATTATTCGAAATGAAAGTAATTTCTGATTAAAGACAGCTTTAAAGAAGAAAAACTTGATGACTGTATAAAATTTTTTACAAAAAATATAGAACTTAAATTTATTTTTGTACGTAAAATTAAATATTTAAACTAAAGCTTAAAGTATCAAGTTAAAAAAAAATCTAATAAATTATGACTTAAAAGATTTCAGCAAAAGCTAACTTAATATTAAAAGTATTTTGAAAAAATTACTGAAAAATTTTCTGCTAAATAAGTATTTTAACATTTCAGCATTTTCTCTACACAATTCACTGCTTCATAAATTTTATTCTAATTTTAAAAAAAAATAGTATTCTCAAATTGTTTTAGCTAATGTGTATAGAGACTAATTGATACTTTAATTTAACAATATAAAATGTAGTAATAATATTATGTATTGTGATGGAAACTGAGCTGTTGCAATTATGTGGTGGAAAAAGCGTGAATCTTTTGAGTATTTTAAATACTTTTGTTCAATCACAATAAAAAGGTATTTTCTTTTTAAATTTACAATTAGAGTTTTGATAGTTGAATTTTTATATTTATTTATGTAGCATATAATTAATTTCAAAACTTTTAATGGTTCTAATTTTATGAATTATCTCAAATTTTAAAATAAACGCTAAAACATTTGTTTTATACTCTCTAATCAACAATATAAGATTTCAACAATATTAAAAAAAAAGCAAGAAATGTGTCATTATTTTGAGAAAAATAATACTAAAAAAATTAATTAATTAAAAATAATAAACTAAATCTGTAGTTTTCTTATAAGTATGATCATTTAGATTCATATATTAATAATTCATAATTATTTATAGTTATCTCGTTTCCAGTTAACTAAATATTCTAGGGGACTTGTTGTATCCCTGCAATTTACTATTTTCTTATACCAATTCAGTCATCACCAAATTCTTCAAAAAAAAAAAAAAACATTTGTATAAAATTCAAATTGAACACCAAGACATGAATGCTATGATGATCATTTTTGCACCCAATATTTAAACAACACTTGATACAAAGCGCATTTTTTTAATACTTTTTCTTAAATTTCAAGTATTAAACATTTCATAGGTTTGTTAAATTTATAATTGTTTTTCTTTTATACCATAAATGGCTGAAAAAAATAGACTTATTTCAATTTTTAAGTAAACTACACATTATTTCAAAGAAAAATTTTCCATATTACACATCTACCTTTAAAAATCAATATAAGTCTTTCATTTATAAAATTATAGTTTTCGCGGTAAAAAATAAAAAATTTAAATTGACAAAATAACACTTCTTATGATAGAATTGTATGAGTTTTAGACAACATTAAATAATTTAATGTAATGAAATCTGATATTAAGAAAGGTTATAACTGTCATTTTCTTCACTTGTAAATACATTGAAATAAAATGCAATTCCTCTAACCAAGGTTCGTAAGAAGTTTTCTCAGAAAATATATGATTTTAAGTTTAAAGTTGTTTATATAGTTGTTTTATAGTTATCTTATATAGTTGTTTTGTTGATAAAGTTGTTGTTAATGTTGTTTTTAGCATATCACTCAAGCATACAGTGACCATACTTAGCAATATTATACTCTGATTGCTTCAAAATGTTATCTATATTTTTTATATTCTTCAAAATGGAAATAATACCCAAAAAATGGAAATAATACCGAAAGAAGTTATTCACCTAGACTATCCAATAATATATTTAATTGTTAAAAATATTTCTTTAATTGGAAGAACTCACTTTTAAAACTACTTTTTTAATTATTACTTGTATTATTTTTGAAAACATAGTTTGGAAATTGTTTAAAAAAATTCACATAATTGGTCATAACCACACTACTAAGAATAATACTTCCATTTGTTCACTTCTTACTTGGTTTAATATCATTAAAATACTAACCAAAAATTACCAAATGCATTGATTAAAAATAAACTACTCTGAGAAAAAAAATTTATCATCAAAACCACTGAAATATGGTAAAAATTACCCGTGTTTCTGGCTCTATAGGAACAACAAATAGCTGGGTAATTTTGAAAAAAGGGCTTTGATAATGATTTTAGTAAAATTAACAATGGAAGATAATTTTATTATGTGTGATAAAATTTATGGAAATTTTATCATGATACCTTATAACCTGACACGAAAACCATTTTTTCGGCCATTTTCATTTAAAATTACTTTTAAGTTTTTTATTTATTTATTTTTTACTGAATGTGTGAAAATAAGAACTATTTTGACGAGAGGGTTTTCAGTAGACCGTTACCATATGAATGAAAAAACTACCAAATAAATTATTTGAATACCTTGTATTTTGATCTTATTAACCAGAATTACAGGTTGTTTTTTTTTGTTGTTGTTGCCAGAAATGTCATTACCATATAATACAATTATTTTACCAGAATTTGTTTTCCCCGTGCACGTATCACAATATCAGCACGTTTTTCATTTCTGCATTATCTTATAAGATCAATTTCATGATTTAAAATCACAATATAGAAAAAGCAAATTTAACCTGAGTCAGCTTGAAATGAAAATTAATTAACTAGACAAATTGGATAATGCATTAAAGAAATTATATTTCTTTGCAATAAGTAATTTTTCACTTTAAAATTTACATAATAAAGAAATATCTGCAAATTTAAATACAATTTCCCATTTTATAATACCTCACAGTTCACTATTTCGAGAAATAATATTTACGTTTTTTTTTCTTTATTGAAAAAATATATATATTTTATGTGTTAGTTGAATGTCAATTCTAAAATCCACTACATAATAAAAGAATTTAATTAAACACCAAAAAAATATATATCGATGTTAAAAAACCATTGAAAAATAACTTTGTTTACAAAAATACCAGCAGATTCAGAACCCATTTGTTCATTTTATAATACCTCAGTTACTATTATTTTTAAAATAATACTTCTTTGTCCAGTGGTATTAAAACAGAAGAAAAAGGTGGGATTTATTTCACAGCAGAACCTTCTATAAAAGTATTTACCTTGTTTCGTGAGGTACTTTTCTTCCTACTGCGCAGTCTTGCACTTTTTGAAAAAGAGGTCCTTAAATTTGCCCCTTCCAACATTCCATCGTTCCGTTCCCTATTCTGAAACCATTTCTTTTTTCCGCACCTTTCGCCTTCCCAATAAAGTAAAGGGAGAAAAAAAAACTTTTTTAAGGCTAAAAGATAGTAAAAAAAAAGAAAGTAGTTTCTTCGTGAGCACACAAGCTGGACCGTAAGCCAACCGAAAGAGAAAAGAAAGTGGCTAGAAATAAGAGGGATAAGAAAAAACAGCAAAGATGGAAGGGCGTACGCTTTGGTGGGTCCTAAGCTGAAGTAAGAAAAAAGAAAAATGAACGTGGAGGCAGTGAATTTACTTCCCCTATCTACTTTTTTTTTATTATTATTCTCTCGGTCATCCCCTCCATCCCTTAATTCCATCGCCCCTCCAAAAAAGGACTGGCTTTTCTCCAACAAACTTTGCCGAGATATGGTCTTTCATGGATGATGATGATGATGCAGTCCCAGTGATGGAGTTCCTTCAAATCCTTTCCTCAAAAAATGCATGTAATGTCTCCTCATTTTTGACTCACTCCCTGCTTTGAATCGTTCAAATCTTAAAATAAGAATCTTCTGACCAATACATTTTTCGCAAAGTGTTGAAATGGCAAAAAGCATGCATAGAGGTGGATACTTTTATTTCGTTGATGCCATAATCAAACTGGCATACTAATTGATATTCCTGAATTCCTTTTTTTTTAAATTTTTGCTGCCTAAATCCCTAAACCTTGTTTTACTTTCCATTGTCTTATCTTCATTATCTAAGTATATCTTAATATTAAAGTTTCAACCTTGCTTTATCATAAACATTTGTTTCTAGTATGGGAAATAACGAAAAAAAAGTTGCTATTTCTATCTATGGACAAACAAACACATAAAAAAACAAAACTGAAATGATAGGATCAATGTAGAGATAGAAGAAACTTTATTTGCTCTTCAAAAATATTAAAAGTGAATTGGGTGCCTAAAACAAGGAAGCTCAATAAACGTGACACACGTCAACACACGTTCATTCTCGAAGCTCAATACACGTGAACGGTGAAAAGAAAATAGATTTATAAAATAAAGGAACGCAACGTAGAGAAAGAGAAGAAGAAAAATGAAGAAAATAGATAAAAAGAGAAGAAAATAAAAATGAAAGAAACAAAAACAGAAAAACTGAGGTAGTCGAAATAGGCAAATCGGAGCAAGCTGCATTTCCAAAAAATAAGTGGTGTGGATATGATATCCTTCCTTAACTAGAAAATTGGCATGTATATGCTTGCAGAATTTCCCAAAAGGTACTCCTGGAAGAATCATATGGGTTTCGAGTGTTAAGACTTTTTTTTTTTTTAACTTATAAAGAATTTTGAAGTCTGTAATTTTATTTATATCCAATTAATTAGCTATAATTCATGTAAAATTTCGTTATTTTGTGAAAATATTTAAGTAAAATGCAAAAATTTTATAAAAATTTTTTTAAAAAAATCACTTCAATAACAAAATTTTGAATAAATTATTAAAAAAAAGAGGCATATATAAGAAACTGTATAAATTCCCATCAAATTTTTCAATTCAAAACAAAATAACCAAATTCAAAAATACAGACTTATGACCAATAATGAAGTTAATAACAATTGTAAAAGAAACACGATTCTTTTAATTTTATTCATTCTCATCATCTGCATGCACCAGGAACAAATTCAAATGTCTCTATACTTAATGTTTGTTCACTCTATTTAAGTTTCAGATTAGCGTAATCTTTTGCATTATATTAATTAATTTGAGCTTTAAAGTTTAGCTTCAGTTATACCATAGATAACTTTATAAAGTACTCAGCAATAATGCCACAAAAAAGCAATTATTTTCGATTGGCTAAGAATATTATAGTAAAAAAGTTATTGTCGAAACCAAAAGTACAATTATCAAAATTTGTAGAAATACTTTTTTAGAAAATTTAAAACAAAAATGCTATAAATTTACCAACAGTTTAAATATAAAAATATTTAATGGGAAAAAAATTATTTACATTAATATATGTGGTAAATATAGTACTTTAATTTAGCAAAATTTGTGCTGATATTTTATCCAATGCTTGAAAACGATGCAAAATAAAACAAGATTCCTTAGAAAAATATTTTTCCCTTATTGTTAATTAATATGATTAACTTTTATCAAAATATTTTAAGAAATATTAATATTTAGCGTAAAGATTGCATTTCGAGTAAAGAACCAAATGTTACACTCTTATCTTGATATTAAAATACATCGTTCTCACTTATTCATGGTGTAGCAAACAGAAATGTCGCGTCTCTGCGACATAAAAGCATGTGGACTTTGCAAACAATAGAAATGCGTTATAGCGTTTTTCCTTATCGCTGACAAATGTTGGGGCGTTCAATTCGCTGAATAACCTCGCCGTTGCAAGCAAAAGAAAAAATATCACAAACAAGCCGCATTCTCTCTTCGAAACAGATGTTTCCTATCACCAACGAGAAGAGGAGTGAAATTTCCGTTTGCAACCACACTTAATGCATACAATGAAAAACATTCTATGTTCTAGACTAAAGTATAGGTAGACAGATTTCAACACATATGATTCAGCATACTGATTCCATGCTTCATAATTCCAGCAAGATTATTTGAGAATTTACAAGAGAAATGGAATCGATGGAATCATAAGTTTAGACTTAAGGGAGAATCTAATACGTTTTTAAGGAAGAATTAGGGATTCTAAAAACTTATTCAGAAATAGAATAGTCAAAAAATAAATTTAGATTCAAGGAAGAATTTTTTACACAGGTTTAGAATTTCTTAATGATTTAAGAAGAATTTAATTACATACGTTTAGATTCCGGAGAGATCAAGGAAGAAGAATAGATCAAAAAATATACGAATTTGTTTTTGAGGTAAAATTAAATTTTGAGGAGAAATTCAAGAATGATTTAGGGATTCTAAAAACTGATTTCGGAATAAAAAAGATCAAAAAATGAATTTAGGTTCGCGAAAGAATCAAACATGCTTTTAAGGAAGAATTTAATATGTTTTTAAATATGAAATAAATAATGATTTAGTGATAATGAATTGAAAATACTTTGAATCAATGGAAGTATAAATTTAAGCTCTAGAAAAATTGGTTATATTTTTAAATAAATCTCTATAACTACAGGCTGATCACTATCACTTATCACTTTATATTTACAATTATCAATCATCATTTTAATTACATAGAATCGAAAAAATATTAGATCAAACGAAGAATCATGTTAAATGAATAATTTAGCATGTTTAAAAAATGAAATCCCTTATCATGAATTCGATAATGTAAAGAATGTAGATCGGTATTACATAGACAATGATTTTGAAATTCACAGAATCAGGAAAATATAAATTTGAATCCAAGGAAAAATTTAATATGTTACCAAACAAGAGCTTGATAATGACTTAGGGTTACCTAAAAATAATTAAATTATTTTTAATAAAGAATTAAATATATTTTAAAAAATAAAGAGAGTGGGATATATCAAATATCGTAGCAACGATTTGATAATGATTTAGTAATACCTAGATGATGATTTAAAAATATATAGAATCGGTGAAAACATAAGCTTAGATTTGTTTCATGTATATGGGAAAATAAAATATGTTCCATTATCGAATTTTTCAATATGTTCAATTATTGAAAAGAGTTCGATATTATTTAGAAAAATCAAAAATAATTTAGGGATGCCTAGAATTGATGAAAACGTAAGTTGAGATTCATAAATTTTAGTGATTCGATAATGATTTATAATACCTAGATGATGGTTTAAAAATATAAGGAATCGGTGAAAACAAACTTAGATTTGTTTTATATATATATGAAAGAATAAAATATGTTCCATTACTGAATTTTTCAATATATTCAATTATTGAAAAGAGTTCGATATTATTCAGAAAAGTCCAAAATAATTTAGGGATGCCAAGAATTGATGAAAACGTAAGTTGAGATTCATAAAAGAATTGAATATGTTTTATGATTCATAGAGAAAGCGTGAGATCAAAATTCATTAAAAGTGTACAAAAATGAGTTTGGAAAGAATGTTTATTCCCTTTACTAAAGTAAAAAAAAAGAATGAAAATTTTCGTAATTTTAGAAAAATAATTACAACATTCCCTAATAAACTTATAATAATTTTCGTAATCTGTTTTTATTGTTCTAAAATAAGCATTTTCTTAATATAAAAAATATTAAAACTGATTTTTAAAAAACGTAAGGAAATATGCTATATTTAACTGTAAACAACACTTTAAAAACAACTGCATTGAAAGTGTAGAAATAAAATACCTGTCAAATAATTGAATTCATCTGTCATCGGCACATCTTACTAATTTATAGAAATGAAACTCAATATTATTAAGAATTAAAGTGAAATGTATAGATAGATTAATTTTATAAAATTAAAATATAAGGAAAATTCTAAAATAATACTTATTTAATATGTTGAATAAATAAATGTCGTTTTTTAGTAAAGTCAATTTGGGTGAATATTTATTTTAATGAATCCAAAAATAAGTCAATATTAATAAGTGAATATTAATAATTCATATTACACAAACTGTATTCTATTAAAATAATTAAATTATTCATATCCCGTTTGATTTGAAAGTTTCATACCACTTATTCCGTTCAAATTTTATTATTATTATACAATAATTTTAATACTCAATTTTTAATAAGATAAAGCCTTAAAATTTAAAAAATAAATAAATGTAACTATATTAAAATATTTATTTTAAATTGAATTTCGCTAATTTTCTATACAAATGCCGTTCTTTTCATAATATTTTTTGAATTTTTCTAGCTTTAACTTAAATTTGAATTTTCATTTTCAAAAGTATTAATTTTAAATCGGTAAGATTGTGTGTTTTTTGTAAATTAATATAGAAACCGCATATCATAACTTTAGTATACGATTTATTTTAATTAAATATTAGGTTGCAATTAACTCCATGTGATTTGCCTAATCACAAAGATATGGTAAAAATGTATTTTAGTTTATAGTGAATTAGAAATCTTTAAACAAAATAAATGATTTTATTTATTCATTCATACTAAATTGCCATTGTTTGAATTCAGAAAGATAAAAATCTGATGTCATTGGATATCAGTAATGTGCTGAATGTGCATCATCATTTTAAATTAGTTGTTAGATCAGTGTATATTTGAATTTATAAAAGTTTCGAATCATTATTTCTTTGACTTTCGAAAAAATAAAATATTTTATTGTTTGATTTTAAAACTGCTTATTTTGTAAATTTACTAAAAGTGGCTCAATCATTTTTATTTGTTCTCTTTTTTATGTTTATTAGAAACACATTTTAATTTATTTCGAAGCACTTTGTACAAAAAAAATCTAGAAACGATAAAAAAAATTCATAAATGTAAACAAAATATACTACTCATAATTTTACATATTAAAAATATTTTTTTAATACCAATAACTTTTTAAGCATGCTTTTATGAAAGCATTACCAATTAATAGAAACTCTAAAATTAAACTATTATTTTAACAATGTTAGTAACATTCTACTTAAGAATTCTAAAAACAATTCCAGCAATAAAATATTTAAAAATAGCATAATACTGGCCAAATTATTTTTATAATATGGTTTTGTTTCCCTAGTATTAAGTTTAGTTCAGAAATAATACTATTTATAAAGTATTCATGAACACGCTAAGAGCATATCTATAAAAAATTATGTTTCTGCTAAAATTTTATGGCAATTTTTGTACAATGCAATCATTCGAAATATAAAAAAAATGTCAAATGTATTGGTATTATACTGAATAAGATTTGTTAAATATAATTCTATTCCAAAAAATTGAAAGTAAATAATGATTGGGATTTTCCCCTAACACTGATTTCCCATATAATTTAAAAAAAGAAAGACTTTATGTATAAAGTATGCTGACGAACCAATGCTTGTTCGAACCAAAGCCTTAACCCAGGCCCTTCAGTATATATATATCTAAGGATGGCAGTCGGGCTATCAGTACAAACAGGTACAGGATTTAAAAAGAGCAAAAAAATTTGATTTAATCACCATTATCAGAGACCAAATGAGACACAAATCTAAGTAATCCGGATAAAAATTAGGGAAAATATTGCTAAATAAATCCGTAATATGTTTCGCCTTAGGGAATAAGGGAATTCTGAGTAATTACAATTGGTTTACTAAATAGGTCGAGAGAAAAAGTCTTTCTCACTGTTCAATTAAAAGGAAAAATTAAAAAATTTTAATTTATACCTACTGTACTAAAAATTTATTGAAAGACAGAATGTGAATAGTAAAGAGTGAGAAAGAGCGTATAGTTTTGAATAATAAATTAAGAAAAGGATCTAGATAAAAGAATAAAATATAAAGGTTAGTTGAAGCTTTTTATGTATAACATAACATAGCTATAACATAACCATAACCTGAATAAAAACATACCAGCTTTTTTTTATAGTTTATTTTTTAATTTAAAGAATTTGGATTTTTTTCGTACTGAATTCTCCAAAAATTTCATTTAATTATTTTTTACTTATCTGTTAAATTTTATCAAGATCACATTTATAATAACATTTTTGAAGCAATCTAGAAAATGCAAACTTCAACTTTTTATTTATAAAAGCAAGAGCAAACAGATAGATTTATGTTTATGCCATCTCTCGAGAGTTCAAAACATTCTTTTAAAATTTTGAACACATAAATATAATGCAAGTAGTAATTTTTAGGTTTAAATAAACACTCGTATAAGTTTTTAAGATGTTTAAAAATTACAATTTACTGAGTTTAATTTTGTACATAAATTTTCACAGAATAAGAGAATTCATGAGATAATATTAAACTTTTGGATTTAACTACTTTCAATGTTCTTACTCAACGAAACAGTATAAGTAATTATGAGGCAAAAAAGTGACAAATCTTTTTAAAAGAGTTACCATCTTGAAGCGAAAAATAATTCTAGAAAAATAAAAATTAATATCAAGCTTCCAAGAAACATTTATGTAATTCTTCAAAAAGAAATGATGAAACTGCAGTTAATTAGCATTTCGAACTAAAATCTACTTATATTGTTTTTTAGTGTTCTTAGCAATGAGGTTTTTGGTTAACCAAATTTTTTTGAAAGTTTTACTTCCCCTCTATAAACCCTAATCTCTAGTGGGGTAGGCTAAGCTGTTGCTTGAGGTAAATAGATTGCTATCAACCAAAAACAATAAAATAGCGGAGAAGGAGTAAAAAAAAAAGGGTAAAAAGAAACAAAGCTACCTTTTCATTAATTATTTACTAGTCTTCTAAAAACGTCTCGATTTAGCAAAAAATAGAGTTTTCCTTTGAGAGAAGTAATATAAGAGCCTAGTTAAAACTTTCTTCCTTTTTTTAAGAGGAAGAAATGTTCTTTTTTATTCTCTACTGAGCGAGAATTGTTTAGAATTTGTTTTAAAGATGTATTTGTCTTTGTGTATGTTTCGTTAAGATGTTCTTTCTTTCGCTTAGTGTTAAGAATTTAAGCAATTTCATTAAATACGTAATTTTATAACTCTGTGCTAGTATAGTTTTAAAAAGAAAAATCCCCTACTCGCATAGGCATTCAGTATTTAAATATAGCCATTGTTTTCTTGAAAAGCGAAAGGCTGTAAAAATTATCTTCCTTGAGAATCTTTATAACAGTCTAAGAAATTATCCCATTTTTTTACATTTCACTATTTTAATCATGCTTGTAACAGAAAAAAAAAGTTTCTTTTTTGTTTGTTTGTCAATAATTAAACAGATATATTTAAGTGCTTTTGTTTCAAATAAAAAACGTTGTAAGAGAACGTGACAAAAATTATTCCTCGGCATTATTTTTGAAACTTACTTAATTAAAATGCACGAAACAAACATCAAAACAACAACAAAAGTTTGCCTAGTTTTGATGTTTTAAAAGTCGAAGTACATATTTAAAAAAGCTTCTATCGTCTCCCTTTAAATCCCATTACTTTTATTTCTTATATTTTAATTAGGAGCAATCAAAAACTAGAAAATATTTAAATGAATGAATTCCATATGCGTAGATAAATAAAGTTTAATTGACTTTAAAATACCTGCAAGTAACAACAGGAAATCCACAAAATACAGTTCTTGTTTTTGTTTATAACATAGACTTGAAAAATGTCACTGCGTTGATGCAAAAAAAAAAATATATGAATAAGCAAATACAAGTTATTATTTAGGTACATTACCAGGACAGCAAGAAAATTTAAAAAAAGCATTTAATACGAGAGATATTTTTAAAAGTAAAAAATAATTAACCATCGGAAGTCTTAAAAAAACATTATTTGTAAAATCATTTAAAGAAAAATGAAAGAAGACAAACATGTACGGTTTGTTGCGTTCTGCTTAAGAAACTAAAGAATTTGTTCGTATTACGTTTCAAAATTAGTTACAGTTTTCACAAACAAATGGCGCAAATTACTGGAAATACTGTAAATCAATGTTTTCCGCAGAAAATCAGAATATTCCAATTAAAATATTTGCTCACAAGTCTTTCATTCTCAGACTTTATCGTGGTTTTTCAAGATTATTTTGAAACTATGTATTTTAATTTTTTTTTTCAAATTGCAATTTGTTAAGCAATCCTGTAACTAATTTTAAAATTTTGTAAGGATAAAATCTGGTTTCCTAATAAGAAAACCATAAAATTAAATCTCCTCCTGCCTTTTTTAAGTGATTTTTCAAATCATCGGTCATTTTTTTAAACATTCCATAAGAAAATGTAAAATAGTCTTCTTTCATGCATAAATCAGTTATGGTACGCGTAAAAGCATCGAAAGATAGTTAACAAAATAGCATCTGAAACTGGTATTCAAATGTAATACAAATATTCTAAAGCCGTTATTATAACAATTTTAAGGTGCAACATATGGTAAAATTAACAGAAATATTAAGAATTAGTAAAACAAAAAGTGGCATGGTTATGTTAATTAAAGCTTATTATAAGCTGTTACTTTTATATTAAAGCATTGAATTAAAACACTCTAAAATTATTAAATTAACTTATTTTCTTAAAGCAAGAGTATCAATGTAATAACAATCACTAAGTTTACCGAAAATTCAAGAATTTCATACCGAGCTGCATTTGAGGTTTTGCATTCTAATTCCTTTGGTCATAATGTGTCTAAATTGACTGGCTTGAAAAAGGGTACAGTAAAATATTATATACAAAAAATAATTTTATTAAATAACTTGAATAAAACCATTGAGAAAAAAAATTACATTAATATATTTCTGAAAAAACTCACGACGTTGTACGACAATAAAAAACCCACCATAGTCCCATTTCATTGTTTCAAAAATAATTCAAATGCATGTTTCATATACTTTTTACAGATAAATCAATAATTTAATTGTGTAGTCAAAAAAAATCTTATGACTTAATTTTTATAAACTCTACTTTTTACATTTGAAGTTCATTTAAAATATTTTTCTTCTTATTTACAGTAGAATTCGCGTAAGAAAATTATGTAAAAGGCTTGTTTCTTTGACATTTTATTTGTTCTATCAACTTTTAATAATAATCATAGGTGAACAAAAATTACTCTGAAACAAATTTACAAGAAAGATGCGGGGATTACCCTGCAAGGATGCAAGAATTACCCTAGTATACGGGCTATGGACAGAATTTATGGAGTGAATACATGACTCTATTTTATTGGAAAAGGTCTTTATCCAGCAACAGATTAATAAAAGTTGAAGATGATTATATGATGATGATAGTTAGTGTTACTTAGGGTAGGCTCACAATCATCGACGACGCCTAAGTCTTAGCGTATTGCATAGTAGTAAGAACAAAACGTAGATTTTCTAAATTATAGCTCAGAACGCATGCGCAGAGAATGTGACGGCTGTCACTGTCACTGAGAACTAACACTTAAAAAAATGGACAACTACCAGCTCGTTGGCCAACCACTTCCTTTGAACGTTATCATTATGGACATTATGGGATGCATTTTAGGCGCTTCTGGAGCGAGATGGTCATAAACAGCCAGAATTATATAGAAATGGGCAAACTTTTTTAAATGAGATAAAAGTTTGTTAAAATATTCGTATTTATGTTTTTAAATAAGCGAAGACCAAAATTCTGTAGGAATTCTCTCCTTTATTTTATTTTTGGGGTGCTTCAGGAAAAAAAAAAATTTTTATATTTTCTTTTGTAAACAAATATGCATTGTCTTTTAAATAAATAAATGCTTAGCGTGTCAGCCGACAAATTTAAAAATTTAAACAGTAATTCTTTCACATTCATTCAGCTACCTCATTTCATAAATATTTCAATTCTTAATTTTTTTAGATTTTTCAAGTGAATATATTCATTTATTTAAATTATTTAATAAACCCTTAAATTATTCCATTAATTCAAAAAAGAATCTTCACTCCGTCAATGTATTTTGACGACAACGTATTTATTGTATTTCATTGTTTTCTTTCATTTAAAAGCTTAATATCATATTCATTTTTAATCTTTTGTCAAAAACAGAATAAATGCGGAAAAAAATCGAATGAACATAAAAATTTTAAAAACGTTTTTATTAGATGCATGATTACAATATTTTAATACTCTCTTTCATTACTTAATTTTTGAAATGTTTATTCATACTATTCTCTCGAAATATTTTAATTAATAATTCCCTTTTATTTTCTTTAAACTTTTAAAATATTCATTTTATATTTGATAAATTTATCGGAAAATGAAAGAAATATATGTTGGAAGCCATTTAAGTAGAAAGCTCGGATCTTTTTATGGGTGGTAACTTTATCATGAGCTCAGTTTTGTGAAATATTATCGGAATATAATAGTTCCGCTGAATTATTTAAAGACGAAATTTAAAATTAATTTTATTTGTCCTTTTAATTATGTTTGACTTACATCATTTGTACTCTAAAGTTTTGATAGTTAAATAGCTTTTGATTTCGACATTGCACTTCGTTAATAATAGAATATGTATCTCCATGATTTTATTCTCGGATAAAAGTTGTTTTTAAATTATAATATATATTTATATTTATTATTTTTTGCTTTGTTTCTCCTTACATTTATTTATTTTTTTATTTCAAATAGCTAGGTGCTGCTTTTAATTGACCTACTTACCAAAAGAAATTCAGCTCTTATTTTTATTGCTAATGTTTTTTTTATTATATATAAATAGAAAATTTGTTTCCATTATTGAAACTTCAGAATCAGAATGTGAAATATTTTCTTGTTTTCAAATGAAGCTCTACAATTTAAATTCCAGAATTCTCTACTTAAAGAATATTTCTCCCCTCCCCCCTTTTAAATACACCTATTTACAACAATTTTGGTATTTCTTTTATTATTACACATTTTTCTTCCTTTTCTTAAAATTTTTTGTTGTAATCGAGACTTCAGAATATATGACACATTAAAGCCCGTAGCTTTCCTAATTTCCCATTTAAAGTAATATACTTTCACAAAAAATGTAGTTTTCATTTATTTTTATTTATTTCGATCTTTAAAAGACTTTCTTTCTTCTTTTATTATTATTATATGTGTTAGAAGCTTCAGAATGTGCAAAAAAAACTTTCTTGTTTTCCTAAATAAAGTACGTAATTCTCTATTTAATGACTTTCTACAACTTTTAATGCCATACATTTAAAGCAAATGCAGCTCTTATTTATTTATTTATATTTCTTCCTCGGCCAGCTTGCATCAATTTCAAATAGATCGGAAAGCACAGATGGTTCATTGATTAAAATATTTACTGTAGATATCACTCTAATGCTACAAATCGTTAATGCTAAAAATCGTTAATGCTACAAATCGTTTGCATAAGTGATAGGAAATTAAAATATTTCTAAAAAAAAAAATTCTTGTCTATTATTCGGAAATCTTTCTTCGTGACCCAAAATTTTGAGCTAAGAAATGAGATCAGCAAAAAAAGGAGATCTAAAGTTATAGACGAGATCTACGTATAACATATTTCGTAGCAGAAATTGTCATTAGTAAAATATTTTTCGTCTTTTACAAAATTTTAATTCGATTTATCCCGTTTCTTGTTAGTTAGGTCATGCTACACTGTAAAAAATTCCGAATCAAATTACGGTAAAAATTTCCGGCACTTAGAGTGGAGGTACTTTTTACAGAAATTTACTTTTCTAATAATAACAATAAATAATTATTTGGAATTTACCGGTATTTTTTACCGTAAAATTCATTTCTACCGGAACATGTCGCAAAACCGTCATTTTTACAGTAATAATGAAAGTAAAATCACTGAATCTTTCTAATTAAATAAATAGTGTAAAAATTACGGTATAATATTTGACGGTAAAAAGAGATTTTACGGATGAGGCATCCAAATCACCGTTACTTTATATCGTAATTCGATCCGTAATTTTTAACAGTGTAGTGATATTAACTAAGTGGTGGAAGTAATATAATAATGAAATTAATTGAATAAAAAATAACTATTGGCTTAATTGTGAAGTTATTGCTTTATATTAGCTGAGAAAGTGAAATAAATGACTTTCCTAAACATACATGTTTATAAGTTGATTATCTATTATATTATTAATTGTTTTACGCATCAGTGATTGGTTTATTTAATTATCTGCGAAATTTCCCTGAACTGTTTCCTCCATGAAATTGTCATCGCTATCTTTGAAGTTCTGTAAATAGATTACAGCTTGAATTGAAATAAAATCTTTATTTATAGATTAACTAGCTAAAGGATACTGAAAAATTGTATCAGACTTTATGGATTACAGTCCCTGGCCGAATTATTAGACGCTCTATAAGATTCTATGTAAAATCTTAATTAACAGGTGATACTATACAGCTTTATTGTTTTTAAGCGACTGAAACCATTTGCACTTGTTTGCGTTCGTGAATAAATTTATTAAACTAGACTATAATACAAATTCGACGATTGGATAAATTAGACAATATATTTTATAAATATAGAATATTTATTACACCAGGTATTATATTAGTATATTATAATAATTAGACCAAAATATTAGACGCGCTGTAGTATTTTAATAATTGCATGTTTTCCTTGAGTTATTGTGCAATACTTTTATATGTAAACATATATGTAATGGGTTTCGTATACAACATTTTTTAGATACTTCCTATTTGTATTTATTTCTAACGTATTGCATTACATTGTTAACCAATTGAATCACGAACTTAAACAAGTGTAAACCGGCTTCACCCGTGTAAAAACAATAATGCTGTATAGTATCACCTGAAAATTAAGATTTTACATAAAATCTTATAGTGCGTCTAATAATTTGGCCAAGGACTGTATAAAGTATAAATAATTTAAGTTTCAATAATTTTTTTGATAAAAATTCATTAAATTTTGTTATGCTCATTAACATTTGAGTGTTTTTGATGATATACTAAATATATTCCATTATTACAAAAGTGTGACCCAATGATTATTTCATAGAGTATGGTAATCTTTTTTCTCTTTTTTTTTTTCAATTTATTTACTCAATTTCAATGACAGTGTCTATAGTCCGTTGTTGACCGATAGGAAAGCTTGCTTAATCAGTAGGGGTTAACACGAACCGGTTTTTTAAGAGGTGCACTCCCATATGAACACAGCAGGAACCAAATGCTGCGCCTGTTTAATGCATTTTATCGGATAACATGACAGTTCTCTCTTACTTCATTTTCCACTCCTTACACCACCACCATTCATAGAATAAAAGAATAATAATATGCCTCTTTTTTTTTTCTTCCTTCTTTTTATAATGCTCCCGTGGCTATTAATGGAGATGCCAGCTAAGTAAAATCTTTAAGAAGATCTTTAAAATCTTTGCCGAAAGTGCAAAAGAATTTTGCTCATGTTTTATTAAATCTTTGAATTCTCTTAAACTAATTAGATTTAAAATATTAACTACCAATTAATTTTGTTTAGTGCTGGATGATGTTGATATTTCGAGCAATAATCATCCAAAAATACCGATGTTTCGGGATCTATCGAAATATTTTACATCGATGAATATTTTTGCGACCCAAACAAATTTTATTGTCTCTCTCTGAAATATCATATTCTAAATTATCGTTATTTATATCGTTTTCCCAAAATATACCATTTTCATGATGTCCTCAAAATACTTTTTTAAAGGTTATTTTATTGCTTAAAAAATGGTCTATTTTTTTTATCTTTATCCTCTCATCCCTAAATTTGTTTTAACATTGCAAAATTTGGAAGAATATACCTTCACTTCAGTTATTTCCCGCGAAACAGCTGATTTAGTGAACAGTCAGGCTCTAAGAACCTCCCTAAAAAATTATTTTTATTTTCTATTTGATTTACAATTGACATTCTGTATATAAAACTCACAGGATTTTACAGATGTGAATATTTTATTGTAAAAATTGAAAAAAAACTAGAAATAGATTTCTCAAAAACATAAAATGAAATATCTATTTTTTTCGAGAAAATGTGTACAATTAAATATTTTACAACAATCTAAATGCTTTACATTTACTCATGTATTCATTTCATTTCAATAAATAAACTATCTTCGAAAAATACTGTATAGCTTTCACTTTATTTCCCATATAATATATTAAAAAAAAATTTATTTTTAATTTTTTAATATAGCATTATATGGGAAACATATAACACTTTATAAACTAATATTTCTGCCTACAGTAAATGAACCCCAATTTTTACATTTTCAGTGCAACTTTATGCTAATTTTATTTTTTATTTTTCCTTCTCATCTTTCTCATCATTTTTTATCTGAAAAACTATTGATAATTAATTTATAATTTTATCAATTGTAAATTATAGTCAATATTTTGCTAGTTTTTAATTTTTCTGGCTGTAAATGCACACCAGTTTTTACATTTTCAGTTATTTACCAGTTTTAGATAATTTTTTTCTCATTTTCTTTGCTTGATGAAAAATAATAATCATATTTATTTTAAAATTTTTCTAGCTGTGGAATATTATTTTTATTTCACTTAATAAATGTATTCAATAAGTCATTTTTTACCAAAATACTTGATTTTTAAATTGTTAGGGTCTTTTCAAATTGTAAAGCATTTTTTTATTCTCTTTAATTTTATTTTTTAACTTGTCTAAAAACGCATTCGTATTTTTTTTAAAAAATTTACTTGCTCTACAATATAATTAATAAAAAGTAAAGCAATTCCACAACAAACTGTTGTGGGGCAGGGGTCGAACCCCTGTTCTTCCCAATCAGTGTCTTAACTACTGAGCCATCATGTGATCAATATTTCACATAAATATTTCTAATTTTTCCTTCAATTAATTTATGGATCAAATCATTTTTTACCCATGGACTTCAATTTCACTATCGTTAGTGTATTTTCAACTGTGAGACCTTTTCTCTCATTTTATTTATTACAGAGAAATATTAAATTATAAATTAATTGTTTATTTTTCTATGTTAGTTAAAACATTAATTATGAAGGTTAATTTGTGAACATTATTTCATTTTTCAGTCGAAGCACTTCAAACATTTCCTATTATAAAACCATACAACAAGTTACCCATAACCCCAGTTTTTGAATTGTCAGTGCATTTTCCAGAAAACTGTTTTCTTGAATTAGGGATTAAATTATTTTAGAAAATTTTATTTAATTTTGATATTTCTTTTTTGAGTCACGCTTACAAAATTTTTGAAGCCACATACATCGACAAAAATATATAATCTTATAGTTAATAAATGTTAGATACGATTTTATTGACCAGTCATTCCTATGTGTGTCTTCTATCTCAAAGATAAAAATTTACAGCCACCACTAATCAATATCCGAACATTTTCGATCAACAACTAAGATCCACCATATTTCGTACACTTTTACCTCCAAGCGTTATTATTTTGATATCCGCCTGGCATGCTCTTTTATCTTTCTTGTTGTCCCCCTCCCCTCTTATATGCTACCTAGGTCCAAGTCTGATATAGCCGGAAGCAAGTAACCTTATCTCGCTGTCCCAGTCATCTGATGCAGAGTTCTAATGACAGAGACACTCACATCTACCGATAACGCTTGCCTGGCTATAGTTATGACTTATAGCCTATGCCATACATGACATGGAGGGGCGGGGAAGTCGGTGATACTGGCTGGACATTCGCAAAATTGGAAAGCGTTGGGATTGTGGGGGTATAGACCTTGCCAGGGGTCACTTCTATCATCGACCGAGGCTGATGTGGGCTGCCATGAGTTCAGGATTATGCCAGAGTTTGGCGATATTTCGATAGATCTCAGTCCAGGAACCTTTACTTCACACAATGGGGAAAATTCTAACCATAGATTAATTTTTTTTATCAATAAATTACTAAAATGCTTATAGTGAAAACTTTGGTTCACGTTGAGCCTTGATATTGGTACCGTAACCATAATACGGTGGAAATTCGCTTCAACCTTAAAGGTCTTAAAATGAACCATGTTTCCATTCAAATTAAACCATATTATCGTGTGTAGATGGAAAAAAAGAGCATCGGAAGAAAAATACCGGGGGGAAAAAAGCACCTCATTAGTAATTAAATGGGTTTAATTATTGATTCAACTCGGACTCTTGAGCCAAGTACAGAGACGTTGAGTCAAGACTTAATGTAATTAAGTATTTCTTTGAATAAAAGTCAATATTTCTTGAAAAATTAATATTAATTAAGGATTAATTTAATTGAATAGATTTTCCCATACTTCAGACTACTTAACAAAATGATTAGGTTCTCTTAAGAAGTCCTAAAATTGTTCTAATTTTCAATAAATAAACTTATTGTATTGTTATACAGTAATAATATGCAAATAATACTTCTACAACTTTTTATTTTTTTAAAAGAAAATGTACTAAAGTGAAATACTTTATCATTTTTTAAATATTTTTAATTTATCAAATGATTAAGACAGACACGGAGATTGTTAATTGATGCATTATTTATAATAATTCTATTACATAGTATATGATAGCATTAAAAATATATAATCAACATTTTTAAAATGTCTAATTACGTTCGATTAATTATAAAATGAGTTTCAATTCTGGTTTAACAGCATTAATGAAATCGGGCGTTAAATTTAAATTATAGTTAATGAGGAGCTTTTTTTTTTCGGTGCTCCTTTTTCTGGTGCTCTTTTTCCGTAATTCATTGTTATGAGATAAAGAAGAATTTCGAAGTATGATAATACGATTCAACTTGAAAATCTTATTGAGGTTCAGAAAATTATAACTATATTGTGGTTCGATACGCTCTGAAATTTCTAACAGTGCAGATTAAAAACGGCCTTTTTTTCCTTATTTAGTGTTTCATTTAAGAATATTCTAACAGTGGATTATTGTTCAAAGCATGTAAATGAACCCCTTATTGAAAATTATGGGATTTTGAGCTCTTATTCCTTAAAATACGCATAAACTAAACGAGTTTAGATAAACACAAATGTAATATAACACTTTTCTTTTGCCCCATATTTAAGTTATAATATCATTTATTGATAAGGAATTTGTTTATTGTTTTTCTTAGAACTGTGAGTCAACGTGTTCATTCGTCTACCTTGAATCTCAATTCTAGCTTATAAAAAAATAATTTTGATTGTGGTCCTTTCCTTTTATTTGTCCTTTCTTATGTAGTATTATGTTCTTATTTGTTCGAAACAGATCTTACTACAAAAAAAAAAAAAAAAAAAAAAAAAAATAACCCTCAACCATATTTTCTTTCTTTAGAAAATATGATTTCGTTCTAATGTTTTCCATGATTTAATCATATTTTAGTTTTGTGGATTTAAATCTGCCATACCCTTAAAAATTGTACGATAAAAAACAGAATTTTTAGAACTAAACACTCGATGATCAATCAGTAACTAACATAACCACAAAGTAAATTTAAAGTTTGTGTCATATTCTTAAACATTAAATACATTCACTACTCATACTAAATCTTTCATTAAGTTAGTTAAAATAACGTACTGCTACGCAACACAAATTTCACTTAAAAAAAGAAGAGAAAACTTTCTAGAATCTTAAAAAGATGTATGATTTTTCTTTGAACTTCAGAAAATGAAAATAAGAAATGAGTTATCAGATTAGCGACAGAAATTACGGAAAAAAAAACATTCTCCAATAAAAAATAATAAGTTCAGTGTTCATATTAAGCGTGTTAGTCTGTCTGTTAAACCCCGTAATTCACAGTTAATAAAAGCTTTACAATGATTTAATCATTCTTGAAGTGAAACCTTTCTTGTTTTATTGATTTGCAGCTCATTTTAAGTGAGTTGAATGATTTATACGGCGGTCATTAATCTTCCTGAAAAATTGTTAACCTCAACAGGAAATATTGATTTTTTTTTTCATATCGGATGGGAAATTTTAAACGTTTTATAACTAATGTAAGCTTTAAACTAATCACAAAGATGAAAGATGTGAGAAAGTTATCTATAATTTCCGATTTTAAGAAATCAGTTTTCTGTTCTTCGGAACGTTTGTGAGCTTTAAAGATAATGTGAAAGTAATTTTTAAAAAAATGAAAAATATTAATGCATTTCAGTATACTTTACGGCAAGCACTTGTTTCTTATAATATTAACTCCATTTTCACCTTAAAATGTCATGCTGTAATTTTTACGGTAATATTTATTTAGGACGATTAAGAGATTTTAAGGTAATTGTTACTGTAGAAATTAAGGTATGTCAGATTGTTTGTTTCTTAACATGTATCTTAACATAATTACACCCATACTTTTTACCGTAATTTGATCCGGAATTTCTTACAGGGCACTTATTTAAATGCTTGAAAACGCTAATAAATTTTAATTTTTTCAAATACTTATGAAATATCGAATTTTGAAAAATCAATTTGATCTAGATGTTAGTATGTTATTTAAGATTTAATTAATTTTCATTGTGAAAAGTCTGTCCGGTCATTTCTCCGCATTTTTTACCCTATAACTGCATTTGTTACGATGTTATCTCGCGTTTGGCCATTACTAAATATTAAACTTAAATAATATAAAAGGTAAAAAAGTTTTATTTGTTTTCTTAGCAACTGCTTTCATATGAAAAAATTTTCAAAAGAAAAATGAATCTGTAAATTTAAAAAAAAATAAATAAATAGCTATGTCTTTAAACTCTTTTGGAAAAATGATACAACAAACAAAAAATTATATTTGAACTTTTATTAGCTTTTTATATTTTGACACCATTAAAAAATAATTAATAATGATAATTTTTTAACACTTACATAGTGTATTTAATCTAAAATTTAAGGAAAAATTATTATTTTGCTTCGAGCTACTTTTATTTGTTTCGTGTAGACATAATAAAAGTAAATGAGCCAGAAAAAAGAACTTAAACATATTTTTTCAAAAAGTTATCCATCCGAAGAAAAATCTGCCTATCCCCCCCTTTTACATTTGACAAATTGAGTTCCCCTTGTTTCTAACAGATGGCGCACAAAATACAATCCTTAAACAGTTATATACCAACGCCTTCTGATATAGATCAAATTAAAATGCCTTATTAATGTTACATGAAATGTTACAATTATGTTAAAATTAATATTCTTCGTCTAAATATATTTCATTTTATCATGTCATAGTTTATTTTATTATTTTTTTTAATCAACGGGTGTTTGAGTTTCGATGTTTATTTTCATATCCTTGAAATTAAAGACTCCACTCAAAATAAAAGTTAATGTAAAAGGTTCTTTTCTTCATATAAAAATCTTAGTATGCAAAAATTTATATTACATGTGTAACTTTACTTTATAATTCATCAGAGGGTTTTCAGTTCTTTATGTTCAATTCTCTTACCTTGACATTTTTCTTTTCTGCCTGCTTTTTAGTCAGAAAATCGTAACAATGAAAGTTTATATTCTATGCATAAGCACTTTAATTCCGTAATCTTGTTAATTCGAACATAGCTAAGCAAATAAAGAAATGTTAAATTCCTTATACTTAAAGATGTTTTTAAAGGTTTTTTGCCCTGAAAATGTTTTTTTTTCCAAAAAAAAAAAAAAAAAAAAACTAGTTTAAGCCTCTTGTATTCTATGAGAAGTGTTAATTTTAAACTTTAAAATATTTATTTTATCTCGCTGTATATGGGCTTTAGAATGGTCAAATGGCTTAAATATTTCAGAAGTTATTTAACTTTTTTTTAAATCCACCAAATTAGGCGAGATTTTCTACCTAAATGAAAATCAATAAAGTCAATTAATAGTTCTGAATTTTCGTAAACTTTAGTGAGCAACAAATTAAATCACAAACGTTTCTTATTTCCAAAAAACAGTGGAATTTCTTCATCTTGACCTTTTGCGCCATTTTCAGACTTAACATAGAGTGAGGGAGATGAAGTAGACAAAACTTAACATTGATGGATAACTGTTAAAAACTCACAACAGTTATAAAAACAGCATATTATTCGTAAATGAGCATTATTTCATGTGACGGTAGAGTCTTCACAAATCAGCTTTGAGTTCTTTACAGATATTGTTTAACTTTTGATACGGGTTGATCTGTTTCACACTTCAAATTTATTCTGTTTTAACCTGAGTAAATTTTTGGGTTTTAATAATGTTAAGTACATTGATCAACATATAAGTAATTAAAACATATAAGTTCAATTAAGTTCCTAAATATTTCTCTATTATTTTCATTCTTCTTTACTTATAATAAAACTTTATAAAGATTATTAAGATTAAATAAATTTGGGGATTTTAATGATGTTACGTATATCAATGATATCTTATTGAAACTGGTGAGTACATTTCTAAAGTTCCCAAATAATTCTGTATTATTTTTATTCTTCTATAACTACAGTAAAACGTGTGCTGCCCACACTGTTGTAAAGATTAAATTACAGATCTAGAGGTTTAGAGAAAGGGTGAGACATTCAGAACAGGAATAAACGAACATTATGTTCAGACAAAGCAAGTTTATCAGAAAGGGAACCTTGCACTAGAGTCTAAAATTTATTTTGTGGAGCTGATACTGTCTTTCAAAGGATAGAGGATGCTTTTGAAAGCCAAACCCCCTCACTATAAACGCTCTGTTTCCTTCTGGGAAACAGACACGTTCGACAGTGGAACCAAATTATCGAACTACGAGTTCGGAAAACTTCCTCCCACCGGAACCTTCTTTTCGGGACCCTGCTAATTAAATTCCTAGCAACGTCAACATTTTCGATTCGGCCACTTCCCACCCCCTTCGCCAACTTCTCATCTCGTTCCTTGTCCACAGCCAATTTTTTGGAAAGTCGCCAACTCGTCACGTTGTTCTTATAAAAAACGGGGAAAAAATGATTTGCTTGGGGGAAGGGGAAGTTATTAAAAAGAATTATTTGAAAGTTATTTCTTAGGAATTAAATGAATAGCAAAACGAAAAACTGAAAAAGAAAAAATATTCTTCAATCTTGTCATTAAATATTTAGCTGAAAGGAAAAAAAAATCATTTTTAATTAATTTCATTTTATGTTTTTTTAATCTGTTTTGTAACGAGTTTAATTAATTAAAATAATAATGGTATTTTGCACATAAAAATGTAAATATTAGCTAATATTACTTTATGATCCAAAATTTTACATCTAAGTTGTTGTCGTAATTTCAATTTTGTAGTTACTTTCATTTGAATTAATAGGACTTCAGGCAATGCAGTGATAATCTGTGATCTTCCTAACGTAACAATTGTTTGTTCCTTAGCATAGTTTCCAGAGAATTTTCATTAGATTGCAGCACTATGTACAAAAATATCTTATTGCATTTTTGGAAATTGAGGTGTTTTTTGAGAAAAACGCCGCAAAAACCTTTTCTAAGTAATTTGTAAAAAAACGAGAGTGGTTAATTATTATAGTGACCCATGCACCCTAATTTGATTTTCTAATTAGAACTTATACTTTTTTTGAATTCTGTCAAATTAGTGAGAATTATACAGACCGAGTATCAGTGTTATCCACCTATTACTTAATAGATTTATATGGTTTGAACTATAACCACCTCAGCATTGCAGATTTTACTATTTAAAAGTTTATTCCTTCAATGTTTAACTTAGAATGCTAGGACTCTTAGATCTAAGAATGCAAGGTGTCAAATATCAAAATAAACATTTATGAAAGGTATTTTAATTTTTTTAATTTTAAAAAAGCATATTTTATGCATCAGAAGAAAACCACAGCAATTTTTACGAGCGCCACAGAATTTAAATATTTTTATTCATCCTTAAAATCAATCAATAGCTGCCCTTTAAAATTTTTTTTTTTACTTTAAGTCTTTGCCCTACTTTTTTTTCTATTACTTTCAATGACTAACTAAAAGTGACGTAAACGTTTGTTTTAATACTTCTGACTACGTATATAATTGCATCATTTTAACCTTAGCAACAGTTTCACTGTCAAGTTTTGAAATTTATAGCCCATTTTAATAATTTACATTAATACTCAAATGCCATTATTATCTAATATTAAATACCCTATCATAATGGCATTTGTTTACATTCTTTGATTTATATAACTGGATACGTTGACTACTTTGTGTTGTTACGTTATTTATACATATACTTTGCTCTACATGTTAACACTTCGTCTTTCTTTTTTTTTAAGTAAATCAACAAAAAAGTTATTTTTTAAGCTATATTTTAACCCCCTTCGTCTCAAATATTTGACTTTTATAGATCGTTATGATTTGTTTACTTTTCGGACCTTTCCTCTAGATCTAATAAAAGATCAATTTTTTCCCTTCAGTTTGGCGATTTCTTCGTAAATGTGTATTTAGAGACACATTCTCCACTAGCTAGCCAACAACCTTCAACTCTAATCCTCTTTTCCGGTAACCAGCATAGCAACCCTATGTAAACTAAACTGGACAAGCCGAGTCCTTACCACAGCTTCACTAGCCCATGGCTGCCATTCAGCTACTCTAAAAGGAACCGGAGACCTACTTGAAATTGAATTACAAAGTAGCTTTTATTTCTTAAAATCCTCTCCAATTTCAACGCCAACCTCTCCGAAAAGATCGCAAATGACCAATTGAAAATGCAAATAGGTGAAATTAAATCGTCATTTATGAGAAAAAAGGGTTAATTCCATTGGATGCGGCTGGATCAGTTTGGATCTTTCCCGCATAACATCATCGCTCATAGGAGGAGCTCTCTAGATGCTAGTTGCCATGGTAACCACACTGGCAGAGAATCGCTCGGCAGCTGTGAAGCACGCCTTCGTCCCATCGATCCGCCTCCTCCAAGCGGTTGCTATGGCAACGGCCTTAGTAATCCCTCATCATCCTTTCCTACTAATAGGTGCTCCTAATTGAAATCCCTGTGTGTGCGGACGTACTGACGGACGGTCTTGGATAGCTCTTCTCTTGTATGCGTATTGCATCCCGTGGAATTCCTGGCTTTTCTATCTCATTCCTTCCCCCCTCATTCCCCCCCCCCAATACTCATTCTCTTACACACGCTTATTATCCATTCCTCGTTCCATTCCCAAAAACAAAACTAATGTGGGCGCACACTAAAGCTATGCTCAAAGCCCGAGGGTTCTGTCTGTGTAAAGGTAAAAGTTTTTTTTTTCTTTCGAAAAAGAAAGATAAAATCATTTGCAATGAAGAAAGAATTTACTCTTCATTTTCGGGTGAATTCAATCTATAATTCCGACAATGATTGGTTGCTGGGAGTTTCATAAAAAAAAAAAAGCATTCCTGAATTCATTTTAATAATTTTTTTAAAAACAACACAAACGGCACAAATGGTAACAGTCTCACAAAAGTTTGCTGTCATGAAGTATACCATATCAAATGTTTAAAAAGTAATCACTGTTTGAAAAGTATGCCTACGTATTATTTTAAAAAAAAGACCTTGAATAAATTTTAATTTTTCAACATTAAGTAGACATGCTTCGTAAAATCTTTTAAAGCATTTATTAAAAAAATGTAAAGCTAAAAATAATAAATATTACTTTATAATAATAAATAATAATAATAAATAATATTAATAAATAATAATATTAAATAATAATAATATTAAATAATAATAATATTAAATAATAATAATAAATAATATTAATAAATAATAATATTAAATAATAATAATAAATAATATTAATAAATAATAATAATAAATTATGATAATAAATAATAATAAAAATAATAATAATAATAATAATAATGAATAAGAATAAATAAGAATAATAAATAAAAATCTGAATGACACTGTTTCAATGTTAAATTTAAAAAAGAGTAAAGAAAAGAGTGTGAGAGATCAAGAAATAAATGCGAGAATAGCTAATTGAACTTAGTTTTAAGAAATATAGCTTAGCATAAATTACAAGTTAGAAGAAATAACTTTTATAAATACAATATAATTATTAATATTCTTAAAAAATACGGTAGTATACAAGCTTTGAAAGGATTCTAACTTGACTACATTCCTGCCCAACATACTCTATTTTTTCAGTTAAAAAGTAGAAAACAAGAAGAAAAATTCGCATACCTAAAAGACAGAAATCGCCAATAAATTTTTAAATTTTTTTAATAATAATGCTTATTAAAAAATTTCATCTCTCTACGTGACATATAGTATCTTTATCATATTGCACCATTTTTGCGTTTATGTTGTTGGATTTAAAATGACCAAGAAGTACAAATTTACAGTAATTTTTATGCCTTTTTACAGAAGTTGAAAAATCAGTCGTTAAACTCATGTTTTTCTACGTAATAGCAGATATTTATATTATTTATATACTAAACATTTTTCGAACCCAAATAAGTAAATTCAAAGATATTAAAAGTCAATAAGTTTTTTAAAAAAATTCAGTTGAACAAAAATACTACTTTTGATATTATTGGGGGAAAAAAAACTTAACAGTTTTGATTATAACTACAATATCACAATTAAAACTCAAATCAAATATTGTCAGTCACGAAACCAAAAATCAATCAAAATCCTGTAAAGTAATTTTAAATATAATGGTTGACTTATATGAAAAAAAAAAAAATATTTAGTTTTATTTTTGTCTCATTTTCCACAAATGTCACATTTTCAATCTACGAGGAGAAAAAAATTCTGATAAAATTATCGTACTGCAGGGTAGTTGCATTTCTTGTAAAAAAGAAATTTGAAAAAAACAACAACATAATTCTTGTAATACGAAGTAAAATATACGGTATTTAAGTAATTTTTTCCGTTCATATGGTAACTGTTTACCGTAAACTCTGATTATCAAAATTATAATTTTTATTAAAAACATTTAGTGAAAAATAAAATCTGTAAAGTAAATTTAACCCAATAAATGGTTTTAATACTAATCTACAAAAGTTTAATTAGACCTGTTCTCACCTATAATGCGGAGACATGGACTGTGACTGAAAATGAGAAGGAAACAATTGCGATATTTGAGAGAAAGATTTTAAGAAGCATTTTTGGAGGAATTAAAATGTGGTAAAACTCAATAGAGAAAAAGGACAAACATAGAACTTTACAGATTATTTAAAGATCCCGACATAATAAGATATAGTGCTATTCAAGGGATAAAATGGGCAGTACATTTGAATGAATGATGCTCGAACCACAAAAAAGATCTTTTTGGCTAAGCCAGTCACCCCTAGAAAAAGAGGAAAACCAAGACTTAAGTGGACAAGACTTAAGTCCGGCTGCTTGAAAAATGACTTTAAACTTATAATAGTAATAAGTTAGAAATCCTTGGCCAAGAGCAGAATGATTTGAGATAAAATTCTGCGACAGTCCAATTCCCACCAGGTGCTGTCACGCCAGTGAGCAAGGAAGGAACAATCCTAATCCTTATAAAATTGTGTATGCCAGGGAACTGGCCTTGCATCAGAAAGGTTCTGGGTTCGAATCCCATGGATGTTCTTTCATTTTCTGTACTATCCGTCCTTACTGTGGGAGCAGTGTTGACCCACCTAATATGGTGCCGCTGAAAGAGTGGCCAACAAATCTGCCTTGCAAATGCCGAAATTGAAGAAATGTTAACCCAGGTGGGCATTGGAACAAAAAATAAAAAATACAAATTATTTAGTTCATGAAAGTACGCTTCTGTCTGATTCCATAACATAAAATATTGTGTGTCATTATTGATTAGCATGTGTAAGATAAGTTCCCACGAACTAATAAAATTGAATCCTATTACTGAAAATCCAATCATTAAATCAAAAGCTATTCGGGCTCCTCGCTCTTTTTTTTTTGTTTGGTACTGTACAGTTAAAAAAAACATAATAGATTTTTTAGTATAGCTTTTTTTGAAATTATTAATTTATTTTGTCTCCAACATACACGATTGAAATATAATAAAATTTATAATTATAAAAATTTTAAAGTATTAAACCTTACATAAAAAACGCTACAAGCCATCTGAATTATTTAGTATTGACTTGGTGAACTATTGCACTTTCTTCTGAAACCTCTTTTGGAATTTTAGACTAAAACTAAAATTTGCATAAATAAATTCTCGCGATTCGGTGGAAGTCCTTACTTAAAAGCATTAAAATCCTTCCTTTTTAAGAAATAAAATCTTTGTTAATTTTTTTTTTCCTCATCCCCAACCACATTCAAATTATCTCTTTCCGCATAGTCACTTCCTTTATCCGAAGAAATCTTATCTTTTTCTTCACCACCAGCATGGAAGTACTAAAGAAAAGAACTGCCCAATTTTGCGCTTTTTCTGACAATAAATATAAGATTTTTCTTCCGATTTTTTTTTTCTATTTTATTTTATTCTTCTTTTCTAACGTGTTCCGACAATTTTCTTTCAGTTTCGAATTCTACAGGCTTAATTCATTCCACCATTTAAAATTTTGAATCTCGGTATTGTTCAACATTTTATTTTAATTTGCTTTGAAAATTGATATTTGGAAACTTGTTTTATGTTATTTTGTAGTTAAATCTTTAATGGAGTGGCTGTAAAACATTTGCATGCAAATATATTACATTCTCAATCAGTTATTTCAGCTTTATTAGGCAATGCTTTTAAAAAATATTCAATGAGATTAAAACATTTCTTTTGTTATAATTTAATAAAATAAGTAAAAAAATATTGTTGAAATATTTAATAAATGTCTATTTTTTATAAGTGCATTTCTGAAATTCAATTCTCCACGTTACTCGATATTTCATTTTAATGTATATACATTTTTTTAAGTGGTAGGTTCAAAACCTCATTTATGTTACTTTGTATTTAAATACATCGTGGAATTTCTATAAATAAAAACGCGTACATTGTATTTTTAACCAGCACAGATTTTTAAAAAAATTCAATGAAATTAAAGTTATTTTTCATTATTCTTTAATACTTATAAAAATATTCCTCTAAGCAATTTCAAAACTTTATTGTAAAAATTATGTTTTTAAAAATTCAGTTGTACACAAAAGGCACACATCTTTAAATTATTAAAATTATTTTTTTTATTTAGTTTTGGATGAAACATTTTACTCTTATTTTAATTAATTTTTGCTTGATTATGTAATCATCGAAGCACGTCTAATTTATTTTAAAACAAAAATTTTACTGCCTTGATATTTATTTTTATTGTGTAAATGATTTAACAAAATTCTTTTCACTATTTTACAAGTTTACATTTTCTTCCTTTGGAAAATACAATTATAAGTTCAAATAATTAATGTATGAAGTAAATGAATTATTTCAAAATTGTCTTATAATTTCTATCAATAAGTGAATATCTTTTGACACAAGGAAGAAATATTATGTTCACCAGTTAAAAGAAACGGACCACCCTAAAAAACTTTTGATCTAATTACCAGAAATTTACATACAAGGCTCACTCTTAATAATTCGAGAGGGTTACCTCGAATGCTAATGAATTAATGTGCTAAATTATTAGTGCAAACGATATTTTAAGGATTAAGGACGATATTTAAACGATATAAGGATATTAAACGAAATCAGACAGAAAACGTGCTTTCTCTGAATAAAAATATTTACTTTTTGACTGATTTGGATTCCTTATCCCCAAAAGCCCCAAAAAGCGGTCAAAAGAGCGGTCGAAAGTTTGGACCACTTAATGCTAATTTTACTTTTTTCGTCTTTGGTCATATCTCGAGATTTTTGTAAGGGAGTTGAAAATTTTTTGCATACAATTATAAATCTCGTTCATCAAACGATAATTACATGCAAAAAATAATTTTTAATAATTAGTTATTATTTTCTTGAATTCTAGTCAAAGAAAATTTTTTATTGCTTAGAATGCAAGTTTTTCATCCATCATTTAAAAGAATGTAACTTTATAAGGCAAAATAAAAAATTTGAACGAAATCGGTAGAATTATTAATGAGAAATCGAATTTTTTTAAAAAGTTATATTACAAATTCAATTTCTCAGAAACTATTTAACCGATTCCGATCAAATTTTGTAAATTGTCATCAAATGTAAAAGTTTGTATTCCTTGCATTTATTTTTTTTTTTTTTACTATTATTAAATAAAATTAGCAAAAATAATAATAAAAAATTTTTGCATAGAGAAATCTTTGGATAAACGAGTTTATGATTGCTTTTCAGTTCGCTTAAAATGTTCACAAGCTATGACTAAATACTCAAGATGTAAAATTAATATTAAGGAGTCCAAACATTCGACCACTCCCCTAAACAAACTAGTTGGACCATGTTTCCTAAATCTTCTATATTTTGGGGGTAAGGATTCTAAATCCATCACAAAAAGTTTATTCTGAGAAAGTACATTTTTGTGGCTTTCGTAAAATAAATTTGCGTCTTCACTAACTAACTAGGATATTTAAGGTCACCCTCTCGAATCATTAAGATTGAGTTTTATTCAGTGAAAATCCGATCATTAGATCAAAAGTTATTCAGAGTGGTACGTTTTGATACGCTTGGGTGCATAACGAAAAGAATATATTTTTATTGATCGCATTTTTTTTTTCATTTACTTAAATTGAAAAATGTTGTTCAATATTTTTTTTCCAATTTTTTTTTCGTCATAATGTTATAAAATCTATGATTATAATTGCTAATAATAATATTTCTAACTTGCAAAAATCTCCACTTTCCGTCTGTTGGGTGATTTTTATGATTACCCTCCTCGCATGCCTGGATTTATATCGTCACCACTGTAAGTTTCTGTATTTCCTCTAAAAATTCAAAATATAATTTTTACTCAATATATTAGACACTTTGAAATGTTAAAAGAAATAATGAAAAGGAAAATAGATAGAAAAAAAGAAGAAAAAGAGTAAAAATTCTAAAATGAAAAAAGTTTGGTTTTAAAAATCTGAAGCGCTAGTTTTTTTTATAAAGGCGTATAGGTAAATTTCAAAAGAAATTAAATAATTTAGCTTTACTATGATACTGAAACTCTCTCATAATCTTCACCTGTGAAATACAAAAATAATAAATAAATAAAATTATTCATCGGATATAGATAAGCTTGAAAGAATCTGCTCTTATTTATCTATAAGTAAGAAAAATTTTGCAAAGTTTTTGATAGTTACTCTTATTTATTCATAATTCAATTGTATGTATAATACTTAAAAATAAAAATACAAAAATCGCGCTAAAATACGCATTTTCATATTTTTAAGACTGAGATCAAATTTGAGTTATTATAGTAAATATTTTAAATTTTTACATTAAAAAATTATCGATATCGTATTTTAAAAAAAATAAACCTTCAAGATTTACTTACTTTAATTATACTTACTTTAATTATTGTCTTTTTTAATATGAAAAGCAAACATCTCTTTTTTTTTATAAGAAAAAACAGCACGTTATCGTTTGTAATAGATTGAACGAAATAATTTTTAATATTTCATTTTTGCTTGATAAATTAAAAAGTTTCATCCTTCAAGTATTTCAAAAATGTTTTTGCATCGTAAATATTTTAAATTTCGACATTAAAAAGTAATAGGAATTTTATTATATAGAGTGAATAAACCCTTAAGATCACTTAATTTAATTATTGAACACGTGTTTTTAATATCGAAAGTAAACATTTATTTTTTTTTTACAATCAAAAACAACAGGAAAAAAATTGACACAAATTGTTTATTTTTTACTGATGAATTGAAATTTCTAATTATTCAATAAATATGTGTTTAATAACTTATTTAATAAAAATAAAAGTGATATAAACCAGAGTTATTTTATTAAGCTATTTCAAATTTTGACTCGAAAATGTAAATATCATACAATACAAAATAAGTAAATCTTTAAGATCTTCTTAGTTTTTTTTATTGAAGAAATATTTTTACTATTAAATGCAAATATTTATTTTTCTTAAAACATAATTTCTTAGTTACATTTTATTAGCAAACTAAAATTAATAGGCATCCCAACATTAATGTAAAAAAATCACAGCAAATAGTTATTTTTGAATGAATATATGCCACACAATGCAATGAATTTATGCCACACAATTTAACTAATAAAATTGGTATGATCTAAAAGAGATGGCACCATAAACATAATTGTTTATGGTACCAATAATAAAAGATATTCATACGCAACTTTTAGCTGCATTTAACGTTAAATGCTGATTAAAATTAAACGGATGAATTAGCATTTTTTTTAACTTGATGTTTTTTCTTGAAAAAATAATTATCACTAGATCATTAATAATTTACTCAAGTAGAATTAAATGACGTTATGATGATGACTAAATGACTTTATTAACTTAATATTTTAACGCTCATAAAACATAATGAAACTCTTATCATGAAAGAAGATTTTTTTTGTTTATTTATTTATTTTTTATTAAGTTTAAAATTCATTTGTTAGGGTTTTTTAGAGTCTTTTTTTGTCTTAATAATATGCATACAGTTTCTTTTAAAGAGAAGTAAATTTTATTATTATAGGAAATAAATCAAAATTTTTTTTTCTTATAAGAATTTGCCAAAAAATGGCACATGTTTGTTAAAATTCTCGAAAACTATTTGTTCTCGGTTGTTTCCATGTTCTAGAGATTCAAGTATTTTCCATCGTTTTGTTGAATTATGCAATTTTTGAAAGTTCAAAATTAATGCTTTTTATTTTATTAATTTTTCTTTAATAAGAAAAACTAAACACGTTTTTGGTTTACAAAGGTTCTTTTTTTAACACTTAATTTTTGTTAACACATAGTTTTTGTTCACACATTTTTTAACACATAATTTTTGTTAACACATAGTTTTTGTTCACACATTTTTTAACACATAATTTTTGTTAACACATAATTCATTCAAAAACTATTTTTCGTTAAAAAATGTTCAATTTCAAATTAAAATTACAAAAGTAGTTGTAGATAAAATAAATAAAAACTGAAAATGTTAGCTGGAGAATTTCTATGTAAAAAAGGAAGCTATTTATTTATTTTTTTCCGAATTTCTTCATATTCACATCATCAGTTAAACTAAGCAATCAACTCCTTATAGCAAAAATATATACTTTTCGTCTTTAAATATTAAAAAAATAAGGAAACTTATTAATTTTGATTATTAAGGTATTTTCAAAATTAGCATTACAATTTCCAATTTAAGAACTATTGGTGTTAAATAATATGTTATGTATTATTTTACTAAAAAAAACTAACTTTAAAATGAGGAAAAGCAAGCAATTTAGAAAATGAAGGATTTTAAAGCCAATTTTAATCTATTAGTTAAATAAAATAATTTAACATTTAAACTATTGGTTAAATAAAATAAGACACATTAATCGATTTATTAGGGTTGAAAATAATGCATCCTTTAATAGAAATTGGTAATAATTTTCATGAATTTCTTACAGCAAATATAAGTACAGAACACAAATACAGTATGTTTTTTATCAGATGAAATTAATAATACACTGTATGAATTTTTTTTTTCTAAAATTACGATAAAACAACCGACCTATCCAGCTGTCTCTGTCCACCCTGTTAACTATAACGTTTATGAATAGAAACATTTCTTTACCTTTATGAATTTAAAACCATTTGTAACTAGTATGGTTAAAAAAATAATTGAAAATTCAAAACTGTAACAATGAAATTTTACTGGGTATTGGAGTTAAGTTATGTTAGGCTTTTCTTTAGGTAATTGACATTGATAATAAGTTGTGGTTGAGTTGTGCTTTGTATAAGAAATCGTGGAATGTGTGGCTTAAGTAGTTTTTCTGGTAGCGCCATCTATCGTATCGTGAGAGATGGTAAATACTAGACTCATTTTGAGTTTAGAAGCTGCATGTTGATGCCATCTATGTGTGAATAAGAGCTTCCAATTCCAATTGATGAGTGCATAATACTGGAAACTCTTTATGTGTTGAAATAATGAAAGAAATAGTGCTGTGTCAACGCTGGGATTCGAACCCCTGGACAGCAGGTCTGACAGATTAGACCTCACGGCTACAGTAAGTGTTCAACTGCCAGAAGCTAAGTGACTATATAAGGTGTAATTAACTGGCGTGAATAAAATTCTGGTTGCTTAACCATTTTGGGTAAAAACAGTCAATAAACGATTTTTCTCACAGTTAGCAGTTTGAATACCATCTTTTTTATGGTTAGTTTAATTATGGTAAAATAACAAGTAAAAAAACCATTTAAACATTAACAATTAAATAAAATTATTTAAGCATTTTTTCTGTGTAATTTCTAACAGTGTACTTAAATAGAGGAATATTCAGCTTAAATAGAATGTTAATTAAAAATAGAAAATTTTTTTATGTAACTTTAAAAGAGAACTCGTGTAAAAATTTTTATAAAAACACTAAAAGAAATCTTTTTTTCACGTATTATTATTTGACCCGGTTTCGATAAACATTTTAATTTTTAAAAATGACTTAAATTATTTATTTTTTAATTTAAAAATTATAGTTTCTGTTAATAAAATTATTTTATATTTTATTATTAATTATTTAAAAAAATTAAGCAATCTTTTATTAAAAATACACTCTATTTTCCATCATTAATGTTAACACATGTTTTGTTTTACATGCATTTTATACGATAGCCACATTTAACATCTGTGCTAAAGTTACAAATTATAGCAATGAAATTAAAAGTATTAATGTTACAATTTATTATTTTTTTTTACTTATTTAATTATTTATCTTGTGTACAGATTCATTAAAATAGGTGTATTATACTTATTTTGACCCCAGTAGGGAACCATACATAATATATCTGTTTAAATCTTTAACTCAATTACTAAGAATCTTTATTAATCTAATATAAAACTATTGTATACTTTTAAGCTCAAATAAATTGTCACTAACAGTAATGGTTAATTATTAAAATTGCATTATCTAATCTATAACTTTTGATAAGAACCAACGTTTTTTTAAAACTATTATTATTTAATTGCAATTGGTCATCATTGAAATGACAACACAACCTAAAATTAATAGTAAAAGAATAGTAAAAGTTAAATTTACTATTCTTCTCTTAATTTTCCAGAATTTTTATTCCTATATGATTTTGTTCTCTTTAAAAAGGTGCGAAAAAATATAGCAAACTTAATTATAATCAAAAATAAATAAAATATATATAAATAAATATAGGAAATATTTAAATATATATAAATAAATATATTAATTTATATATAAATATAGAAATAAATATTAAAATAAATATAGAAAAAATTAAACTTTATTTTAATTTAAATTAATTATAATGAATACTTATAGCAATAAATCTGTGCCAGTGTTTTGCAAACATTTTAGCTATAAATTTATCTTTAATCTATATTTTAAAAATTAATGTGTGAGTGCACTCACTTTAAAACATATTGACCCTCATAAAAGAAAACATAAATTATTTTACAAAGTTTTCTGAGTAACTAAATAAGTCAATTACTCGTAATAATTTAATTACTGCCAAGATGGAATATTCATTAAACTTCGCATGAAGTGCAAAACCGAAACACAATATTTATTCCTTAAAGAAATTCATCACTTATTTTTTAGCTTTTTTCATAGACTTTTAATTTCGTGTTAAGGAGATTTTTGCGTTTTTCCATTAAAGCTTTAATTAGGAAAGTCCTTGCTATTGAATATTGTGAAGAAAACTTCTTTTTAATGATGTTACATGTGTTGAGTTTTTATTTTTTTAAATATTAAATTTAAGTAAGCTTGCGACCAACATAATACCCATTTTAATATTAGTAGGAGGATAGTAAGTGCTAAACAATTTTGTTTTTAAAAGATAACATTAATTCCTCCTGAGAATTTTTTTTTTTTTACATTTTTATAAGCTGAAAATGTTTGAAATTAATTAAGATATAATTAAGTTATATTGAGAAATTATTAAATTTCTGCGCATCATTTGATTTTTACTTCATTTTTAAACGACGCACTAGTATATAAAATCACGAAAAATTATGTTAAAACCAAATATGTTGAATAAAGTGCATTTTAAATAATACTAAAATTCAATCGTTACATATTTAGACTATTAAAAAACTAAGAAATGTTTACATTTATTTATGATATAATTAAATTTTTTCGTGAAATTGCTAACTTTCTTTACACACACACACACACACACACATATATATATATATATATATATATATATATATATATATATATATATATATATATATTGTTTCTAAATTGTGTATATAAAATTATTACAAACTATAATAAACTGAGTATTTTGATTAGGTGTATTTCTAAAAATACTAAAATGCAACCAAAATTAGTTGAACGATTAAAAAATTTATTAAAGTTCATTATGATATAAATTAATTATATAGGAGGATTATTGAATTTCGATTTCTTTTAAATTTTTTTTAAACAATGTATTCATAATTATAACAAGTTACAAATCAAATATGTTAAATCAAAACATTTTGAAATAACCAAATAAAAATTTTTAAAAAATGCAATCAATACACATTTGAACTAGTGGAAAGAAAGAAAAAAATTCATTTAAATGTTTGAAATTAATTATAATATTATAAAGTTAGCTTGGATGTCTGTACTAACGATATATGTAAAATTATAACACGCTATGATAAATATAGTTAAATAAAGTGCATTTCGAATAATACTATACTGCAAACGATGCATACTTAACTATTAAAATAAAACTTTTATAGAAACTTCTTCAACACTATTGATCGAAATGATTTGAATTGTGAATTTATTTCACTATATTAATGTCTTATAGTATTTTACGTAATTATTTTTTCTCGTAATTTGTTTTTGTATCAGCCTAATGTTTTTAAAATGAGGATAAATCGTCATATTATTGAAATTGGTGATAATATTTAACTTTGAAAACTCCTGTAAATATATTTTTTGTAAATTACCTATGTTTTAATTTTCTGTATGATAAAATTTCTTGACTAATGAAGTACATAATTTTAGTTGAAATTAAAACTAACATAAATTATTGTACATTAACGTATTATTATTATTTTGTTTTTTTTGTCTTTCAAGGGAAATTAATTAGAGTAATGCACATTTGGGAACTGAAGTTAATGGATAGAATACAGGCTTCGACAAATAATTATAACAATTGGTGTAAATAATCTGTTGTGAAATAAAGCATCGGCATGTGCGCTAAAAATAAATTTTAATGAACAAAAAACTTCCAATAATCTTATCACATTAGACTCATTCCAAAGTATAATCAAAATTATACTTTCTGCGCTACTAATCAAGTGTATTTATGGATTATTTTGTTCAAGAGAGCAAGATGTCAAATTTACGGAAAAAAATTATGAGAAATTCTAGTGAACCAAATATGGTGCGATGAAAATGTATTATTTTTATTATCTTTTGTATAATATATATGTATGATTTTTCAAGTAATTTAAATAAATAAAAAGTAATGAGATAAAATTTTAACAGTCCCATTCCCACTTGTTGTATTATGAAAGTATAAGTGACTAAGTTTTAATCACTTCATTAGTGTGTTTATTTACCAATTTAGTTTACATGTCTAATAACACCCGTGTCACATGCAATTCTAAACAATTCATTATTTTTGAGCCTAATATAGAACTAATAGAAACCATTTGATGAAGCAGTGGAACAAACTTTTGTAAACCAATTCTTTTGTTAGTATAGACCAAATCCATTCATTGTACAGAAAAGAAAACGTTTCCCCGGTAAGCCATATGCAAATGGAACGCAGACCTAATATTCATGTATAGCAAAATTGGTCAGGGTCTACAATGTAAAAAATTACGATACATTGTACCGGCACTCTTTACCGTAAAATCAATTTCTGACGAAACATATTACTGAACAAAAAATCATATATACCATAATTTTACAGTAACAATGACCATAAAAGCACTGAATTCTATATAGTGTAGAGTAGGGTGACTCTTGGTTTGTGCTCTGTAAATTGAAGCTTTTATTGCATATGAAATCTTAAATTTTCCTATTATTTTTATCGTGATTTCTTATTAGATAGTCTCTCTTTTAAGTCATTTTCCGTTTTTCTGCACAAACTTCAAATTTTTTTTTTAAATAATAGGGGTACCCTACAGTAAGCTTTAACCAAAAGGATATATTTCGAGGCATAAGTATATCTCAAAATTTCTTACATCATAAACATTGAGTCTTAGTTAATATTTCTTTTATAACATTCTCATTATGTGAAATTTCATGTGAAATTTGCTAATTTTGGAACTAAAATATGTGTGCCATTTATCATATGTATAAAAATGTACCAATTTTTATTTTTTCATGAATATCTCACAACGTTTCAATTTAAGATTAACATCAAGTTTTAAATTATCTATTTACCTTTTTTTTAATATTTAACGCAAACTTTTATTCTTCCGTGCAGTGCACTAGAGGATTACTTACTTCGGGTAAATAGGGCTCACACGACCTTGAGACGACCTAATTATCGTTCTTTTTATTTTTTGCTTTCTCTTAAAATCATATTTAGGTTATAACACCATTTAATTTCCTTATTTCGAATATATAATGAAATGAGAAAAAAAGTAAGCTCAAAACTATCAGAATATGGTAAAATTTACCGTGTTTTCTGATTATATTGAAACAACAAAATTATAATATTTACCAAAAAATGGCATGAAAACCATTTTTTCAGTTAAATCAACTTTTCAGTTTTGTATTTTTACAAAATGTATAGTAACAAGAACTACAATTTAAAAACAAGAATTTTTGGAAAACAGTTTCCATAAGGAACGAAAAAATCACCAAATAAATGGTTTTACGGTAAATTTTGGTTTATTTACCAGCAATATTATCACTTTTTACCAAGCATGTTTTTATCATAAAGTATGATAATTTTAACAGAATTTTTTTCCCTGTGTGCCATTGAAGTTTCGTTCAGTTATTTGGTTCCAGCTCAGCATAACAAATTCATACTTGGCTCGATGATTCTCTTTTCTGTGACAAATTAAGAAACTTAAAAAATACAAATTTTACAGATAATTGCTACAAATTCACTACACAAATAAGTTTCTCTTCAATGATAATGACAATAATTTTCTATATAAAGATAAGGATAATTACTATATTCTATAATTTATTCATCATCCTTTACTATCAATTGTTTGACGATTTATTGCCAATTGCAGTCGACCTCTCACCATCCTAATTAAGTTAATAATATTTTATCATAATATTATTCTGAATTATGCATTATTTATAATAAAACATTATCTTTTTTAATTATAAAATCTGTTAATTTTTATGTAGCTAGATTTATATTATCATATTTCGTGCATTGTCACTTAACACAAAAAGAACAATAAATATAAAAGTTGTCACCTTGTTCAGTGGCTTTTCGAATTTCAACAGAATAACATTCTAAACATTAATAAATGCTTTCGAAGATTTTACCATTTGGATCTCTTTTTATTTTAAATTTTCTTTCCTGCCTCCTTCAACAAGTTAAAGCGAGAACTTATATCAGTTCTAAGCTCGTAGTGCAAACGATTCCAATAACGATGAAACAAAAGAAAAACTAAAATCGAAAAGAATCGAAAAAAGAAAGGAAAAGAGAAAAGGATTCTAATACGAATAATTTAGCTAGAAGCGAACATTATTTCGAGTTTATTCGGAATAAGTTACAAGGCATTTTATTTGTTTCGAAATCAATCGCTTTTCCTGACTCCAAATATAAGAATATGCCAATAAAATCAGAGCTATGTCACGCGTAAGCGAATACCTTTTTGACTAGGTAATTATTTACTTTGTCGCCTATCTCTTTCGCGTGGAATAAAGAATGAATTTAGTAATAAATAAAAATGCAACATTCGTTTTAATTTCAAGTATGAATGCAAACGATAATTCGTATGCACGGGAAAATGCATCTTACGGAGATAGCTGGAATTGTTTGAGTTCCTTAAGATGTTATGCTTCCGGATGAAAATTCTTTTTCTCTGGCTTCTTAATAATAGAACTTCGGAAAGATATGGAACTATTTGTGTCTGCTATTATATGGAAATGAAGCTTTCTCATAAAAAGTGAGATTTGGATGTTAAAAGATGAGGGGTAAATGTGATAATTTTGATCTTGTCAATCTTGATCGTAGCTAAAACTAATGTTTAGATTGCAATTTAAATATTTTTTTGCTTAATTACAAATAATTTTAAGACATTTTATAAAATTTAAACACTTTTTATTTTAAAAATATTTAATAAGACTATTATGAATATAAAAATTTAGTTATCCCATTAACACTGTTTCGCAAAACAAATTAATAATTTTAGATAAATTTGTTAGATAGAAATTTTGAAATCTGCAATATTCAATTACGTATATTTAATGGGTTAATACGCTTCATTTTGATTTTGGAAAATATAGAAGGTCCGCTGTAATCATCACTTTCATTATATATTTTTAGACTTCTTGGCGAAAATGATGTGAAAAACATGCACATCAGAAGCCATAATTTGAAAATTAAAACGTTATTAAATTCTGTCGAATAATTTGTTGAGAAACCCGGGATTAAAATATCAAAATCCTTAAATAATTGCTAGATTTTGGTAAAGTTTTCCATCCCTCTGCGTTTAGATATGTCCAAATGCGTCTATGACCTTCACTTTCTTTTTAACAAGGATTCTAAAATTATGTATTAAAGGCGATGGTTACGGAACATCTAATACAGGCAGATTCCAAATCATTTCTAAATCTGAAAGAAAAATACTCAACCCCAATCATTTAAGACAGAATTTTATTAATCTCAAATAATGAACTTTTTGAGCAAATAAATCAATTTAACATTTAGAAATTATATAAGAAAAATTATATTGCAACCCATTATTTAGATTTAAAATTATAAAATGCTTCGCAGTGATAACATGTTATGGAAACGTAATTGTTTATGATATTGCAGAAGAGCTAATGAACTTTAAGCCCTGGACCATAAGGTTATGCACCCCTAAATTACATATAATTTAAGGATGTTTTGCGAAGTTTTTTCATATAATAAGAAAAGAAAGCTGAATTTTGAGTACTTTAAATCGAAGCAAAGCGTTGAACTTCAACTGAATGTAGTGTAATGAAATAGAACTCAACTATATTTAAATTTCAACACAACTCGAACTTATAATATTGCTTTAAAGTGTTCACCTGGTTTTAAAATTAAAAATATTTTGAATATTCCAAAAAAAAAAAAAAACACTCTTCGAAAAAATCGCTAATTTTGTGAAAATTTTATGAATAAATTTGTGAACAAAAACAATGAAGTGGTGAAATAGTATATCAAAAAAGGTTTCATTTCATAAACTGGGATTTTTTCAAGTTGAAAGTTTTAACCATTTTTATTATCAGCTTGAAGATTGCTCAGTTACAGGTACAAAGCGTACTAGTTTTGAACAACTATAATACTCACAGCACTCGTGAAAGTAGCATACTATTAGCTTTAAAAAAAATATTTCACATGACAAAAGAGCTTTCTTAAAACATTCTTAAATATATAATTTTTTTAATAAAATTACTGTAAAAACATTGAAAATAACTCAGTACCCACCAAAGTTATAATTTTGTATTTTTTCTTATCACAAGTTTACTTTAAAAAAAAAAGAACAAACTAAAAATTATAATTAAAGGTGGAAAACTGTTTTCAGATAAGACGCTGGGGACTAATTTTAATTAAATGGCAAAGGAAACACCTGAATGCTGCTCAAAAAACTAGCGTCTCTAACCGTTGAGTTAATGTGCTAGAAAAACGTGCATGAGTTAAAAACAAAGCAAGAAAATAAAGAAAAATCTTATACAACCAAAAAAGATAAGAAGAGAAAAATTAGTACAAAGAATGCCTCCAGGCTGAAGATCTACCCTTAAATTCAGCTTGCGAAGCAAAAAAAGAAAAAGAAAAAAAAGACTGAAAGAAGAATAAAACAATTCCTCTCGCATCTGCATAAAGTGGACTTTGCTTTCTCTTTGGACAGTCAGAAAGAAGAAGACAACCAAAGAAAGAAAGAACTAAAAAAAATGAGATGAGAGAAGAAAGTAGAGCCGATTGAGGCCCCGGGGCCTCCCGCCCCCATTAATCACGGCCAGCTGCGGGTGACGCGGCCCTCATTTGCATAACTTCTCATCCTCCCTACCCTCTTCCTCATCCACCTCTGTCACACGAGTCCTCTTTTCTAGAAGCAGGCAATGGAAAAATCGAATTCGACCTTCCACTTTTTCTTACGTGCACCCCCAAGGGACCAACCATTCTTTGCACTTTCTCAAAAGATATCTGTCCAGTGCAGATATAGCCATTTTGGAATCATATTCGTGGATAGGAGTGTCACAGAATGTGTGATTCTCTCATTGAGCTTATATCATGCAAACAAACAAGTATAACGAAACTTAAAAAACTAGCTTTTATAATTAAAATTCAAACTCAAAATATATTAAGAAAGTTTATATAGATATTAAGTTAGATTAATGTTTATCTCCTATATTAAAAATATTTCATACAACTGTATAAAAATACTAATAAAAAAAAAACTATTCGTCTAACTAAGCAGTTGATATAAAATAGAAATAGATAATGACTACGTGCACTAGCATTATTTTCTAGCAAATATTTAAATCTTCAATTATCATCAAGAAAATTAAACATGCTTTAAAGTTCGGCTTTAGCGATCAGCTTTCTTTACATTTATAATTGTAACCATACACATGTAAAAACCATTTATACTTGTTAAAAAATTCTGCTATATAAGTAAGACTACAACCTTAAATCATAATTGTTTTATTATGGAGATTAATATATCTTCTCTTTGATTACCGAATACTATAATGAACAGGAAAGAAAAATGTTTAACCAAAAATCTTATTAAAGTCGAAGAAAATTTTCATGATATTCTGATTCAAATTACCTTATAGTTAAAGTAAAGGGGGGGGGATGAGGATTTAAACTGTACTGTAGGTGTTGGTTTAAAATACCGATATTATCGCGGTACAAGCTTGAACTGATTTTTCAAAGAGAGAATTAGATAATAAAAAAAGAGATACTTCTTCACGATACTGTGATGAGCAGTAAAAAAGTTCAACTTAAAATCTTATTAAGGTTCCAGCAAATCTGCATGGTATTGTGATTCAAAATAACTCACTGTTAGAAAATCTTTCTTGAGGATTTAGTCGCTGGATTATGTTCTGCTGGTGTTTCTGATTGAAAATACCGATTTAAATTTTGGTACAAGCTGAAACTAATTTTTCTGAGAGGAAAAAGGTTTTTAAAAAAAGTAGATACTTTTACGCGATATTCTTGATGAACGGTAATTAAGTTTTCAACCAAAGTTTCAGCAAATTTGCATGGTATTGTGACTCAAAGTACATCACTGTTAGAAATCTTCCTTGAGTATTAAGCCATTGGATTATGATCCGCTGTTTCTGACCATCAAAGCATCCTGTAAATAAGTGTCCTCTTTTTTGAACCAATTCTCTCTCAGAAAAGTTAATTCAGTCATAAACCAAGATTGATATCCGTATTTTAAATTAACAACACCAGCTCAGGCAGATCCGCTGGCGTTTTTAATTTGAAATACGGATATCAATCTTGGTTCATGACTGAATTAACTTTTCTTAGAGGGAATCGGTTCCAAAATGAGGACACTTATTTGCAGGATGCCTTGATGGACAGAAACAAGGTTCAACTTAAAATCTTATTTACATTGTAACCGATTTGCACGGCATTTGTGACTTAAAAGTACTTTACAGTTAGAAACGTGAACGATTACTAAATGAAAAATAAATACCTTAAAATTAAAGATCTGGTACCAAGAAAGTAGATCCGAAATGTATTAATATTTTCTAAAGCTTAGATTTTTGATTAAATTTGTATTTGATACGGAAGTAAAAAGTTCGAATATTTTTTATGATAAAATAATCCGAATTTGATTTCTAAATATAATGCTTGTAGAAAATACTAAGCTCTCACGAAGAGTTGTCCAGACGTCTCGCTAGTCTACTGGTCTAGTAGACACATAGGCACGTTATAACTCAACTCGTCTTTTGCTACTTTATCTTATGTCTTCGTAAAGGTATTTATTACTGTTTTTCTAATTATTTAACTACTCTGTTCATTATAACACACAAAGTAGTCGATCAATTCAATGAATTAGCCTGATTAATATGTTCTTCATTGAATCTCTGTAATTATCAACAAACTAAATTAACATAAGTTTAAACCTAACACATGAAATAATAAGTAGTTTATATAATGATTGTGATACCTTAATGTGTATAATTTATTGAAACTCGATTATTAAATGTAAAAAGTGTTTTTTTAGAATTTAAAAAATAACCTCATAGTTAAAAACGTTTTTTGGTTATGGTTTTTCAATCTTCTTTAACAAGCTATTCAGGGATGACTCTAAGTTTAATTTTTCAAATCAATACAATCAAATTGTTGGTAACTATATAGTATCATATGAGGATATTTTTTGTATGAATTATGTAATGGCTAGCAAGAGTATTTATGTTATTTAGGTTAAAGAGATGAAGTGGTTTAATGAAATTATTAATATATTTAATGAAATCGGCACAAAGCGGGTATTAGTTAACTCGTTAGTAAGAAAAATAGTTTTTGTACTTTTATACGAAAATAATATTAAAGATTTTTAGGACAATTTTTTTTTGTTTATAACTGAATAGTGTATTATATAATATCTGAATAAAAAAAATAAACTTAGCTAACAAGTCTTCAGAGTTCAAGCATTTACAAGTGATCCTGATACCATTTAGGAGCATTAACTCTGGGTCGATTTGGATATGATCACTGGTATTGAGTATTTGATAAAATAAAAAAATGACTTATAATGGTAAACGAACATAGTAGATTACTTACCTGATGAACCATTGTACTATCCCACATTATTTTGACTCAAATATCAGTTTTAAAAAAGTTTAATTAGGAGATATGTAGTATTTTGTTCAGTGACAGGCAGAAGGGTATAGAAGCTATGGGCGAACTCGATCAGATAACTCTGGAAAAAGGAGTTTAATAATGTAAACAGAGAAGAAAAATAACAAAATGGAAATTTATTTTAAAAAATTTTTAAAGCTACAAAACGATATCTTTATATAACATAGAAACATAATGGTCTAACAAAGTTTTCTATATTTGTCGGTTTATATTTTATTGACTAGAAAATCACATGGTAGGATTCAGTTTTCCCACATAAATATTCATATTGGTTTGGTTGTCATTAGTATAAAATTTATATAAGCCATAAAGGTACTGTTTTTCTATTAATATTTTTTCATACCTAATTTAAAGGTACTGTTATTATTACGTTTTTGATTTTCTTCGTTTTCTAAATTAAGCGTTTAAGAGGATTTATTATTATTAGAATAACGTAATTTTATGTTAAGATGAAGTTCTTTAAATCGGTGTCTGATTTTATTCACCATTTTACAATTATTATTTTTGAATGCAAATTCCATTAATATACTATTATGAATAACTGCTTAAGAGATTCGTTTAACGATTTAGAGCTTGACTATCAGCTTCATGCACAAAGTGATGAATGCAAAAATTTTATTTAAAACACGCATTCGTTCATTACGTGAGCAAAAATATAAACTAACAGTTGTAAACTCGCCAAATTTGTTATAACAATATATGTTTCATTTTATTTGTTATTTCAAAAAATGATTACTTAGAAAAATGATTTATGTTCACTAAATCTTAATAGAATCATAAGGTAAATATTTTGAAGTGGCAGAATAAGTTTCTTTTTACTACCCTGTATTTTTGGTTGAATAATTTTAACTGTTTTATGCCAAGAAAGAGCAATTATTGCGAAGCAATCATCAGGGTCGGTGAACGTCAGCGAACGGGGGGCTTAGCACCTTCGTAAATTTATAAAAATCTAAATTCAATACACGAAAATGTAAGCGTAAATTATTCGGCGATAGAAAATGTATTACTTCTAAGAAAATATTGTAAATTTTGGTAGATGTAAAAAAAGTTTTACACTTTAATGACCTAAAACTTAATTATTAAATTAGTTAGAAAATCATAATTTATTCTTTATACAGCATGTTGCATAAGCGAATGTATAAACATAATCCAAAAATGTATTTAATTATAAAACTGATTTTAAATAGATAAAAAATTTTTGTGCCTTAGTCGTTTATTAGATGCCTCCTTTTCTGAGATGCTCGAGGTTCTTGCTCCTTCGGTTAATTTACTACTAAATTTACTACTGTGTACTAAATTTCAAACAGAACTTTTAAAAAATGTGTAAAATAAACTTTCAAAAATTGTCTAGAAATAACTTTTAATAAATTTTGAATTGTTATGCGCACCAGAATTTACAATATTGCACTGAGAAAAAAAAAGTATGTTTAAAACTACCAGAATATGGTAAAATTTACCATGAAGGAAATTTACCAGAATATGACAAATTTGCCATTTTCTGGCACAATGGGAATCCTGAAAAGCTCTTAAATTTTTACCGAAACGCTTTGGTAATGAATTTTGCATAATTAGAAATAAAATATGACTTATATTATATGCTAAAATTTAGTAAACGTGCTAAAATTTTGTAAATTTATCACTGTGCCTTATAGCATGGCATAAAAACAATTTATTCAGTTTTGTATTTTTTAATAAATGTGTTGTAATAAAAAACTATAATTTTGAAAACAAGAATTTCTGGTAAATCTTTACCATATGAACAGAAAAATTACCAAATGAAGGGTTTAAATACCGTATATTTTGGTTTCATTACCCGAAATTATGTTGTTGTTGTTTTTTTACCAGAAATGTTATAACCATACAGTTCGGTAATTCTACCAGAATTCTTTACTTCGTGTGATCAATTTAAGAATTACATTTTAGAGATAGAGATTTATAATTATTAAGGTGAACACAGGTGAATTATTGAGATTTATAATTATTAAGGTGAACACATGCAAGAAACTGATTACAGTACTAAGAAATTTTTGTTAAAAAAACCAAGTTAAAAAATATAGTGAGAGTAATCAATTTAGTTATAATTTTAAAGTATTGCTTTCGTAAACATATTAAACAACATATCTTTTTATAAAAATAATATTACATGTTATTACACAAACTTTTTACTGCAAAATCAATGTTTACCGGAACATGTTACGAGACAAATAATCTGATATACCGTAATTTTTACAAATTACTGTGTAGGGTATCTACCACCACAAAATTACAATTCACTAGTATAAAAGACATGTTAACTCGCCTCTATGTTGGGGTACCTTCACATAGACGAAGGTTGGTTGACATGGTCGAATAACTACTTTCCCTACATTGGTGAGCTCCCGGACGTGATGTGAACACGCCTACCTTGGCAGTAACGCCCACTTCGATATGAACACTCCTACCTTGACAGAAACGCTCACTTCTATCTGGAAACGCCTACTTTTATGGATGGTCCACGTTGTACAGTTGACTTGCTACTTGTGACTGCAACATTATCCACTTCCTCGTGCTGTTGCTATTCAGTCTCGATTAAAACACAACGTTGGCCTGCATACACTCGACTGCTAAAAGCAACACAGGAGCGACTACGACCATGATCTTAATACAGCTCTCGTGACTATTGTTTGAAACCCGGTGACCTTAATCCAGCTCTCCCGGTCTGTCATAAATACAGCAACTAGTGGTATCCATGTATCGAATTCTATCACAGATATAATTCTGGTGGAGGAGTAAAGTAGGGTATCTACCACTACAAAATTACAATTCGCTAGTATAAAAGACATGTTAACTTGACTCTATGTCGGGATACCTTTACATAGACGAAGGTTGACATGGTCGATTAACTACTATCCCCACAACTGTAAAAATTACGATACAATATTTTACGATAAAAATGAATTTTGAGATAAAATAGATTTTACAGATAATGCACCCAAAGAGGCAGAATTTTATACCCTTATTGGATCTGTATTTTTTTACAGTGTATATCTAGCTATACAATGTTTCATTTTTACGATAACAATTGGTATTTTAAGTATAAAATCCAATAAATTCAAATATTCATTTTAATCATTCTCCTTAATATGAATGCAATTTCAAAAATAAATAGATTAATTTTATTTATACACCACTTATGGTATACTTTTTTCACAAACCTTCGAAAATCTAAATAATCCTTTTAGTTGCTTAACTAGGAAAAATATACCTAACTATATTTTTCTTAGTCCCCAAACAATTTTTCGTCAAACTAAGTTTTCGAACATTTTTATTTTAATTTTATTTTGTTTTATATCTCTAATATTATTTCATATATCTAGTCAGATGTGGCAGCATTTTTGAGGGAGATAGGCAGAATTTGTCACTTAATAAAATAAATGTCTGTAAAATATATCACTGATTTACATCATTCATGCTTTTATCAGAAACAATGTTTGAGTTTCATGAAAGTTCTTGAATGTTCGAACATCATCTCTCCAGTTTTCTCTTATTATCTTGGATTTTATTTCTCTCACTTTGATTCTATATTATATTTATTACTTATACCTAGATTGCGTTAGTGTAGTTTGGGTATGTAATTATTTGATATTGAATTCAACCAACTGCTTTTCTTTAGAACTTAGATATTTTATCGATTATTTTTAAGTTGATAAACAATTGCTTCGTATACATGGCTTTTTTTTATACTTGTTAAATTCAACGCATTTGATTTAATTCTCACATATTGTAACTTAACACAAAGGGAATTACTTCTTAAAAATAATACGTAGTTTTAATTTTTCGGCTGGAATATTTCATTCGTAGATGGTTGTCCAAATAAAAAAGGGACAAAGTTTGATACAAAGTTAGTTGATTTGTAGTTCATCAGAAATACAGCAACGATAGGAGTATTAACTTATACCTAGTATTACATCAGTATTAACTTCAGTGAAGGTAACAGATGTACACGTAAACTGTTAATATCTGATTAACAAGTTTGCATGTTAGCATTTAAATTAAGTGTAAAATCATGCTAAGGAAGATGCATTCAGAACAAAACAATACAAAGTAGTACAAATTTTAGTAGCAGAATCTAACTAAATGTTGCACAAATGTCACGAGTCATAGCTCTTCAATTATGACTGATGATTTCTTTATGGACAGTGGGTTCGCAACAATGGGTTTATTTTTAAGATCATATTGGTTGCTTTCCCTGGGTCTTGGCGTACCAAGTTATGAAGTTATTTAGAGTTATGAAGTTTGAATTAAAGCTGTCTTAACCATTTTAATTTATCGCATAAAATCAAAGCACGAGTTTAATCATTATAATTGATTAAAATAATTAAAAAGAACAGGAAAACGGTTGAAATCGGTATGCGAACATATCGATTTAAAATGTTTAAATTACATAGTTTTTATTTAAGATTGATTTAGTTAAAATACTTGAATTTCTAAAGTGACTATCTTTTTTCAATTCTTACGATTAGTTCACACTCTCCCTATACCTTCTTCTAATTTTCAATCGTTAATAAAATACTTTTTATTCATCCACTCAAGTTCAAATTCCTTTTTTTTTAAACTAGTAGTGGCTGACACTTGATGTTAAAGCAGTTTTTTCAAATATTAATTCATTAATTAAATAGTGATGAGCGAAAAACGAAATGGAATTTTCTAATTGGTTAAGCGTTAGTCATTGTTTTACATTTTACTATAAGCGATTCAGTTTTGCCCATATTTTAAAGATAACATCAGTGATAATTTCTAACTTATAGCTCTATTTGAACAAAAAAAAAATTTTTTTATTGCGCATATTTAAGTATTTTATATTCGCTGTGTCAAATAAAATCAATAAAGAACATTACGTGGTAGTAAGTGTGGTCCACGTCACTAAATTTATACTTTTATAGTTGTCTGATACCACGCGCCTTTTTTTTTTCAATTCCTACTATTAGTTCACAATCTCCCTATTTATAATATTTATATATCTTGTTCAAATTTTCAATCGTTAACTAAATACTTTTTATTCATCCACTCAAGTTCAAATGCATTTTTTTAAATTAGTAGTGGCTTACACTTGATGTTAATACAGTTTTTTTTAAAATATTAATTCCATTTATTAAATTTAACTAATTAATTTTAGATTAGGTTTAGAATTAAATTCGAGAAAATTGTTTTAATTATTTTATAAAAAGTAACTTTTTCTTTGTTGACCTAAGTAGGAATTGACATTAAATTTTTTTTTTTATATAACTTGTTATTATTCTTAACCTTATTTAATCCCTTCTTTAATACTCTATTTTCTGCAGATATTTTATTGTGTTTATATGTTTCTTTTTAAAGTCTATATGAGCAAATTCTTAATTTTGACCCAGATTAACACACTCTATATGTCTATAAACATGTGTAAACAGTTTAATTATACAAATAATTTATTTTAGAGTGTTATCGAATTTATTTATTTGTTAAATACTCGTTCTCCAAACTGGGAGGAAAAAGAAAAAAAACAATTAATTAATCAGTACTGAACAAAACTACGAAAAAATGCAAAAAAACTAAAAGACATATACAAACACAAGTTATAAAACTAGGCTAATTCCAAAATCTTTTTATGTACTGTTATTTTTGAACCTTATCGATGGCTATACGTCATTAGATTAAAAATACAATAAAAAAATAAAATAAAAAAAACGCGTTTTTAGTTGTCTATCCTATTGTAATAAATTAAATGTATTCGGTATTCTTTGACATAATACTTTCGCTCGAGATCAACTTATGATAGTTAAAATTTTTACCGTGAAGCTATTTTCTCCTGTATTTTCTGTAAAAACCTCTTTTCACACTACACTGAGAAAAAAAATAGGGTCAAAACTACCAATATATAGTAAAATTTACCGTGCTTCTGACTCTATGAGAACACCAAAAAGCTCGGTAATTTCTACCGAAGCTCTTTGGAAATGATTTCGGTAAAATTAATTTTTAAAAAATGGGTTTTATAATATGTAATAAAATTTGGCAATTTTATGATGATACCTCAAAGATGGCAATTTTATGATGATACCTACATAAAAACTATTTTTTTAGTTAAATTTATTTTTCAGTTTTATATATATATTTTTTTTTTTACTAAATGTATGGTAATAAGAGCTATAGTTTTCAAAACAAGATCCAATAAATCGTTACCATAGGAATTTAAAAGTCACGAAATGAATTGGTTTAAATGCTGTCTGTATATGTTGGTGTAATTAACCAGAATAATGAGAGTTTCTTTTTTTTTTACCAGAAATGTCCTTACCATACAGTAGGGGAGAGTGGGGTCAATTGTAACAGGGTACGATTGTAACAGAGCAAAAATTTCGAGTGTCGGGTTCTAGATTTGGTTCCTAGGTGACGCACAAGGTGTATTTAATAAATCTGCATGTATACCCCTGCTGGCAACCATTTTTATGTACTTTTGAAAGAGTTACATCACAAAAGATATTTTCACGTTACGTAAGTACTTTTTTTGGTATTAGAATATTATATTGTAACAAAGTAATTTTGTTTAAACAAATAAAAATTATTAACCGAATATGTTAGTGGACACCTTAATTAACATTTCCAAAAAAAAATATTAGTTTTGTTAATTAACTAGCATTGTTTTTAACAAATGAAGCTGAAATGGCGTCTTGGGGACGATTGTAACAATAAGTAAAGGGACGAATGTAACAGCTGAAAATAAATAATCTTATGTTTACAAACCATTACTTAACTCTTTAAGTACCACCAATAGTTTCCTATATCATTTATATTATGTTGCATGTGCATTATTTTATTTGTCACCTTTCGCAGCATAAATTAAAATTTTGAACCCCTTAAAGTTAAAAGTTTAAGTTAAGTTTAAGTTAAGTAAAGTTAAAGTTTAACCCCTTTAGGTCTCTGCTCATTATTATTTTTACTGCTAAAATATCACTACTATTTTGATCAATAAAAAAAAATATCACAACTATGATAATATGTATAATTAACTATGTTTTAGTTGAATTTATGAACTGTTACAATTGACCCCGTAAGTGGGGACAATTATAACAAGTGCGCGACTGTCAAAAATTGTTAATAACTAATATAATAACATTTAAAATAAGGTATTTATTTTTTTTTCTAGTAGAGGATAGTCTATTTTACTCGTCTGTCAATTAATACTAATAATATATTGGATTTTTTGTTAGTTAAAAATAGTTAAGTAAAAAATGTTACAATTGACCCCACTCTCCCCTACGGTAATTTTACCAGCATTTCTTTCTCCGTGTGCAATTAAATTTGAATCATAATTATAATTATATTTTTGAAATACATTAATTTAATATTCAATTGTGAAAGAGAAAAGTAATTTTTACCAGATTTGAGTATAAAGTGTGTTAGCAAAATATTTTTTTAAAAATTATATTTAAATTGCTTTACTATATTTGTACACATTTTTTTTCAATATTTCAAATGATTGTTTCTTCTACCATAACAATCTTTTTTCTTTAACCGTGAACCTATTATAACCTATCTTTAAAAATAGATGTTTCTCTTAATCAAATGATTGCATTCATGAGCGGTTTTGATTCAGCATAAAATTATAACAAATTGACTTTCTTTTTAAAAATCCTTGTAATACGAAGTTTATGTCTTATTACTGCTAAAACTTTCATTATATAAGTGATAGAAGCAGAAAGTAAGCCGTGCTATTTATCTTTAGAAATATTAAATAACCCTAATAGTTTATTTTTAAAACTAATTTAAATCAAGGCATGATTAAAAGAAATTTCCGTAACAAATTGTATTTAAATTCTTTGAGAGTATTTAAAATTTCAAATATTTTCGCAGAAGTTCATTGATTATGTGAAAATATGATTATTAAGTTATTTTAATTCGTTTTAAATTTATTTATTAAAAAACAAAAAGTAAATTATTTTTACAAATATTTTAAAAACAATATTTTTATCTAGAAATTTTAATTTTTTTCATGAATGAAAAAAATTAGTTACAAATTAATAAATATATTCAATTTTAATCTTGAAATAATTGGAATTTTTTTTATAAATATAGTGAAAGTTTATCCAGACGTATTTTGAAAAAAAACAACTTACAATTGTAAAGTTTAGAAAATAGCATTCCAATGAGCCTCTCCTTAACTCTAATGAACCTTCTTAATTCAAAACAGCAAGGTTTGTGGGTTTCTTTAGATGTCAGTCTTTTTTTTTTCTTTTTTAATTTCGATTAACCTAAACTAGCCAAAACCTTCCATGTGTGATTAAAACAATCGTTATAATCAATATTCTGAATTAATTTTAAAGTTCTCTATTACATAAACTAATAATTTTGCATTATTTTTTTTATGTTCAAAAATATGCTAAATAATAATGCAGTTAATTTAGCACAATTAATGGCAGCGATATTCATCAAACAGCGCTGTTGCTGACATCGATCCCCGTTTCATACATGTTCAGAAAAAGCAAAAATGAAAAAAAAAGAGAGAGATTTAAGCTTAGTGTTTTCAGCTTTCTTTTAATTTTCTGTTTTGGATGCAATTTTGAGTAATTTTTTATTTTCTGGATAATTTTTTTTCGTCGCACTATAAAAAGAAAAAGCAAACGACACATCTGCTATTCTGTGCTCTTCTTTTTTATCTGTCCCTTGTTCTGCTTACATTAGTGGAAAAAAAACTTGAATAAAGCATAGGATTTCCTCTGTAATTAGCTGAAATTACTCTGCTTAAATTTTAATTGGTCTGCTTTCCACCCTAAAAAAAGGGGGATAAACTATCAGCACAAAGAAACACGACGGTAGAGAAAAAAGACGAGAAAAAAAAATTGGGCTGCATAGCACTGTTTGAACTTTTCCTTCTTTCATATGCTTAAAACTTTTGGAGCAGCAAACAAAACAATTTTTCTATCTCGGTTCTTCTTTTATCTCGAATAAATAAGAAGAAAAAATTTGAATAAAAAAAATCCCCAAAATATTAGAAAATATGATTACAATCCTACTTTAGGACTGTTTTAGACTTGTTTCTCGAAATTACCAAGAATAGTTTTTATATTCTTTTTTTTTTTATCTTCTTTTCTCGCAGACGACAATTTTAAAAACTACAGCAAAAAGTAAAGCGGCTTTTTTCACTGAATTTTAGTGACTTTTTGGAATTCTTCGTCAACTAGATAATCTTTTTTTCAAGCAAAGAAAAATTTGTTTGTTTAATGGTTTTTGTTAGGATTTAAAAAGTTAAAATTGTCCACTTAAAATTTGAAATAAAATAAATTTCTGTGTAAAATTATTTCGATTTTCTTAATTGTGTCTACGAACTAAGTTAAAACATTTTGAATAATGGTCATAGTTATGTCTCTTATAAGATTTTATTTAAGAACGTAAGACTAAAAAACTAAACTCAGCGGCGCGACAGTCCATAGAGGGCCAAGGCCTACTGTGCCCATGTCAGTTTTCTTGACCTTGGGCTCTGGGGTGCGGGAGCAGATGTTCCGGTCAGTTGGTCAGCCGAACGCGGAACCCCCAGTGTTTAGTTTCCAAGCATGCTTGGTACTCATTTATCGACCCACTGTAGGGATGAAAGGCTGAGTCGACCTTGCCCGGCCCGAGGATCGAACCAGGCACCTGTGGCACGACAGCGCGAAGCGCTACCGCTCAGCCACCGGCGTCTTTAATTTTTCAAAGAGATTGGCTGAGCTGTAAACTTAGAATTCAATAGAAATAAAATGAATCACAAAAGTATTGCTCGCTAAAACCAGGATTTAATCGTTATAAGCTGGCTTATACTCCAATAGACAACCTTATACCAACCAAGTATTTCCTATTTCTACGTTAAATGCGGATTCTCTTTAAATCAGGACTCGTTATAAGCAAGATCTTGTGTATTTAGACTTTTTATGTTTCTATGTATTTTTTTCATGTGATAATTCCAATGTGCAAAGCTAATTTTCACTTTCGGTTCGATCCTCAGGCCGGGCAAGGTTGACTCAGCCTTTGATCCCATCAGTGGGTCGATAAAATAAGTAGCAAGCGTGCTTGGGAACTAAACACTGGGGGTTCCGCGTTCGGCTGACCACCTAACCGAAACATCTGCTCCGGCACCCAAGAACCCAAGGTCAAGAAAACTGAGATGGGCACAGTAGGCCTTGGTACTCTATGTACTGTCGTGGCACTGAGTTTAGTTTAATTTTTTTGTTATCAATGGAAAAATTGAAAATTAAACTTTTTGTCTCTTTTCAATTTATTTAAAATTAACTATAAACCAAAGGATGGTACTTTTTTAAGATGATTGTTTCTGCTTCAATCGGATCATAATAACTATCATATTACATGCAGGTAAAAAGAATCAAAATCTATTTACAATTATTTTATTATTATTATTCATTTCGAAAAATCAAGATTAAAATTTTAATTTTGTGAGATTAAAAATAAACTGCAGCTATTTTCCTAATTTATTGCCGACATATGACTTCTCTAGAAATTAACGATATATTTTTACAAGCAAGATGAAAATAACAACCTTAAATAAAATACAAAACGAAAGTTTCCGATTCCAGTAAGTTCATTATTTTTACTCTGTCATATCATATTAATGTCGAGATAAATAAAAAAATAAAGAATATTTATGTTACAAGTATTTATTAAATTGACTCCACTGAATATTTATACCTAGCGAGAAATTCTTCACTTACAAAATAAACAAATTCGAATAAATATTCAAATACTTATTCTTGCTTCATTCTCAAATAACATTTTTGCATTTCAGCAAAAGCAAAAAAATAAAATTAAGTAGGAAAAATATGACACTAGAAAAGAATTTACTCCGATATTGATTTATCAAGTCAATGGCCGTACGTGCTTTGGATGTTTTCATCTTTACTGCGCATGCTCCATCGGAGAAAAGATCGTCAGGCGCTTTTAAAACAATTTTATTCAATCCATAGTCATTAACTGTAACCACTTTTGCTAATTTAAAGTTTATGGTTGTCGACCGAAAAACTGGGTAATTAGTTTAATTCGCCTTCTGACCCGTGCTTCACAATTGAATTTAAATGAATTGACGATAGAATAAATTTATTAAAGCTTCGCGTGGAAAAGTTGTTGTTACTACTTTTTCGGAAAATATTCATTCAACACGAAAGTGCGTCAATGGGTGAAAATTTTATTTTTATGATCGTTTGCAGTTTCTTTTTACGATGACCTTGCGTTTTCTAAAAAGCCCCGACTTCTTTATTTCGATGTTTTATTCTTTAACGTTTTGGTATCTTCAACAAGTTTTAAAGAAATGTTGCGATTTTCTTGATTTTTTAAATGACTATAAAATTAATTAGTTGTTTTATAATGAGAGTTTTTATTTGTTTACGTTTCGAATAAAAAAAAAGTCTAAAATAGATTTTATTTTTATTTATGTTAAATTTTTTTTTTCTGAAGAAACAATTGAAAAATTTAATTTCTTTCAGTTTATTTTATTTTATATTCTCATCCATACTGATGCATGACGATACTAGAAGTTTTAATAACTCGATATATCATCAGAAAATATCAACATTTTACTATTTCAAATAATTTACATGATATTTGCTTCGTATTATTTTTCATCGCAAAGCAAAATTTATCAAACTTATTGTAATAAAGTATTCGAAAATTGTCGTTATTTCCCCCATTATAATGGTTTTCGATATTCATAATTATCTACATAATTATCCTATATTATATCATATCGTGGTATTATCGTATTTGATTTATATCGCTTTGATAATTATCGTATATTCGAAATTTATCGTACGACGATGTAACACGATATATAATGATAAAAGATTTTTTAAATATCAAATTCACAATACTTAAGAAATATCAATAATTTACAATATATCACTTAGTTCATACCGCATTCACACAGTGCATCGTTTTTAAGAATTTTTCTCTCCTTTTTGTCATTAAAATTTTTAAAAAATGCAAGATTTTTGAAAAATCATTTGTTGATAAAAAAAATTTCATGGCAGCTATATTATAATATTTTTAACCAAATGACTTTATTTGAATTAAATTTAATTAAAATATTTCCTTCAAATTTGGCAATTTAATTTTGTATAAATCAATTAACGAATAATCCATTTCTATTTTATTAACAAATAAGCTTGGGGATTTTGTTTAAATGAACAAAATTGTGAACATGTCATGATGAAATTTTTGCACACACACTAACGATGAAATCGGGACATATAAATAATTTTTTCAGCATATAATTTTTCAAATATTCCAGTAAATGTTTATTTTCTATATTATTAATCTAAAATGATATTTTTTTTTTATTTATTTGTTTAATTATTTTTTGTTGATTGTATTAACTTTTGCATCAGTAGAAGAGTAAAATAGTATAAAATAAAATGTGTCTTAATTTTTTTTTCAACAATCTTGTTATTATTTCAAGAGTTAAAATTTTATCATTAATGTTTCATAACTCAAACGTAAGCATTCTCTTTACGTTTGAAAAATACTTTTCATATTACACAGTCGATCTTCTAAGAGAGGGTTCATATATATAAGACTGAACCCAAAAAAAAAAAATGATTTTTTTTTTTTTTTTTTTGCAAAGCTAGGTTTAAGAAATAATCTTAATACTAAAATAGCATTATAAATCGACGATTCGCCAAACTTTCGTCTTTTTTGTCAATAATAAATCAATAATCGTACTTGCAAAAATATTAATTGTGTGAAGATTATTTAAAAGAGTCTCTATTACCTCTATATACGAACATTTACAAAAAATATGTTCTCCCAATCTCAAAGCTCGTTCAAAATTCACGTGAACACAAATAGCATCATTAATAAATAATTTAATTTTTATCTTTTAAGATTTGTTGGCACGTAAAACGTTTAACCTTTTAAATGAAGTGTTATACTCATGAGTATGCACGGCCTGAAATAAAATACCCTAATACAAATATGTAAGTCGGTATTGGAACAATAAAATAATTAATATGCTAAATCATCTTTTAGCACTACGTCCGATGCTTACTCCACAGAAACACGAATAGCATCTCTGCTGAAAGTTTTGATTTTTTACTTCTTAGACCTGCAGACACTTGAAGTGTGTAACATTTAAGTGCATTGCTTCACTCGTTGAGTACGCATAAAGAAATTTTCAGAACTAAAAGGCTCTAACACAAATAATCTCTCATCGACACTGGGATGGTAAAATCACTTTACATTAACTCTTTGCTTACCGCGTGAAGTCTCTCATTCTGGTCCACTTCTTGTACCAGCCGTAACCAAAAAGTTAAAATTCCTTTACCCCAACGTACCAACAATTCGTTATAAATGCACATGAATACCAATTGCGTCAATGTTTGAAGTTAGGAATTTTATCTTTAAAGATGTGCTGACAACGCTGAATGCTGCACCTGTTTGAGTAAATATAAATTTCGATAACTGATATAAAGAAATTTAGAAAAACGAATTTTAAGTTTTTATTTATTAAATTTCTCTTCAGAACGAAGATAGTAAGATTATTTACATTTAAATCATCTTTCGGGGACGACGGACGTCCACCACGTGCGTACCTCTTTCTATTCCCCATCCTCTTGAAATACATTTCATTCTGTTACTCAATGATAAAATCCTCCTTCCTCCCACACGAGTCTTTTCATCTTCCTAAACTGTGGGATTCAGAACTTTGACAGCCAACCTGATTGATGATTGTGTGCAAAAATAGGGGGGATGGTGGTGGGGGGAATAATGTAGGCCAGGAGGGGGAAAGTTATTTCATTTTTATATGCTGTCTACCATAAAATTGCTCCTGACCTTGAGAGTGAAGACACCGAAATGGAAAACTTTTAACAAATAACAATAAGATCGTGATTTTGTTGTCTCCTCTCCATTATTGCAAATAATCGGCTTTCGAAATATTGTAGTTACTTTAGGCTCGTTATGAGCGAGACTTTTTGTTAAAAAAAAAAAAAAAAATTTTGTGAGACCTTATCTGAAGTTCTTCGAAAAACTAGTTTATTCTAATATATTATAATTTCAATTCTCAGTAACAGTGAAGAAGAAGAAAAAGGTTTTCAATCAATAGCAATTTACACAAATTCAATTGCTTAATTTCTTTATCTTTTTCACGATATATTTTAAGTGGACTTCATATTTAAATGTTTTATTTCATGATTGAAATCATTATTTATTTTTGATTGGGTAGTTGAAATGGTAAGTATACGTTTCCGTTACAGTGCCTCGAATTTTTATAGTTTGAGTTTTAAGTGTCAAAGTGTTTTGCTATCGTATATATTGCATGAAAATGTGCAGTCCGCAAAATAATAAGCGAATATCTGATAACATTTCATCCTATAATCAGATAAGGAATTACGAAGACATAATCTTAATAATTGAAGGAGCATACCTCAAACACTTTATTTACAAATATTTGGTGAAAACGTAAAGTTAAGAAACAGAAATCACACTCACAAAAAGTACATTCCCCCTTTTTTTGCAGGATTTGAATTTTTTACTATTTTAAAAATAAAGCCGCTGTTTAAAAAAATATTGACCTCTTAGTTTAATCAAGACAGTGGCTGACAATTACAGATATTTCATACAACAAAAAACTCCTTTACCCATGTATGTGAAAATAGCATAGATGTATGTGAAAAAAGTTTAATGATTAATTAGTATTATTTCATTTAATAATGATCAAAAATTTATTGAATTACTTGTGCACCTTCTAAGACAAAGTAATTTTAATTTACAAATTCCAAAATTTGAATTTATTTTAAAAAGTTCTACAATTGCAATATTTAAAAAATATTACAATTGTAGACTAGTAACAAATAAAAAAAAATTTTGATTATCATTTAATTTTCTGTCAAATTTTATCAGATGACTTCTTCATGGGAACTGTACAACGTTCTGGTCCAAAATAAAGAATCATAAGGCTCGTGTAATAATTCCGATGAATTTCCAACGAATTGGAATATATAATGTTCTGTGTTTCCCTTAAACATTAATTTGGGTTATAAATGAGAAAAAGTAATGTTCTTAATGCATCAATGGTTCTTTAAGCACCAAAGATACTAAATCTTAAGTGATATTTTCTTCGAAATGAAATTACACAAATTCAATGGGAGAATGAAATCTGAATTGAACAACTCAATTAAACCTGAAGCTAAGAAATGTGGTAACAAATTGTTCTGCTAAGTTAATTAGTAGAAAAAATTGAATTATAAAGTTAGTAAAATTTTAAGAGGGGAATTAATAAGCATTAAACTAAAAGACGGGCTAAAACTTGTTATGGTAAAATAGTTTAAAAACTTGATCTTGATCAAAAATGCTGATAAGAGGAGTGTTACTTTTTCCTTAAAAAATGAAGTCAGCAGATTTTCATCTTTTAAATTTGCTGTTAGCAGGATTGGTGACTTTTATTTTAAAAATATACTTTTAGCAGGATTGATGATTTTCACCTTAAAATATGCTGTTAGAAGGTTTCCACCTTAAAAAGCTGTTAGCAGGTTTCCACCTTAAAAATGTCCTGTAAGCAGGGCTAATGACTTAAACTGCATGATCAAACTAATGACTAAAACTGATGACTTTTACCTTTTAAAAAATATTGTTGGCAGGTTTTTCATTTGAGTTGCTCAATTCGTTGTAGGTTGTTAAGAGTTATATTTTTAGTACCTATAATTTCGGTGTTTGCATGTGTTACCAAGTTCTCTAATGTAAGCCTATGAATGAATGAATGAAATCATGAATACCACAACACTATATTTCTGATTTTAAGTCGCTTAAAATGTTCCGACTTGAGAACTAACCTTTCAATTATACCAATTGAACTGTTTTTTTGACCTTTTCATCAATAGGGTGTTTTTTGAGCATGAAGAAAAAGTCTGTCGCATTTACCTTTTTAATCAGCTTAAAAAGGTAAGGATGCTGTTCGAAAAGGAGACTCAGTAAATTTCTTTTCGACTGAAATTAACACTTTAGTACATTACATTACACTCGTTCCTATGGTAACCGCTAGACGGCGCCACCGGCTATTCGCACACAAATTTTAGGCCCCATGTGTATGTGTGTATGCGAATGGATGCATGTGTGAATAAGGTGGATGTAAGGAAGCGACGGAGCCACTCACCCCCCCCCCCCTCCCAATTTCGTCTGCCCACCCTCAACTCCCCTACTCTTTCGTACGCCCACTCGAAGCATTCACGGGAGGGGGGCGATGGAAAGTTCTGGCAGGGGGGCAACTGCTATGCCGCGTGACAGCCTGAAGGGACAAAAGCGAAAGGCTTCAGTGGAGCTTATTTCCTGGCGGTGCTCTTTACTCAGCACACACACGCACATACACACTCACACATGCTGATCAATAGTTAGCTTGACAAGAGATGGGAGGAGAAAAGCATAGGGCATAGCGCCAGGTTATTTTTGGTCAGCTGGGCTTTATAACGAACTCCTCCCGGCTCTCTGCTGGGCTTTTCCCTCCCTTCATTTCAGTTCGGAAGACAGAGAGAGAGAATGTCGATTGCAGCGCCACCTTTGCAGATAGTGAAGAGAACCACTTACACATGCGCTGTCTAACTTAGGCCGTCGATATCCTTGCGAAACCGTTCTCTATGGTGGCTCTTGGCGACGACCTCAGATGCTTGTTGCTATGTTTGGCGATTTATCGAATTGAAAAAGAAACCAGAAAAAGTTTTAATTTAATAAGGGTGTTTTCACCGTTTGATTTATTACTCTTCCGTGTTCTAAAGATTTAAAATTTATACATGCGTTAAATGACTTCGCTCTTCGGGAAAGTTTCTTTTTCATTTCGCGGTTTCTTGCTTCCACATGTTTTTATTTATTGCTATTTACTTTTATTATATTAGGAAGATTAGGTATAAAATATAATTGATCGTATAAAATGTATCCACATTTTACATTTATTAATAAAATACATTGTTATGATGTCTCATCTTTGAAAATCTTAATATATTAAAGAGTTTTATTTAAACTTAAAGAAGGAAAGATACAATGTATAAATTTCATTCATTGAGGAGGTGGAGTTTTTCAAATTGTATCTTTATTTATAGCTAAAGAAAGAAATTTTGTTTTAAATTTTTCAATGAAAGATTTTTTTTCTTTTTTTGCATTTTTACGAGTACATTTATGTTTTTTTTCATTTACTTTTTTATTGTTTTCCTATGATTTATAACGTCAAAAGAGTTAACTGAAATTGCGATAGATACGTAATTACTTCCAAATTAAAATGAATGTTTTCATTTGTGAAAAAATACTTTTTAAATGGTCAAATTTCGTATTTAAAGCAAAACATTTTTGACACTTTAAAACCACATTCTTATGCGAACACTTGTATAGTTATTTAACGCTCATTGAATGTCAAATAAATAAAAATATGAATAGGGCAACAAATATTAAAACAACAATGAGCTTTTTTTAAGAGAAAAAGAAACGCTATCTGTAGCACATCAATTTATCATTGAATCTAAGAATTTAAATTAAAATGTAAAATAAAATTCTTTGTAAGACTTCCGAAATCTAAACCAAAACAATATTTATATGCAAACAAAAATGAATATTTATTTGTGGGGTTCAGAATTAATAAAAAAAATATGAATAAAACTTTTAAAACAACAACATATTTTCAAAACAAATTTTTCAAAGAACTACTCAAAACTTATTGATCCTTTTTGATCTTTAAAAACGTAAAATTCATTAACACTGAATTCATTTTTATATTCAATAATACTTTAAGTTATTTAATCATAAAAAAGTTTAATCATGTCACGGATAAAGTTCATTAAAAGTTTCAAATATTAAATAATATCTGTCAACTAGAGTTTAAGAATTAATAAATAAATTCAACAGTTTTACAATTAAAAAAGCTACATGACTTGTTATATTTTATTGTGTTTATTTATTATTTAGTTGGATGCGTTTTCTGGTCAAATGAAACACTTATTCATAAATCACTCATTTAAAAATTTAAACGATACTTGTCATCAAATTTTATTATATTTGTTAGAAATGTTTGTAACACCAAAAAAAAAATGTTTACCAAAAACATTTAAGAAATTAGTATAAGAATTTACTTCCCAGTGAATTAAATATCAACTGTAATGTGAAAAGTTAGGCACTGTTTAATAAAGAGTTAAATTTTTAATTGATGTTAATTATTAGAACATAATTCATTAGATATCTAATAAATTAAGATTTGAAGTTAAAAAAGAATTTGTTTTAAATTATAACAAACTATGAACTCTTGAGCTGAAACAACAGCAAGCTTGAACTGTATGAACTAGCTTTTAAGTCGACAACTCTTTGAGCAAACTATACTTTCCATACTATTTACAAAGCATCGCTTTTAATTTTTAGATTTGAAGTTAAAAAAGAATTTGTTTTAAATTCTAACAAACTATGAACTCTTGAGCTGAAACAACAGCAAGCTTGAACTGTATGAACTAGCTTTTAAGTCGACAACTCTTCGAGCAAACTATACTTTCCATACTATTTACAAAGCATCGCTTTTAATTTTTTTTGAATTCGGCTATTTAACCTTTAACACAGCTGAAAAGATATTTGCAAGAATTAATTTTAATAGTATGTAATTGGAATCAAAGAATCTTGTTTTAATTTAGCGACTTCTATGATTTTCAAATTCGTATGCTTGGTTACAAAATGTTAGAAAAATTATTTGTTTATTTAAATCAAAAATTTTGCTAAAAAATTTTTTTCCTTCAGATAAAAATGCATACTTATAAAGTTATTTTAAAAAATATCAATTATATTCTCCCTATAACTTGTAATTTATTTTGACTGTTTTAAATTTGGTTACTGAAATGACATTTCAGTATCGAATCAATTTTTTTAACTCTTATTTTTCTATATTTAGTAGATTAAACATATATTATGCACATTTTTTTAGTTTTGTATTCATTATCCGCTTTCTTATTGTACGGTAATCAGAAAAAGCGAATATCTTTAATAACTTTGGATCTATCGATCTTAGTTTCACGTACGAGGACACAATATAAATGGTTCGAGAGGCTAACTTTCAATTTGCCAATTAGCGTAGACTATATTTTAAGAGTTATGAAATAAAACACAAAGACGTACTTTCTCTAACTAAACATACATTTTTTCCCCGACGGATTTGAATTCTTGACCCTAAAATATGGGGAATAGCCGAAATCTGAAAACCCAATAGTTAAGGCAGGAGAGCGGTTCAAAGTTTAGTTCACTTATTGTTTATTTCTCTTTTTATGAATTTCACCATCTTAAAAGATATCACTTTCAAATATTTATTTTTTGGGAAACAATCAGACAGATATGCCTCAAATTTTGGATTTTGCTGTTTAAAATTACGAAGAATATTCGGTGTTAAAATTTGATTGTCTTAAAATTTAAGTTTTTTTTAAACTCCTATTAAAGAAAATAGTGACAAGTCGTTAACTAAAAAGTAAATTTTTAAATAGAATCTTCTTTCGGTAAATAAAGTTTTATAATTAAATGCAAAAATATTTTGCTTCATTCCATTAGTTCCGGAAATATGGTGAATCACAAAAATGAGATTAACATTTAGAGGCTCTAAATTTTGACCGATTTCCTGCTTAAATTTTTGATGCCCTATTTTCAAGATTTTGAATATATTTTGAGGGTTAGAAACCTATACACGTCCAAAATTTATGTTTCTTTAATAAAACGTTTTGCATCAAAATTAGAGTGATATAATATTACGTTTTTGCATCAAAATTCTTATCTTAAAATTTCGTTTTTACTCATTAAACGTAATAGTTAGGCTATCGAACTAAGTTTGAGTCCTGGTACATAAAAATCTGATTATTATATTAAAAGTGATTTAATTTGTTCTCTTTTTTTTAGCTCTTGCATTAAAAATAAAAATAAATCATAAAATTTTCAACTTTTTAAAAAACAAAAGTATTAAAATTATGAATAATTTTTTCACAGCAGCAATAATGTACTTAATACTAAGTATGTTATGATTTCCCTGAATTGTAGAGCGTGTTTAATTATTTGAAAAAATATTGATTTCTTGACTTATTTTAATTTTGTGCTAATTAAGGAAAATTTCATGTCTAGCCCATGAGATTTATTCGGCCCAAAATCCCATTAAAAATAGTATGAAATCATGGAGGAAGTAAAATTGACGAAGTTCAATTTGTTTCATTTTCCTGAAAATATTTTTTAAAAAAAGATTTTAAAATTATTTTTTACATGAATAGAGTTCAATTTTCTTAAATAAAATATTAAAATTAATCCCATACGGTCTGAGTAATATTATATCACTCTAATTTGCTAGAGGCGCATAAATATTTTAACTGAAAAAACTATTACAAAAATAACGTTAATACTTTTGTAAATAAAAACCACTTTAGAAATTTATTTCAGATATAAAAACTAACTACTGTATACCACGTATAATTTTATTGAATATTAAATGATATTTTACATAAGTTATTCATCAGCCATAAATATTAAAACTTAAATTATATAAAAAAAAATGTCTTTTTAACTAATTTTGCGCAAAAATATTATAAAATATCTTTTATAAAAACTGAAAAGGAAATAAAATAGTCTTTAAGCAATAATGGCTTTAATTGAAAAAGTAAAAAAAAAAAATATTTAATTATGTATAGACTGCAATAAAAATTCTTAAATATTTCGAATGAAATAACCGATTCAGAATTGAATTAGAATAATAATTTAAAACAGAAATAAAATTAATACTCTCAGTCTTTTTGGATTGAGGAATAAAATTTTGTTATGAATTTAATTTTAATTATCTCCTGTCATTACTAAGATTTACTTTAACACTGTCTGCATCTCCTATCGCTCTATTTGTTTTAACGAACTTATTATTAAATATTTTATTTTTTCTTTTACTTAGTCAATCTTTCTCTATATTAATTAATTACTTTTCAAGCTGAACCACGTAATATATAATTAATTTATTAATATAACTTATTATTTCTGTAGTTGATTTACAGACAAAGTAATTTTTAACTTATAATTGCTGGACTAAAATTGAAAATTCAACATTAATCATCACACCATTGCCGTTAAAAATTTTGTGAAAAATAATCAAAATACGATTAGATATTTCAAAATATACGTCCATATACAAAAATTCCATATACAAAAAAGTACTACTTTCTCAATATAAACATGCCTTTTCAACGTTTTTTGATCCTTTACCTTCAAAATATGAGAAGTATCCACAATCTGGAAAATAAGATCCCAATAGTTAGGTCAAATGAACTGTTGGACACCTTAATGTTCAAATGTTCCAATTCACCTTACCTGGACACCTTAATGTTCAAATGTTCCAATTCAAACGTTCAAATTTGAAGCCCTACACCCTCTTTAAGTTTATACCTTAAAAATTTTTACCGCAAACTTTAGAAAAAAGGAGACTATTTAACAATCTTTTTATAATCATTATGCGTTATCTTAAATATAACAAAACTAAAGTTGGTTCATTAATATATACTCAAACAAAATTATTAATAATTTGCAGCTGTCGGCTGAAATATATATATGTATATATATATATATATATATATATATATATATATATATATATATATATATATATATATATATATATATATATATATATATATATATATATATATATATATATATATATATATATATATATATATATATATATATATATATATATATATATATCTTTCAGTTTCTGAAAGAAGGGAAGTAAGCTCTCTATTTGTTTTAAGAATACACATTCTATCAAAGATATTACTTTTTATTTTCATCTTTATTCTCGATGAGTAATGTTTTTCTTTAATTATTTAATATTATTTAATATTATTTAATACTATAAAGTTAACTTTTTAACGCTATTACTCTGTTTCAATTTTTCAAATTTCTATTACTACACTTCTTTTTATTTTAATTTCTAATTGTTGAAAATCTCGAAAACTAACATATTTAACAGTTTTTTTACAATCATTAATCATTATACGTTTTCTTGTAAACATATCGAGAAAAAGATGTATAAACATACAGTCAAACAGAAATATGAATGATTTCCAGCTGTCAGCCGAAGAACTTAAGATATTAAACGAAGCTATTAATAATAAAACCATGTGATAAACGCGTCATTTATATGCTTTTGACTAGCATTAAAACAATTTAATATTGATTTCGGATAATCCTAATGATTTATCAATTTTTTTCAAAGAAGAAAATAAGCTCACTCTTTGTTTTAAAAAGACATATTCTTTCAAAAATCTCGTTTTAATTATTCTCTTTTCTCTATAAGTAATGATTTCACCTTGTTATAAACGAAATTTTAATGTTATAAAGCTATCTACTATTCAAACATTCAAATTTCAAGTACTGCATTTCCTTTCAGTTATGCATTTAAAACCTTATTACCAAAAGCCTCGGAAAAAGACATAATTAACAGTTCGTTTACAATCATTAATCATCATCTTGTATATCTAACAACACTCGTATAGATACATAAACATATACTCAAACAAGAATATTAATGATTTCAATCTGTCAGTCGAAGAATTAAAAAAAAAAATACACAAAGCAATTAATAATGAAAATCTTATGATAAAAACGTCCATTAGATGCTTTCGACCAGTATCAAAACAATTTAATATTGAATCAGAACCTCCAATTCCTGGTGATCTTTCAATTTCGTAAAGAGAGAAAACAAGTTCACTATCTGTTTTGAGAATACACATTCTGTCATAAATCTCACTTTAATTACCCCCTTATTCTCGATGAGTAATGGTTTTACTTAGTATTCTAACGCTGATTGCACATGAAAGGCTGCGGAAATGTGAGCAATTAATATTAGCTTCCCAATTAATTCTCTTTTAAAATTTATTCAGTTAAAGTGATCTTTTAAACAGTAAATTACTTAATTAATCGGTCTTGGAATTTTCTATGAAATATTTACATAAGGAAGAGCTTCTATTTATTAAGAGTGAAGTTTTATTTTTGTAATAATTTGATCACAAAAGAAAACATGTTTAAAGTCGAAGTAAGAGTAATTTGTTTTCTATTATTTAGTGTACGGAAAAATTATTATTCCTTAAACCATGCATTTTTTTATGAATTAAATTCTTTTTACTATGAATAATTAACTTAATTTTAATGATCGTTAAAGACAACCACGGGATTGTTATAACGAGTTTTAAGGAGACGGTGACTTATCCGTAATAAAATTCATTTAATATATTTACTCAATTAAAGATTTTTTTTTTTTATTAGAAGTGAAATTTTATTTTTTTATAATTTGGCCAATTAAAAAAATACTTTTTTCTTAAAAAAAGTTTACTGTTTAATTGTATTTGAAGATTGTTTCATTGCCAATTTAAAATTTTACGTCTTAAATAAAATAAAACAAACTGCGCTTTTTTTTTTTTAAGTTAAAAATCCAAAGCATGAGTTTGAAACTTGGCCAAATTATAAAAGCTTTCTTGTTTTAATATATTTTGTATTAATTTGTTTTACATAAAAATGTGAAAGCAGATTTTACAAAACATTAATACTTACCAAAGATCTTTAATTATTAGTATTTTTTTGATAGAATATATTATATTTTACAAATTCAGTTCCTACAATTTAAATGTTTCGTATAAAAGCAAATTATTTAATTTTTCGTTTATTATCTTTTATTATAAGCTTTATGGCTGATCCTATTGTATTTTTAAACAAATTACACCAAGGGAAATTTTATTATTAAAAACACTTTTAAAGTAAACAAAAGGAAATTTTTTCTTTAAATTTTTCTTAAACTTGTCTCAGAGATAATTTATTTTGGAAATCCTTTTCTTGAAAAAAAATTCCTTAAATACTATTTATCGGTATATTTGTCTTTTGTTTATTTTCATTTTTAATTCAAAAACAAACTCAATACAAAAATTTTTTAAAGTAAATTATACGGCTTTTTCTCATATCAATGAATGATGCTGTTTGAAGCCTTATTTGTCTATAAACAGTCGTAATTGGTGATTTCTATCCTCTGATTTGTGGGAATTCAATTTTTTGCTAGCGATTTATTAATAATCCTTAAACACCGCTTTCTATTATTTCTATGGAGATATGAAAGTATTCTTAACATAAACCTTTAATTTCATGTAACATATATTTTGTTTTTTAATTTTAGTAAATTTTTGTAATTTTAATAAAGTTTATTATATTACAAATTTTAAATTCGAAAAACCAGTAAGGTATCAAAAATTTATGTCTGTTAATTCAATAGTTTTTATCAAAATGTTGAAAGGCATTTAACAATAGTTATAGTTCAATTTATTCTTCTCGTCTTTAATAACTTTTATCATTTAAAACTAATTTAGAGATATTTATATTTGTAATTATACTTAATGCAAATTTATATTTTGTAGAAATGGGACATTGTTGTTGATAAATAAAAATAATTATAAACCATTTATTCATCAGTTATTTCATATGAATTTACAGTTACATTCTACAGTTTTTAGTTACATTCTACAGGTATTGTATGAAAAAAAAATATCTTTTCATTTTGAAACATAAACAAGTATCTATGTATTTTTTTCGTATTTTTATCAAGTAGAATAAAACTATAAAATATAGGAATAATAAAATTTATTTTTTTTAATTAATTTATTAATTTTTAATTAATTTTTTTTTAATTTTTATTAAATAACAACATAAGATTACAATTTAAAAAAGTTTCTCAAAATATTTTAAAAGTTAAATGGAGACAAAACATAGTTAATATTTATAACTTATAAATTCGAAGAAAAAACCTTTGCCTTATTTTTAACTCTATGTAAATTTTGAGTTTCAATTCCTTCTGCTTTGTTCGATTTTTATTTCATTTTACTTTATCTTATACTTTAATACGAGAGTAAACTGAAATGATGACTTTCAGATACCCCACATTACGCTGCCACGAAACAAATATATATATATATATATATATTATGTAACCGATTTGTGAAATTTTTTGAACAAAATAATGAAACAAATGTATAGTTATTAAAACTATTAAAACATCAATTTAATTAACGAGATTTTGATATTTATATCAGTAAATAAGGATAAAGCAAACATTTCATTGGAAAAATTAAAAATTATTCGTTACTTTTTAAATTTGCACAATAAAAAAAATTATGTATATTAAATGTTTATAAAATATTCAAATCTGAAAAGAAAAGGATTAAAAGAATAAACTGTTTCTAATTATGATTTGCGAGTAATTCAATTATTATTTTTCTTATTTGTTTGGAATAATTTAAAGAGGTCATTGTCTATGTAAAAGCATTTTATTTCTCTATCATTTTATTCATGGTTTAAGATCGTAAAATCTTTCTATTATAAAATTATTATTTTTTCCTATTTACTTTCTTTTATAGAAGTGCTTTACATAATGAACTCTTTTTCCCCTTCACATCTTTCGATGCGCAAGAAGTCGACTGTTTTAATTAATAATTAGTTTATGGTAATTGCTTACTTAATGACTTTAAAATAATATTTGAGTGTTTGAAATCCTTATGAATATTTTAGGTATAGATATTGTTGAAACATTTTTTAAATAAATGAAATCAATATAACTATTTTAATGCATGTCTTGGGCATAGAAGGTTATTATTAATTTAAAAACATATATTTTTAAATACATATCTGACAGTTTATAAATGTATTTCATTATATATTTATATATTTCAAAATATAAGTTTTATAGTCAAATAAACTGTTTTTTAAAAGATATTTCGATAAAAACTATAATATTTACAAATGAAATAAATATTAAAATATTTAATAATAATAAATATAAATTAATGATTTTAATATAATTATAATATAATGTAAGATAATAACGAAATAGAATAGAAGATAATGCATTAAGCTTATAATATACGATACTATGTTAAAATAATATAAAAGGAAATAATATAATGAAAATGACATAAAAAGAAAATATAACAAAATTAATTTGCTGAAAATCTAAGTTCTCATTTTATTTTAGTATCAAATTATTTAATTTTAAAATAAGTTATTCTTATTGTCTAAGTCCTATGATCGAAGTTGATAGAATAGAAGACAGTTTTTGTTTGAAATTTTTATTTATTTTATTTTAATGAAAAATTACTTACTTGTTTATAAAAATAACTTCAACTAATATGTGTTGATAGTTCGTAGTGCATAATCCCTAAAATTCAATCATTTCATAAAGTAATTAAACTGTTATGTATCAATATTATAGTTACTTATTTTTACTATTTTGTATTGCTAATTACAGTTATTATTGTCCTTATCTGATATTTTTTTCAAATAAAGTATGACACATTTTAGGAATATATAACTCATTTTTCTCATTCGTTATGGAATCTCGTTATATTAAACATGATTTACTCATCATAGAATAAATATTAATCTCGTTCATTAAAAAGCAAACGTAACTTAAACTAACTTCGTAACTTAACAAATATTATACAAAAAAAAGTTTACGTAATTTAATAAATATTATTGAAAAATTTTGTGTAATTTGCAATTGTTTCACTGTGATTAAAGACAACAGTGCAAAAACATACGCATTGCAGTCGTCCGTGTTAATAATAATTTATTAATAAATAATTTTTAGTTTCTGCTGATTTTTATCTTATTAAAAATGTGATAAATTTTTTAGCTACTAATATTCTATGCTGAAAAGTTAAGTTATTTTTATTTATAAGTGTAATATGATTTTTTTTTCAATAATTAAAAAAAAGTAACAAACATTTTAAAATCGTACTCGTTTAAAATATTTTTTATCTCATTGTTTCTGAACTTAAAATGTGTCTTATTATTTCTAAACTTAAAAATTTCATATTATTTCTGATCTTAAAATGTGATATTATTTCTGAATTTAAAAGCTTATAATAAGTCAACTAGTAGGTGTTTGAGTAGTACCTATACAAATGCATATCTTTATTTGTATTATAAAAATATTTTTAGGAATTGTTATTTTTTAATTGATATTATTTATCAAAGTAAATTAAAAAGAAACTAAATAAAAAGTAAAAAGAAACTTTGAGTTTACTCAAAGTATGTTACAACTAGTCAAGTCTTGACTAGTCAACTATGTCAAGAGTATGCTACAACTTGTTTAAGACGTAATCATTTATAAGACCTTATCGTTTAAGACATAAGGACTCTGTATTCTTATTACTAATTCTATTCATTGTTCTTATAATAGTTAGAATATAAAACAGATTTGTGGGCAATTGCAAATGATAAATTTAAAAATTAACCATTGATCATACACTTTAGTAACTTCATAAAATAATGTTGTTATTTTTTGTAATTTGGTAACATTATACTTTAAATATTTCTAAATTGTTCGAGTCCTTATTGAATAATTAAAAACCAACTCTTTTACATCATATTAAAGTTAAACATGCTTTATAGTTATGTTTTAGTAATAATCAGAAAAAACTGTTTCATAATAAATAATAAATTTGGATAATAAATTTGCTTAATAATAAATTAGGATATTTAATATTTCATTGTCACAAAGAAAACATTTTATACATTTAAAATTAAGGTATTATAACATTTTGTTATATTAAACAAAATTTAACTTTAATTATGAGTACTCAACAAGTTTTGCTCGTTGATTAAATCTATGCTAGTTTCAATTATTTATCAATTCTTTCCAGTCTCACTTGCACTTAATTATTAATACATTATCATTAATATATTATCATTAATATATTATCATTAATATATTATCATTAATATATTATCATTAATATATTATCATTAATATATTATCATTGATACATTATCATTAATATATTTAAATTATTAATGCGTTGTTTATATTAAAAACTATATACCTGTTGAAATTTGCATTTGACTATTTTAAAATTCTTGCGTTTAACGAAACTGAATCAATTATTTTTCATGGGTCTTAGAAATTTCAAGAAATAGTAATAAATGTTGAATAAGCATTAAATCTTCAATAAAGTACTAAGTTAAACAAATCCTTGAGTTTTAAAACCAGCATACAACAACAATTTTTAAATAGATGCACGTTATAACAAGTTACAATCAAATATTTAAGTACCGTATAATTAATCCAGCATTAACAACATAATGTAAAACATACTAACATCGTCTGAATGAAAAAGAGTGAAATGAATTAATGTTTTAAAATTAAATATTATTTAATAATTCAAACTATATTCTATAAATAACTAATTACTATAAGTAATTTTTAAAATAGTGAATATAATATCATCCCTTAATTTTTTTTTTTACTTTTATATGCAAATTTATTACAAATTATAACAAATTAATTACATTACAAATGATTTTTTTTAAAAGCTGTCTTTGACAATTTTTAAAGTTTTTTATTTGAAAAATTAAAAAAAAATTAACACACATGTAACGCTCAATTGTGTTTTCAATAAATAAAAAAAAAAGATAACCTATAAACTGATATCTTGAAAACATACTTTTGTAAATTTTAAGTTAATTTCATAAAAAATTCGCTCAAAGAATTGAAAACCAACTTACACATTTAATTCAATATATTTTAACTATAATTGCCAGTAATGTAGAATAGATATAAAACTTCATTTCAATTAACTTCAGTTATTACAAATTGAATCTAAATTGCGATAGTATTATTTATAATTTATTTTGAATTGTTTACATATTTAAATATTGGAAACAGTTTTCTTTTACCTTGATGAATATTGATGGACTAGTGAAACATTTTTGGTTATAAAATTGGTTAAAACATTTCTTCTTTACCACAAATTCAGTAAAAGGTCCTAAAAAATTATTAAACTATTTCGAAATTTTCAATTAGAACAGTATTTCACATCTTATCTTAATTATAATCCCTTTTATTAAATTCAAATATTGCTCTAATTTACCTTAATTAATACAAATTGAATCTAAATTGTGTTAATACCATTTATTTATTATTCGATATTTATTATCAATTGTGGTTTTATAAAATATTGATTGATTATTTGTAATAATATAATTAATGCTGTAATTAAATATTTATTACATTACATTGTTTACGAATCGTTCACATTTTTTTAGTTTATTCAATGTTTAAACATATAGAAGTAACCTAAAGGATTTGTTTATTGTTTATTTAATTGAATATTTTTTAATAAATTATTTTTTCAATTTAAGAATAGATTTTTTTTTAAATTAAACCAATTTTATTTTGTCTCATTTTGACAGTTTAAACTATAGTTGTGTTATAACTATAGTTAAACTACAGTATGCTGTAAGTACTTTTTACTCAGTAATTTAACATTTGTACCAACCTTTAAAATATTATCTTAAGGGTTGGTATAAATCTAGGATATAGAACATAATTATAAAGCGAAAAGTTGTATTATCATGCTGCATTTTAAATCTCTAAACATTACTGAATATGAATAAATTCCATTCAAATTATTCATATTATTGATCAATTTTAATTTATTCATTTAATCAATCAATTTATATATATATATATATATATATATATATATATATATATATATATATATATATATATATATATATATATATATATATATATATATATATATATATATATATATATATATATATGTATGTATGTATATATATATGTATATATATATATCCTTTTACTTTAATCGAAAATCCAATTTTTTTATTTAAGTTAAACTTTTGTATTAAAATCAAATTATTGTTAAACAAACTTAAACTGAATAAAACTACAGGCTCCATTAAATATTTGATTTTCTCAACAACCCCAATGTTTGCTTAAAAACTTTTATGATTCATCTCAAGCGTCTTAGAATTTTATGTAATGATTGTTGACTTAAATTATTTTACTGTGCCACCACTTTTTTTAAAGAATTAAATAAGTTTTCAAAACAACGCAGTTTTGTCACCATGACTGTTATTTATGACGTTTTGTATGCATTTTAATGCATTTTTCATCATATTAATTATAAAATTAATACTAACAATATAATTATAAAAATGATGTGCTGATATGACCACATTGTTTATGGTTTAACATTTATTGTTGTTTCTAATGCCATATGGTTATTGGTTAAGTTTTAAGCCTTTATTTTTGAATAATTACCAAAATCATAAAACAAATCATAAAAATCATGAATAAATACCAAATCAATTTAAAACGATCGCTTATAAAAAAAATTTAATAATAAAAAAAATAATTGGTACTGTGATAAGTTTTTTTAATTTTATGCTGTTTGTAAATAATACATGAAATTTTGAAATTTAGATTAGTATCAAGCAGAGTGTTTCATTAGAATACTGTTACAAGTCGAAAATTAGTCAGACAGACCATTTTTTAAAAATATATTACAGAGATTTGATGCGTATTTTAAGTCGAAACAAACGTTAGGATGCGCATCTATTCTATTCATATTCCACCGATTATCAATTTAAAATAAATCAATTACTCAATATGTTTAGATTCATTAATTATTAATCTATTAATTATTTTCAATAAAAACACCTTTGCTTTAATAAAAAAATATACTCTACTTTTATAAATTCCTTATTATTGCTACTGTTATAAATGCTTTAATAAAAAAATATACTCCGATGTCAAAATCAAAATTAAAAACTTCAATTACATAGTTATCAGTTTCACTTCTCTAAAATGACGTAGAAAACTTATAAAGAATATTATGTTCAAATTATTGTACATATTTAAATTTAATAATTGTAGTTCGGTTATAAATTACAATTACATTACATTACTATACTGCATAAAAATTACATTAATATATTGTTTATAAAATTAAATATACCGGTATATAATAATGAATAAACGGAAGTAATGTTGATTTAATCAATAAATTTAAATTCAAGAACTACTAGTGCATTAATTATTGTTAAGATAAAAAAAAATATAGTTCTAATTACACAATGAAGTAAAAGTTTCCCTAGTCCAAAAGCAGAAATTTCTTTTGGATAATTTTTGTGGGAAACTTTTGTTAAAATTGTAATTACGAATACTTACATTAAAAATAAAACATAATTTTAAATATCAAATTGTATTAATCAATTGTATTTTTAATAAAAAAAAGCATTAACGAAATAACCTTTTAAAAGCAAATTCAGTTTAAATTCGTCAAATGAACAAAATTTTTCAATTAATCTTATTCATTAGCGCAAACTCCCAATAAACAATTCAATAAATAAATTAATAATCATACGAATCTAATGAAATTAATGCTGCTTTATTACACTACTCAATTTCCAAAACCCAACATTAATTCCATTTCCCACTATAGCTATTTTCATTCATTTGACTTCCCTCTAAATGAAATTTAACCAAGCATGTCGCATTAGATTTGTTAACGTTGTTTCTTGTTTGTGGAAACAAATTATTACATTACTTTGAGAAAATATTTAACTTAACCACCTCGAATTTCCACTCATCCATATTGATCGATTAATCTTGGCGATTGCGCTTGGCGTTATTTTGTGTTCTGTGATGCACTCTATGGCAAACCTAATTCTTTTCCGTTTGTTTTCAATGTAGCCTCGAGCCCGGATCACGGCGGAAACCCGGACCTGTCCGCCAATCCTCCGCCTGCTTCATCGCCGCATTTCAGGCCTACGATGCAAAGCCCTGGTCCTCCATATCAAAGTAAGATGATTTAAAAAAAATATTTAATTATTTTTTTAAAATTGGAATGTGTTAAATATTTTATTGGTTTGATATTTTTAGGGTTTTAAACTCGAATTTGTAGATCACTAATTCAGACGATCGCCCGCATATGCTGATAGCGCCATCTATATTCCGATGTTTTGACTGGCGCGAAGTTGTTGGAATGAAATGAATTAATGCGCATTTTGAAATTTTAGTTTTGATTTTCCTGCAACGCGCGTCGGACTTGTTGGAGTTTCGTTTTTACATACGCTGAGGAATATGGCGGGAATATTGAATTTCTATATATTCTTGAACACTGGTGCAGAGTTTGTTAATTTTACATCATTCCCATACCAAGTATTTCTAACAGCATTTAACAGAATTATGATCTTTTAATTAAATTTTAAAATATTTTAATTTTAAATTTTGAAATAACTTTGGAAAGATGTAAAAATTTCACACTAAAAGATGTCTTACTAAATTCTTGCATTAATCAAATAATTTTCATAATTTAAGTATGAGTTTTCTTTATTTTAAAATTTTTACATTAATATACTTCTGAAACATTTTGTTTTTTAGAGCGTGAGGACTTTTGAAAAAAAATTTATGTTTTTTTAAAATTTAAAATTTTTAACACAAACGAAAAAAAAATCAAATTTTCAAATTAATTTCATACATTAATTATAAGTGTAACTTTAATTTTAGGAATTAAATACTAAAATCGGAAATTAATTATATGACGCTATTAAACTCATGATAAATAGGACACAATTATAGGACATGAAAGAAACACAATTACATTTATTATCACTATCAGATATTAAACGACAATTCATATTAATTTGGGTTTATTTTTTCACTTAAAAAATATTTCATTGTATCCAATTATACTTGGTAAAATAAACTCAAATACTATTTAAAAAATATTTTGCGCGATTCTATGTCTTATGAAATCATGAGGAACTTGCATAATGTGACATTTATAATTATATCTTTCAATTATTTCTTAATAACTTTTTTGAACGTTTTGGAATGGATTTATTTTATATTGATTACTTTCTGTTTTCAAATAGACAGTTTTAATGTCGTCAAATCATTTAAATTAAAAACAATTTCCGTGTATATACACACACAAAATAGACTATTTTAATAAAAATAATTGAAAGACCTTTAATGTTTAAAATAAATTTTAGGATTAAGTTTTCCGCGTAGAAATATATAAAAATTTGAAATCAATTGGATTTACACTTATATGTAAGTATATAAGTGTAATAAGCAGGGATTTGAAAAATACTTTCTTTATTTTATTTTCAAAAATATATTTTAAATAACTCTTTTAACTTATTTAATTATGCATCACAAAGAACAACGATTTATCATTTATCGTCTTCTTATATAAAATTCTTAAAATCCTATTTTTAAATGTTTGTCTTCTTATGTTTTTTAAATTCTACATACTTCAAATTTCCCAACTACTCTGAGTCTTACCTTGACATGATATTTCATGATAAATGTTTTACCTTGTAGCTAACTAAACGAGAGATATTTTCAAAGTTAGATGAGAAAAAGATTTTTTTTTTTTTTTTTTGACTGATAAAACCTGGTTCTATAAATTTTTCTTCTTATATAATTTATTTAAATTCTAGCTGTTTTATTTTGAATTCTTAATTTTATTCTTTATTGAACAAACGAAAACCTGTCAAAACACTTAAAGGCACAAATGAACGATGAAAATGCATGTATTGTTTGAAAATTTTAACATTTATTCATACAAATACGATTATTTTTGACAAAGTTAAAAGAAGCAAGTGACAGTTATACATAAATATATACTTAAATACTAATTAAAAATAAATACTTTTAATATTTTTTTTAACGTTTCGTAGAAAACGACAACTTTGAAATAAAGTTAGCTTCATAATTTTTTTTAAAACACTCACGTAACTTTATATATATGCCCGAAATGTGTTTTTGATCACTCTGAAACAAATATGCAATAAATTAAATTAAATACTTTCATGTCTGATAAAATCAATAATTATTTGACAGTAGCAAAATGTATTCAATTAAAGGTAATAAAATATTTTATAGCATGTGCAAAATTTGAGAGTTAATTTCATAATATTTTATAGAAACTTTAAAAAAGAATTTTGCACACTTTGATTGAGTGGAGAACAATACTCTTAAGCTCTGTTAACTTTAGTACCTCTTGTAAAGGTTATTAACGTTTTTCTTCATAATAAATATAATAGTATTCTCAACGAGTTGAATGTTTTGACAACTGGCGATTCAAAATAAAGGCAACGAAATTTTGCAAATCGGCTCAACCAATAGTCTGATAATAATACTGACAAAATCTTATTTATACACTTCAAACTAAGAGTTTACTACACATCAGTCATTTTAAAAACTGTTAGATGATAGAAACGTTTTGTAGAAGTTACACAAGCCGTTTTAAATATTCAAAGCGCATAACATATAAACAGCTGATAAACAGTTTTAAATATTTGATTGTCATCCAAAGCTATTTGAAATTTTTAAGAAGCTAAGACATTGAACTTACAAAAGGCGTGCTTTAATTGTAATCTGCGTTATTATAACCATAGGAACCATCAAAAAATAGAAGGATATTTTTTATTTTTAAAATGTGACTAAATGACAGCATTTTTAGAAAGAAATATATATCGTGTGAACTTTTTAAACATCCAGCTAGTTGAAAAAAATATAACCTTCACATTGAAAATGAACAGAATACATACTTAGTTTGCCAAGAATATTTGACTCCTAAATAAAATAAATATCAAAATTTTACATATATTTTGTAGGCACGAAAAGCAATACTTTGTCTAAATTGATAAGCAAGGTAAACTTCTTCCGAAACTAAAACATATTAAATAATAAGGGAGATATTTAAATTGACCATCTAGCCTAAACTTATCCTACGTTTTTTCACTGACGAATTTAACTTAGTAATAAAATCTTTATTGAAAGACAAATTCTATCTGTTTTAATTGATTTTAACTTTGTATTAACAAACTGAGTTTTAATAAGGTGCTTATCTCAATTATGTGGTTAACATTTTTAGGTTTTAAAAAAATTATTATTCAAATTTAAAATAAATATTCATTTCACATACGTTTTAATTTCACAAAATACATTTTTAAATATGATGCATCAAAATATCTAAAATAATTTTTAATGAAATCAATAAAAGGACCACTAAATGAAATCAGTAAAAGGACCACTCTGAACTTTTGATCTAATGATCGGATCTTCACGTTCTGCAACTCAATCTTAATGGTTCGAGGGGCTGATCTCAAATATGCAAATCAATAAGCGGAGACGATAATTTAAATTACGAAATCAGACAACAAAAAAAAGGTACTTTCTCTGAATAAACATGCTTTTTTTTTAGACGGATTCGGATTTCTGACTCCCAAAATATGGGGGTAGCCTCATTATGGTCCCAATACTTTTGTCAGGAAAGGAGTCCAAAGTTTACACAACCTTAATATTAATTTATTTTTTTGTGTATTTCACTACATCTCGAGAACTTTTTAAGCAAATTGAAAACTTTTTGCACACAATTATAAAATTCGTCTGTCCAAAGATAATTCCATGCAAAAAATAAATTTTATAAATATTTATTATTATTTTATTTAGTAATAATCGAAAAAAATTTGAATTGTAAGCTATAAATTTTTTGCATTATTTTACAGTATGTCATTTCAAATGGCACAATACAAAATTCGACTGAAATCGGTTCAATAGTTCATGAGAAAACAAATTTTAAATATAAGACTTATATTACACTTTATTAAATTTCAATTTATCTGGAACTATTCGTCCGATTTTGCTTAAATTTTGAATTTTGAATATGACGTAAAAAATTTTTTACAATACAATTCAATTTTTCTTTTATGTTTAAATAAAATAATAGAAAATAATAAATATTTGCAATTTTTTTTTTTTTTTTTTTTTTTGCATGGAATTACCTTTGCACAGACGAATTTTATAATTTTGTTCAAAACATTTTCAATTCACTTGATAAGTTCTCAAGATATAGAAAATTATACAAAAAATCAAATTAGCATTAAGGGATCCAAACTTTGGACCCCTCTTCTGACCAAACTATTGGGACCACATTTACCAGATTGCGGCTACCTCTACATAGTTTTGGCGGTCAAAAATCCGTATCTGTTAATAAAAAAAAAAGAAGGGGGTGTGTGTTTTTATTCAGAGAAAGTACGTTTTTGTGTCTGCTTTCGTAACTGGAATTATCGTCAGCACTAATTAATTAGCATATTTGAGATCATACCGTTTAACCAAAGATTGAGTCCTCCTAGAACGTGAAGATCCGATCATTAGATCAAAAATTATTAAACGTGATCCGTTTTTTTTTTTTTTTTTTTTTTTTTTCTTGCGAGCGCGCGGTATATTGATTTTACGTCTGGGAAATCTTCAGAAAAATAAGGATATTTTTTGAGCACTCGAAATATGTCGTTTCTTCCACATTCTAAATTTATGAAGCGAATGAAGTGTTTATGTTACCAAGTTTATCTTTCCATTTAAGTTTCTTGAGATTATTTATTTCATAATTATTAATATTTGAAAACCTAATTAAAGAAAAACTCATAATTTAAAATCAATACATAAACAGAAATTTATTAAATTCGGAATTGGTAGATAAAATTTTATTCGTTTTTTAACTTCTTATTTAGATTTTTTTTATGCATACTATAAAAGTAACTGTGATGTAAAGTAACCGAAGTATTTCTTGTCTGTGTGTTCTTTTTTTTTTTTTTTTTTTTTTTTTTTTTTTTTGCATTGAGAAAAAAATTTGGTCAAAATATGGGAATACCAGAATATGGGAAATTTTACCATGTTACTGGCTCTATATGAACACCAAAAAAACTAAGTAATTTTTACAAAACTCTACGATAATGACTTCAGTAAAATTGACAATAAAATACAGTTTTATAATATGGCATAAATATACTTCTTAATTCTGAATTTTTTACTAAATGTATGGAATAAGAGCTATAATTTTGAAACTAGAATTTCCGGCGAACCGTTAACATATGAAAGCAAAAATTACCAAATGAATGATTTAAATACCGTATATTTTGGGTTCATTAAAAATTATTATGGTGGTTTTTTTTTACCATAAATGTCATCACCATACAATTCAGTAATATTTTTTACCGTGAGTAAATAAATAAAAACATAAATAATAATGATAAATATAGTAAAATATTTAAATTGAAGTAAAAAATACTAATAAAATATGTTTGGAATATTTAACTGAAGCATTATTAAATAATTTAATTAAAGCGCAGTATTATTTTTGTTCTGAGGCAAATTAGCCCCAGGCAATTTAAGTCTGTGGCGCTTTTTTCAATAAACTGATTAAATAATATCTTAATTCGACATATTTTTTCAAGAAAAATTTCAGTTTTTCAGTTTTTCAGAAAAATTTCAGTTTTTCAGAAAAGTTTTTAATTATTTATTTATCGTTTTTTTTTTTTTTTTTTTTTTTTTTTTTTTTTTTCTCTCTCTCTTCTTATTTGCGTTTTTATACTTTTTTCAATGTTTGAATTTAGCTAAAACAAATTCTTGAAAAAAATCACGAGAAATGCAAGCAAAAATTTTCAACAACTATCCACGATTTAATTATTTTAATTAAGCAGCAATCAAATGTTAGTGAATATTATATAAATTTTATTACTATTTATATGTAATATCGGGAGTCAGAGCAACTTACCTAACTCCTAATTACTCGACAGCTTCTTTTGTACACAATATTTATACTAATACTCTCTATTTTTACGACTTTTACACTCTATTTTTACGACTCTATTTAATTCACATTACGCGACAAAATTTTAATACAACTTCCTTAATACTGCATAATTCATAAGCATCAAATTTTAATTTTTTTTAAAATTATATAGAAAGGAGGAAAACAAAAATGTGCAATTAAAGTCAAGTGAATCACTGCTGAGAAAAGTGGAATTAAAAACACCAAAATATCTTTGACTGTCTAGCAAACAGAAAGAAGTTGAAAGACGATTGTTGGAAAAACTTCTAAGTTTCATCACACTTCGAAAAATTTCCGGATAAAGTACTATAAAAAGCACCGGCATTCAGGGTGCTGGTACTTTTTACTGCAAAATCCATTTTTACCGGAACATGTTACGGAACAAAAAATCTGATATACAGTAATTTTACAGTAATAATTATCGTCAAGTCACCGAATCTCCCTACTTATATAAATATTATTGTAAAAATTGTGGTATGACATTTTATGGTTAAAATGGATTTTACAGTAAAATTGATTTTACGGATAATACACCCAAAGTATTGGTACTTTATACCGTAATTTGATCCGAAATTGTTTTACAATGTGCATAAACCACAAATATAAATTTGTAACTCATTTGAAAAGTTCACAAACAATCACCTAACTCAAAATGAAGCTGGAATTTTTATTTTGAGAAACTTTTAAGCCATATTAACATTAAAATAATCATTAATTTAAGAAGATTTATGGGAATGAGTTATATGATAGTCTACATGCAATTGCGGAAACTGAGATGCTATTTACTATAATAATATCTTATTTTTATGCTCGTTGGTTTCGCTCGTTCTTTTCAAACTAGGCTTAGGAATATTTCGGTAAAAAATATCTAAAAGATCGCAATTTATTCTCGGAATTTCAACGTCAAAGCTTACTCATAAATCTTAATACCGTTGAGTTTCACGAAGAGAGATTAAAAAATTGAATGACATCTATTTTGGCGATATTTAGTTATGATTCTCAAATATTGTGAATTATATTTTTCAACTTGGCGATTGGGACGTGATCGCTTTGCAAACAGCAACCCTACATTTTGAATTGGCTCGTGCCAAGGAAACGGCTTACTTAATTTGTGGGCAAAAGAGATGGAGGGGCATGAAGGGGGACACGAAACGAGGTAACTTGATGAATTACTAAAAGTATCTCATTAATAAAAATGAATCTGGCTTTGGCTTCGCGTATTCACATTTTCGCTTGACAATTTCAAGAGGAAACGATGAAAGATAAGAAATTGCTCGATGATTAAACGATTTTAAAACGGCGCTACCGCTAATTGTATATGAGGGCTGCAGACAAATTATTTATTTGAAGTTAAACATGATTACTGGGGTTTTAGATCGTAGCTTTTATTGTGATGTTTTGATTAATTAATGCGTATCTGCATTGGATTACAGCTTTATTATCATGAAGAGAAACGAGCTAATGATTATTTTTAATTAATTGACATTAAACTGTTTTCATGGTTTCGAGTAAGTATTGAATTTTATTTCATGCCATAAATAAAAGGGGAAATTCTGAAATATTAATAATAATGTCTTAAAGGGGAATTTCTGAAACATTAATAAGTAATTTTAAATCGATTATTGAAAGAAATTTGCTAACTTGAAAATTATTTCAGGTTATTTTTTGACAGTTGTTGTTCCTTAATTAAATTAATTATATTAAAATCAGATATAAAGATAGAGGAAAATATAGTTTTCAATTTCAAATGTTGTAATGTTCGACAACATAAATTAATTTATTCATTTTCATAACAATTAAAATAGAATTCGTAAATTTTTCTTTTTTACTTTTAAAATCTTAAATTTAGCATTAAAATTAATTTTCAAAAGACTTTTTGATCATTTATTATTGGTAAAAAGTTTAAAATATAATGTATTTTAATGAGTAGATCATGTTCTTTAATAGTTTATACTTGATAATATGTATTAACTTTAACTTTTATTTTTTATTATCTTAACTTTTTTATGAGCTTTTTATGCTATCAACTATTGGAAAAATATTATGTTTATTAAAAACATATAAAGAAAAGATTGTGTACATTTAACATTACAAAAATGTTTTAGATAAATTCTTTAGAGAAATCAATGTATGCAAGATGTATATATTTTCTAATCATGTTGATTATTTTTAATATCAAAACATTTTTCTGTATAAACATTTTTTGCATTTTACTATAAATAAAACACGTTATAATTTTTTAATTAGAAATTTTTTTTTAATTACTTCTCTGTAATTCAACGGAAATGCTAAGTCTAATGTTTTCTCATATTTTATAACTTTGCACTTCGTATCTCTTAATAAGTTTTTTTTTTAATATAGTTATAAAGATATATAGTATAGAATAGTAAGGAAAGGTTAGAGTACGGGAAAATATTTCTGAAACCCTGTGGCAGAATTTTTTGGGGCTTTCTGCGACAAACCTCTTTAGCACTAATATCTTTCTGCAAGATACTTTTAATAATAACTAATATACATGTTATTAATTAACTTTAAAGTAACAGAAACGTTGTATTTACAAAGAAAAGCCTGTTTGGATATAATAAACTTGTATATATTTTTTTAAAATGAATATGTAATATTTTTTTTATTCTAATATCATGGGCGATATTCTCACATTCTGTAAGAGGAAAACAAATTTTTTGCTTCAATATTCTTCATTGTTCTCCAATAAGAAACAAAAATTAAGAGCATTTCTTTCCCCTACGATGCATGAAAAAGGCATCTTTTAAATACAATTTCATAGAAAAAAAAAATTTCGAAAATTTTTTCAGAAAAGAAAACCAAAATGTTTCAATTTCTAAAGGAAAAATCTTTCTGCAAAAACTCTGCAACGTTCTGCGACAATGTCGCTGTGTCGCCGCGATTCTGCCACAGGGTTCTGAAACCAAAGTTGATCAATTATTTTAATGTCGATATTTACACACGAAATATTGAGAAAAAAATATGATGAAAACTACCAGAATATGATAAAATATACCAGGTTTCTGGCTCTATGGAAACACCAAAAAGCTCTATAATTTTTATCGAAGCTCTTTGGCAATAATTTTGGTAAAATTGATAATAAAATATAGTTTTATAATATGTGATAAAATTTTTAAAATGTGGTAAAATTTAGTAATTTTATCATGATACCTTGGAGCATGGCATAAAAATCATTTATTCGATTAAATTGACATTTAAGTTTTGTATTTCTAACTAAAGATGTGGCAAAAAGAACTATAATTTTGAAAACCGGAATTTCTGGTAAACCATTACCATATGAACTGAAAAATTACAGAATGAATGGTTTCAATACTGTATATTTTGGTTTTTTATATCAAATTTTGGATTTGTTTACCAGAAATGCCATTACTAGACAGTCCGGTTATTTTTGCAGAATTTTTTCATCCGTTTAGCAGTAAAATGTTTCATTTACCAATTAGTTTGTAGACACAAATATTATATTCTGCTTATAAAATATTTTCTTTCAGTATCACTTGCAAATCTTAAATTAACTAGCACAGTTTTAAGTATTCACGAGTTTTTATGCTTGTTGAAGAATTTGTTTTCGTTATTTTTGCTAAAAAAACATTAAAACATTGATAAATTAATTTACATTTTCAACTAAGCTAAAAAATAATTTTTTTCAAACAAAAACTAATGTTGTAATAAGCAAAAATGTTTAATATTTTGTTTAAAATTGTTTTTAATTTGATTTCCCATTAGTCACTTTTCTATGGTTTATTTTCATCCATTTTAAACATCTAAATAATTTCATTAAATAAAGCAATAAGTAAGAACCATAAAATTATTTCTTACCTAAAATAAAATAATAGAGTTCCGTTGGATTTTCAATCTTTCTTTTTTTAACTTATTGTAAATCTCACCTTGGTTACTGTTAACCTCACATGTGGGAATTAAGCTTTATATATCGCAGATAAAATTGAACCTAACTGTTTCAATTGTCATACAAATGAAAAGTTTAAATTTTAATAAATCTTTAAGCTAATTTTTTTATAGAATACAGTATTTCACACTTTTACATATTTTTACTCTTTTATATAAATATACTTTATACTCCATTGAAATATTTTACATCCTTGTTCATAGAAATAAATAGAAAATCAAAAGAATTAAGAATTTATCATAAAATTTATTCTAATTAAGGCTCATATTTTAACGCCAAACAGTTTATCTCGGTTATTTCCTGTGGTTAAAGATTTCAAAATTGTGATGTTTCATTTTTATAAAAATAATCTTTTTTCCCCTCACGGGTATAAATTTATGAACATGTTTTTTCAAGTTTTCATATTTTTTCAATTCTATTTTCTTTTTCAAATTGTTTGTAATAATAACTATACGATAATCGAAAAAAAAATGAAATATACCACTCAGCGGTAAAAAAATTTAAAAACGCAGTGAAAAGAGGGAAATTATTTTTTTAATTCATAGTTTTGATATTAACTGCGTCTCTACGAAATGTCGAACCCATAACAAAACGTAATGTTGAAAAAATTTTCCGAATAAAATTTCCGACACCTCCACTAATGTTCTTAATCTACTACAATTTATTTTTCTAGTTATTTATAATTCTTTTTTTTTCGTTGGGCGAATGTTAAACTAATTCATTAACTTCATTTAATTGTTCAATTTATTTCTTAACCCACCAGTCAATTTCTTTGATGCATATACTAGAGTTCTAGATAGATATTTTAATATTAATAAGTATAAAATGATTTGTAGTAGATAATCTAACAGAAAATAAGTAGAACAACTTTAAATTCACTGATTTTAACTTAAAAAATATCCAATCTTTCAGTTTGTGTTTTTTTTTCTTCTTCGATATATAAAATTACAGATAAAAGCTGTAGAAATAATCAATATGTAGTATGTTGATCAAATGATCATGCTTTTGGCTTTGTGTAAGATAATAACAATTGTCAAATATACCAAATGTCTGCATAGGCTGCAAACTGTTTTCCAAGCCGCAGAAAATTATTGTTCCATGAAAGGATAAGTCAAAAGTTCTAAACGAGGCCTTAGAGCTTGGATATGTTGCAAACCCGAAAAATATAATGAGTTCCCAGCAGGTGGACTTGTGCTCATTTACATGGCAGAAAAGGCACTTTATTCATCGGACACAGAATGGCAACGACGGATGGAGGTTCGTTTCCATGACAACCCGTCAGCTTTACTGACGTCATGCGCGATGGGATTTTCGCCATATTTAATGGGGCTACAGAAAATAAGCAGCACTGTTAGTATGGAGCATATCCAAAAGTAAAAAAGATATCCCAACTTCAGATGGTGTGGCATGCTGTTACTGTATGATGCTGAAACGAGTTCTCTTAAAAGTTCTACAGAAATAGCTTTGGGCAACAACCATCGACTTGCTTTTAGAGGGAAGTTCAACCCTGGAGAGTTTAGTCTAATCTTCTGCAACACTATTTTAGAACTTGAAGCAGAAAAAAAAGAAGGGTATTGTTGGCGAAAGAGTTTTGGAGCATTCACATATCAAAACAAATTTGCCCGACTCTACTCAAAGCGATTTTAAAATATAAAGGGTCTCACAATCTCTCGTTTTGATTGTGAGTTGTTTGGTGTCTCTTTAATATTCTTCCTTGGCGTTAGATGTAATAACGAGCCGATATTTATTAGAAGTAGGTTTTGAAATAACATGAGAATAATTTAAAAAAAAATTTTTTTTAAAAAATCACGGCATATGCTTTTAATAACGAAAAGTAACATTAGTTACGAATCAATTATTTTTGCAATTTAGTAACTAAAAGAACATGGAAATTGCTAAGTTTAAGAGGAAATTGCGAATTTCTTCATAAACAACTCAGAAAGTTGTAAATAGAAGATATTCTATTAGTTTGCGTGTTTGGAGAGATGTCTGAAGAAAAAAAAATTAATCGAAATTATTAAGTTTGCAAGAAAAATATGAACTTCTGCACAAATATATGTATTTCATAAAGTTATAGATTGGTAGAGCCTGATATTATTGTTTAGTGTTTGAAAGAGATACCTAATAGGGATTACATGATATTAGTAACATTTTTAAAAATAGTATCTTAATTATATAACTTCTGAGCTACGTCGAAAATCCGTTTTCTCCTCATACATTTTGTCTTTAGATTTTTAGAAGCAAAAAATAAATAAATAAATATTTAAAGAACGTTCTTTTTAAATTTAAAAAAAGTATAGTATTATTTTACTAACAATAATGAAGCTGGAAAACGTTTTGCTCTATCTATATATTATATGTATATGAACGCTAGTCAATGTAATAAATTTGATCGATGTCATAAATTAATATAATATTTAGACAATCACTTTTGTCACCAGCGATTTAAGGAATCTTACTTTTAATGTTTGAAGAGGAGCTGCTTTTCCAGAAAGTAAATTTTTAGACATAAATTTTGCACAGGACTAAAATTGGCTTTCCGTTTGTTAAAATATCAAAGTAGTTTACCAAAAAGATTATATTCTTTAAAACCTTCAAAATGAAAACAAGCAGTGTTATTAAACTCCATAAAAGTTAAATAATACAGTATTTACTCATATGATCTGCTAACTAAAATTGAAATATCACATTCCTTTGTGAACACTTTTCGTAAAATGCGAATATCACCTTTCAAATTGCTGTTTAGATTGATCCATTGAATAAATAAAGGAAAAATTACATGGATCTTTCATATAATGGGAAATTCAAGTTGAAATTAGACCTTCGCGTGCATGGGAAGGTATATTTACTCAGTTTAGAATTTCAACCTAAGTTTGAATGGAACGATGTTGCAAGGAATTTAGAGAGGACCCCAACTGCCCTCATATATGTGCGTCATCAGCTTGCTTCTCTTGGCGTTACACACTCTCTGTATACCTCATTTCCCTTTTTTTTATTATTTGTTTATCCTGAGTGGCAAGCAGGCGTGTGCTTTTATCGGACCTCCACCAAAGTGATCTGGTAATGGCGCTCAGTTTGTTTACCCGCAGCTCCATCTCTGGCGTTTCGTGTTTGAGAAGCGGATTTCGAGCTCTCTTGTTTTGAAGAGAAGCCACCTGCAATTTCTCTGGGACACCACGCAGCTCTGCTTTTGCTGCCAAGGGGCTGTGTATAAAATACAAGTAATCTCAGAAAAATAGAGAAAAAGGAAATATAAAATGTAGTAGTATTTGTAACAAAAATCGATGACACCTTTAATCTACTGTTTAAAGTCTTGTTTATGGATAAAGGACGTCTGGGATTTACTTTTTGTTTTCCCAATATTTCCACACACACAATCTTTTTTTTTTTTTCAAAATGTATTTAGTTACTTTTTGTGTGAAAAAATTATTTTCATTAACTAAAATCGAAGATTCTTTTTTAAAACCTAATTTTTGTTGTTTTTTCTCCACGAAGTAATTGAAATTTGAAATAAAATTGCAATAACGGTGAAAAAAATTCATCAAGAGTAAAAATTGACGAGAAAAAAATAAAATGTAAGCGCTATTTAAACTAAAATGCAAGCGTGTAAAGTTTTCTACCATTTTGTGAAACTTGAATGCAACATCAGATCATTTTCTAGTAAGTTAGTAAGTAAATTACCAATATAAAATGATGGTAGTTAATTATGAAGTAGAAAAATACTTGTTGATTTCCCATAAAAAGCAGTTTCTCAAAAAAATGGGTTTAAATGCCACCTCCATCTATAAAATCTCTGTTTACTAGGTAAACTATGTATAGTAGTATAAAGTAAGTAACAAAGTAAAGTGTAAACTAAATAAAGCAGTTATTTTGTGGCTAAAATTCAAAATTGAATTAAGAAATAATTCATCGCCTGTATTATCTGAAATATACTGGGTTATACTTTAAAAAATAGCCCATTTATTTAAACAAGAAAGACAGCTCTAAAAATGTATTTTGCAATTAAGTTAAACGAATAATCCCCAAAAAATGGAAGCGGAAAGATATACTAGATTATGTAAGAACTTCACTTGTTACGAAAGTTATAAGCGAGGAAAAAACTCCTCGACATGTTATAAACGCCAGAGTAGACGTCTTTCATAGAAAGCATTCTTACATAATTGTATAAATTCCATAACTATTATCAAATATAATTACAATATGAATTTCGGCTTTTATACTGTATTCAATTAATTTTCCCACTGAAAGTAACATAAAATTTTATTTTCTCAAAATTTCTTACTTGTGAACTATCACTATTTTTATATGTTATTTGTTAACATAGTGTCTTCTTTCTTCACATCCTTACTGTCCTTTACGTTCATAAATAGTTTCAATCTTCAACATGGGTGTTTTAAGTTTGAAATGTAATTTATTCATTACTTCATTATTTAATTACAATAAAGATGTATGTGGATAAATTAAAGAACTAAACTATTTTTATGATCGTTCTTGCGGCCTATCTTTAAATTACATCATACCTACTTTATGCCAAAGTTGTAATATTGTTATGTTTAAAAATATGCCTAACAATTAAATTATCATTTATTAAATAATATTTTGATATTATTCATTATTTTGAGGATTTAAAATCAAATGACGCTTAAATTTTCATTTTAACAAAAAAAATTATTTCTACTTTAATTTACTTCTTATGATATATAAATAAGTAGATAAATTCTGATATTTTATGGGTTTTTCATAATTTGTTTTTTAATAAGTATAATAAATAGACTTCTAATTGAGGAAAAAAAATCGCTTTTTTTTCATTATATTTTTTAATTATCATAATATTAAGGATTTAAAACATTGCGTAAATACTTTTATTTTTTAATTAATAATTGATAATTTAAATATATTTATCAAGCAAATTTAAAACGATTATTACACAATGATTATTAATAAAAAATATATGAAACTCACAAGCTTCGTGCTATCTGCTTTTCATTAAAACACTTCTCACATTGGCTCTTATAACTTTCAAAGTCAAATTTTAATCGACTGGTTTTGGAGCAAGATCTTATATTACTATTTTTTTCACAATCATTATGTATGGATTTGAGAAAGTCAATTTCCCTAATCAAAAAATGAAAAGCAGCTAAAAATATCACAATCGGAAAAATACGTTCTTTTTAATTAATTCAAGTGTTGTCATTTTAGGTAAAGACAAATCGGAAGAACGTTTGAAATTCCCTTTTTAAGAAATCGATTAAAATCATAGTCATTGAAAAGGCTTTCTAACTGTAACAGAAAAGCAGACGATTTTTAATCTATTCGCTTTCCGTTTTCTGAAATTTGAAATAAAAAGACATGGAGAGAGTAACTTCGGTTGCGCAACTAGCTAGAAAATGGGCGGCAGTAATTAATTTTGGAATTATGTGAGCCCTTGTCTGAAGTTTAATCTTAATTATATTTTCTCTTTTTCGTTTTATTTCTGGATGCATAGTGACGAGAGACCACTCGCTCACAAATCGGTTTCACTTTCTTCCCTTCTCTCTGTTTCGAATCTGTACTTGAATGAGATGAGGTATGGGAGAAAAATGATTTGAAGTAAGAATAAAAATAAATATTTCGAATTTTTAGCTTTTACTTTACTTTCCTCGAAATTTAATCTTCCAGTTCAGTCGAATTCCGTCTGCTAAGAAATTTTTCTTTTATGCAGCCATTAATTATTCGTACACGCATTCGAAATCTCCTGAAAGAATTTTTCATCTCTTAAACGTCAGACGATTTGCGGTTATTGTTTTCGCACTTTATCGTAATTGTATTTCATTACCGAGTCGTACAGTCATTTTTGAGCGATTGGATTTTTTTCGTTAGAATTCATCTGTTAAAATTTTAAATTAGTTTTTTGAAAACTGGCTTTAAATTTTTGTCTTTCTTATTATAGGGAAATGCTCTATTACAATTTAATATTTTAATAATTATACTAGGAGGCTTCGCCCCCTGCTCGCTGGCGCTCGCCAACTCCCGGAACTGCTTTCGCAGTTCATTTCGGATTGCTTCGCAATCCGATGCTCGCTTTGCTCGCTCATTGGATACGTTCTTAACGTCTAGCTTTTGTATACTTTTTAGAACACTGAAGTTCCGAAAACTTTTTGTGTTATATACCGTACGTAGATTATTAAGATTCATAATTTAACTCTAATAAAATTTGACTTAAAATAAAACAAAATATTAACTTAAAATATGAAATAATAAAACGGCATTTAACTCATATCTAATAATATAACAAAACGTGGAATAGTAAAGCGCTCAACTCAAAATAAAATAGCAATAGCATAACACTTCTCATTTCTGCCAATGAAAAGGAACTATTTCAGAACTCAAAACCAACCAACCGTTTTTTTTCTCGGCGACAATCGGAGATGTGGCACACCCATATTCGGTGAGAATCGAAGACAAATGCTATTGTGTTTACGTAATGAGTTCACAACTTCTTAATTATGTGGATAAATACGAAAAAAAGTTTAGAGATTTGTACAAAACGCCTACAATTAAAAATGAAAACTGTTGCCAACGCGAGAAAAGAAATATCATCGGTTTTATTGATACATACGTATTAGCGTTTTATATAATATAGATGTGGATATTTATTCTCCAGTAAGATTTAGATTGAAATTATTTTCAGTTTGACTTTAGATATACTTTTCTGTGTGGCAATAATTGACAACTTATCAAGTTATCAAAATTTTCCATACTAGCCACGTGTGTTTAGGATTATTTTGAACATAAACAACCTTTATTTAAAAAAAATTATATGGAAAAACTAAACAATTTAAGTTCAATCATTAATAAGAGTGCAGTAAAACGTCTAAATTTTAGCTAAAAAATATTTCATGAATTAAAAATTATATTTAATAAGGTTTTTTCTCAAATTTGAAAAAAGTGTCCGCAATATAGCCCCCCCCCCCTCTCCCCTAAAAAGTTTATTGTTAATAATATAGAACATTTGATTTGACAACACGCGCTTATTGTGAATAATATAGAACTCCATCAAATGCAATTTTTTGCAAGTTCAAGTGAAGTTTGTATTAATTTGAAATATTTTTGGTTATCCAGTTTAAGTAAAGAGAAAACAAACTCGAGTTATATCAAACGTTTTTCTCTCTTGAATTTTAGCACATATTTCCAATTTTCAATATGTAAAGAAATTTTCATGTTTTCTTAATTATTTTCTTAAAACGTAATTCGAACGAAAGTTATGTACGTTTCCTAAAAGGTATGGTAGTTGTAAAGTTACATTGCTTTTCATTTGAGGGAGGGGATGAATTGAATAACTTTTAAAACCTATTTGTATTAACATATGCTGCTTACACAACATTTTAAAACCGCATCTAAATTTAAGATCAATTGACCTCTTCATCTAAAAAGAAATTTTTTAAAAAATTAAAAATTCTCATTATTATTTAGAAATTAATTTTTTGTTTTTTACCACTTTAATTGAAAAGTTATTTTGAGTTTTTAAAAACGGTATACTCATTTAAAAAATATCACATTCAATTGATAAATCCTAAAAAAAAGGGGGGAGGAATAAAGTGCAAAATTGTTCTATAAGAACTGTTAAACATGATAATGGATCGGATGTTTTTAGAAAATGATATTTTTCAAGTAATATTCTTCCCTGGCTTTTCTTTTTATATAACATTTTTTATATAAATTTAACAGAATAATTACAAAGGAAAGAGAATAATAAGTTTCAGGTATTCATAAGTCTCAACATTTCTAGTGAAGCAATTTTATTCATATTATTTCTAATGTGAATAAAACTGTATATGAATAGTTCCATTAGTGTTGATTATTTTATTCTAAATCAATATTGAATGGGATAACTGCAAATGACGTAATGTGGGTATCTCGACCCTGATTGGTTGTTGAAACGTGGCATTTCTTACATTAGCAACTGTTCTTTCCATTCTATTTCGAGTAACCCACGCCCGTTAAGTATCATTTATCTTCAGTGACACATTCTATATCCTTTCACAAACATTTCACTTCCTTCACTATACATTTCTTACTTAACCCAAAGATAGACTCGACTCGAAGCCTTGTAAAACATAAACAAACTAACAATGCATCGAAGTTGTCTGGTACACAAATATATATATATATATATATATCAATATATCACGATTACAATAAAATACATAAGCAAATAATAAATCTGAGTTAAGTAAGAAACATAAACGAGAAATAATTATATTTCAACGAATTCGATGCACGATACAGCACTGCATTTATTTTACTTAACGGTAATTTACATTCTAACTTATGATGAGATACTTAGCTCAACTTTAAAGCGCCATTTTGCTTAAAAACGATCAGCTGGTGATTGCGTCATACGTCACATGCGTGGGTATCCGTGAACTTCTTCTTCAAGTGCAAATACCCAATTGAGCTCGTTTTGTTATGATAAATAAAGTATAGGAAATCATATATATTAACAACAAATATTCTTTAATATCATAAAAGAATTTTATCATCTCAAATATGTGTTGAATTTGGAGATTAAAAAAATGAATATAAAACTATTAACAAATTTTAGATACTGAGAGACGAAAAATTATTACCTACACTATTAAACTATACAGTACATATAGTGCACAATACGTATTTTACTGCTTTATAGTTATTATTATATTATTTTTAAATTTTAGCTACTAAATAGAAGTAATAAAAGTTTTTGTAAAGTATCAATCAACAAATAGACAATAGGAATTTGACTTTGATTGTTTCTATGGTAGTAACCATTATTTATAAGATTAAATCGTTTGCTACTAAAATGATTATATTTATTATATATAAAAATTTTAATAATTTGAAGTTAGTTAAAAAAAAAAAAATTTAATAATACTACAATTAATAATACTACTACCCTGATTTATTTATTTTGTCATATTTTGAGTCATTTCTCAAGCAACTTTAAAAACTAATAACTCTTTTATACAAAATTGCAGATCAAAAAGAAACAGCAATAACCGTACATTATTGAATTCCTCTATTAGTTCTTTTTTTCTTAGTTTTTAAACAAATATTATCTTAATTAACTTATTTACTTACGTCTCTTCAAGTAAAGGAAATCACATAATTGTGTACCATTTAATATTCTTTCATTTTTAAATTTCAATTTGATTAAGAGAACTTTCTTCCAATTTTTCAAGTTTAAAATTGAAGAAAAAAGTTGAACAAAAAACAGTCATTTGAATTGTGAAGAGAAATCTTAAGATGATGTAAGGAATATTAAAAATAATTCAATTTAATTTGTGAATAAATAGTCAATATTTACCGAGTAATTAATAGTTCTTATAATAAATGTTTGGAACTGAATGTTTTGTATCTGAGGAAATGACTTAATTCTAACAGAATGATTTTTAATATTTTTCTCTGCAATAGAAAGTAAGTTATAAAATTAAGCTTTCGCAAAATTTTAAAATAATGATAACTTAAATATTTGAAAAATATAATGCATTGTCAATGTTAAATATTAAAAAAAATGAGGAATTGCTGCAACTTAAAGTGAAACCAGAAATTTTTAATTTTTTGTAGACAAAGAATTTTTAATTATCTTTTTTTTTAGCTAAACTAATAGTTACTTACTCGGTTCAATCTGAAAAGTTTTTAAAAACAGTTTCATGGTTCCTTATTAAATTCTTGCTTAGTTAATTTAACTTTTAAAACAAATATTCAAATTCATTTATTTATCTATCACTATTCAAATAAAAGAAATACTTAATTAATATTTAATATTCTTTTATTTAAGTAAATTTCAGTAGGATAATGTTACATTTTTTTTTAAGTTCAAAGTAAAAACAAAATGAAATAAAACGATAAATCTTCATTGTAAATAAAACGATGAACGAGAGAAAGAAATAAAAAGAATTCAACTGTCGACTTGTAAGAAAGGAGTCAATATTTACCAGGTAATAGCCGACTAAAATAAATGTTTCGAATGGAACATTTTATGTGTAGGGAGAAAAATCTCCCCGCGCCAAAACTATCGGTGAATGACTGTTGCCATACGAGACATGAATAATTCCTCGCGGAGAGAAAGAAAAAAAGGAAAACGATTCGGTTTCCAGCCACTTGTTGGGTGATCAATAAAAACATTTTATGTCTTTGTTATCAAAATCTCTTGTTTGAACTTTATTTCATCTCACTTCTGATAAATCGGTCACGTTGCATCCGTTCTATTTTTTATTCCTCACTCGACATTTTAATTTCAGTTCTTTTTATATTTTTAAATTCTCATTTTAATAAATATTTCCTCGATTTTTTTTCAGCCATTCACTCAGCATTTTCTATGTCATAAATTGCGTGCATACATTTAAATTTTGCTTGATTTAAGTTTTTTAACTTCATCTTTTTATTTGAAAATTTCCTAAACTATTAAAATTCAGCATATTTTTGTAATCCTGTTCTATTTCCGAATTTTGAAGAATTAAAAAAATTCAATGTTGCATAAAAATATGTAAATTTTTGTAATTAAAGCTAATTTATTTGAGCTCTTTTATACTTCAAAAAGATAGTTTTGTAACAATTGTCGTCAGATTTATTAAAATAAAAAGACAAACTTCTTAGCTTTTGAATTCATTTCCTTAACCTAATAATACCATGTGAAAATTCTTCTATTAAAATTATATTTTCTTTTTAAATACGTATGAACTATGAAAGATTTACGTATGAACTATGAAAGATTTTAAAACAGTATCTGCATTTATTCCTTATAATTTTACTGAAACATGAAGAATTTTTCCTACTCAAACATAAATAGTACTTAAAAGAGAAATACTAGATATTATATTTTGTATTGGAATAGATTTTTTTTTTTTTTTTTTTTGGTTCTAAACCGAAAAACAAATAAATGATCAAAATGATCGGCTCTATGGGAACACCACAAAAAACTCGATACTTTTTAGTCTACCGAAGTCTTCTAGTTATGATTTTCGTAAAATTAACAATAAAACATGGTTTTAAAACATGTGATAAAATCTGGTAAATGTGGTAAAATTTAATAATTTTATCATGATACCTTAGATCAAAAAAACCATTTATTCGGTTAAATTTGCTTTTCAGTTTTGTATTTTTTACGATGTGTGGTATAAGAACTAGAATTTTGAACATTACAGTTCCGGTAAACCGTTATCATATGAATGTTAAAATTATCGAATGAGTAGTTAAAATTTTGGTTTCATTAACCACAATTATGTTTTTTTTTAACATGAAATTTCATTAACATACAGTTCGGTAATTTTACCAATGAATTTTAAAAAATGAACAGTCTATAAAATATACGTAATTATGTATTGTTCTTTGTATTGCTAATGTTTAGTAATTTTACTAAACATTATTTTTAATTAAATGTATTCCCTATAGTTTTAATATTTGTAATTAAATGTTTAATTACGTCAAATAAATGTTAAATATTATTTAATTACGTCTTATATAATTTAGGAAAACTTTTAAAGTTTTAAAGGAATTTTTTTTCAATAATTATTGGAATAAAAATAATATTTTTAAAGTCAAGTAAATTAATCATAAAGTGCGTTAATTGGGGAATGAATTCATATTCTCAAAAGTTGTTTAATAAATCCAACTCTTATAACATGAACTTATGGTTTCTTAGCCGAATTTTAGAAAACTTGAATAAAAGACAAGCATTTATTGAATGCTACTTATGAAATTATTGCTCACTTTTTGTTTTTCGAATATTGTGTCCGATATTGAAAAAATTAAAACAAATGCGCAATTCGAGTTTTTAGAAAAAAATATTTGTTCCTTAAGTGGACAATTCACTTAAATTATTGAAGAAATTGTCTTTACACATTGTATGTATTAACACGTATCAACTTATTCATACCTTATGTTTTGTTATGATTATTATTTTAATATTTTATTTTCCTTTTTTTTTGGAAATTTATTTATTTATTTATTTATTTAATGTTATTGTTTTGCTTGTTCCTTTTCTTCTGTTTGTATTAATAGCATTTTTATTCACTAGCGGTTACTTTTGAGTTTTTGCTTCACTTTTTCTTTGTTTTATTGTTTTATCTTATACTTTTTATAGCTTTCTGTTATTTTATTTTCAATAATAATTTTTATTTAATTATGCAGCCTGCCTTTTTATTTCAACTAAACCATTATCCATTACTTCTCTTTGAATACAAAAAAAAGTTATCAATGCTGATCATTTCATAAACCGAATTTCTAACAGTAGTAAACATCTTTCTCGACTAAAATAATTAAATTACTGTTTTACGGACAAACTTTTTATTTTCGTTTTCTTACTCTAATTTTTCTTCCTTACTTATTTTCTTATTAGAATTCTATTTCGCTTTCGTATGAAATCTTAGCCTTGAACTATATCTTTCCCATAAGACACACAAACAATTCTCCTTAATTCATTTTCTTTCTAGCCGAATCTCTAAGGGTTCTAAAAGAAACAAAGTTCCAAATTCGGTCCACCCCCAATATCAGGAAATTTTCTCGCGTCCAATTCCTCCCAATTTCCGCTTGCAACCTTTTGTAAGTATTTAGCTGGAGCAATTACATTAATTGGCCATTTAGTTCTCGAGGTAGATTCGGAAAGGGGACTAATTGCCTCGCCAACTTTTCAAGCAACTTCACTAGAGATTATCCAGCCGAATTCCAAAATATGTTCTAGTCATTAAGTACAACAAGAACAAGGCATTCATATGTCCGTAATCGAAGCTGCCTTTCCCGAGGGGCCTGAGCCGTGACCAAGTACACCTGAACTCAGAATATATAGCGGGGTAGAAAAGTACATGTTGAGCTATACATTTGGGAGCTATTTTTTTTTTTTTTTTTCATTGTTTTTAAGCGGATTTTCTTGCACAAAATTGTAACAATTTCAACTTTTCAAATAAATGAACATCTTTACGAGTTACAATTATGATATTATTTATTTATTTTGTAAAACAAAATATAAAAAAATCGTGCAAAAATATTTTACTATTTTCAATCTAGAGGTAAAGAAATAAATATGGTCTGGAACTATTTTTATTTAGTTAATTCCAAATTATTTTATGAGATTTTACTACTATCACAACTTGCTTTAGAAATGTTTATTTGTTAAGAAAATTACAAGTAGTAACATTTGTTGGAGGGCAGAGAAATTTTTTTACTTATTTTGTCAAAGATTTATTGTTCTAGAATGTGATAAAAACATGATTCAACGTTTCAAAGTACATTTTTAAAGCCATGTTTTCTCTTTTGTTTTCTTCAAGAGTCTACAATTTTTTTAAAGTTGTGCTTTGCAGTCTGTCTTAAAATCATAGTTTGTATAAATTTTGATATTTTACAACGCTTTACCTATCAATTTTTAAGAATTATCTTGACAGATTTTGTTCCTTTAAATTCGGTGTAGTTGTTAAATTTTACCTTGACAATCAATGAAATTCAAATTTACAGTCTTTTGTTAATTACAATCTTACCACAAAGTGTGTAAAAACAATTTTTCCAAAAACTAAAATCTATCTAAATTATATATTATTGCTCCTTTTTTAATTACAACATAATAGCGAAAGAAACCTCCTGTCTAAATAATGCATCTAATTGATGTATAAATGATGCTGTGGGGCAAACACCATGCAATGTAAGGAAAAATCTGGTGCAAAATTAACAAAAGTATTTTTTTGTAATGTCCTGGAATTGTGTAAGGATAATGCAAAAGTGATACGGAGCCACATTGATGTCTATACCATTTCAGATCATGAATTGGGCAACTATGCCCCTTATTTAAACTGTGGCACATTGGACATTATATTATATTATATTATATTATATTATATTATATTATATTATATTATATTATATTATATTATATTATATTATATTATATTATATTATATTATATTATATTATATTATATTATATTATATTATATTATATTATATTATATTATATTATATTATATTATATTATATTATATTATATTATATTATATACCTGCACACAACTTACAAACGTACAGACAATAGCGCATCTGAACTCGTTTGTCAAAAACTTGGAGCATGGTTTACAAATAGTTGGCTACCCGTGCCCCAGATGATTTTTCTACATTCATCTTCAACATTTCAAAGAGCAATCTGTCATAGTTATCAAATTAAAAGCCTTTTTTTTTTTACAGCATACCAGCATAGGATTCTGGTTTGCGTGGTACTAGAAAGGAACCAGTTGCAGATGATAGAGAAAGGGTATAAAAAAAATGCTTGAAAGTGAACCGAAGATGAATCTTGGGCAATGTGAGCGCCACCTGTCCATTTTGAGGCACGTACACGTTCCGCCCTTTTGACCGGAATTCTTAATGACTGAGGGACTAGCGGGTGGGCACTCGTTTCTTATAAATCCGATGCCCCTTTGCCGTGTCTTAGGAGGTACGCCCTTGCTTTTATCGCACCCTTAGAGGGTGTGGTCAATCGCCTTCGTTCTTTCCAACAAGGCAACCTTCCTTTAAGGAACTTACTATTTCCATACTCAGAAAAGCTCATTCCTTTTTAAATAATAACACGGGTTCTAAAATTAGTAGCCTATATCATAACATCAATATTGTACATTTAACTCTCCTATGATTATAAAAAAAATCATAATAATAAATAAAATAGTGTGACTCTCAATAAAATGTATTAATGTTTTTAAAGGAGAGTCACTGCAGTAGAAATATTTGAGTTTCTCATTTGAACTGGATTTCTGGTTTTGAGTCTTGCTTCCGTTTTGTTTTAGAAAATTTGTTTCTACAATTTTCAAAGTTATCATAAATATTATTAAAATACATAATTTATTAACACATTTTCATTTCTTACTAATCTATATCACTTGCACGAAAGTCCCTGAGAAACACATTACTGTGAATGTTTAGGCACTCTCTCAGCAGATAAAAAGATTATCACAGCCTCTAAATATTCAACCATATTATTTGTTCCTAAACTAATTCTTTGCAAACTTTATTTTAACTACAGCAGCCAATCTTTAAAAGATTAAAACGATTAGTTGAAAAATATAGAACAATATCAAACCTTTTTAAAATTAGTAATCGGCGATTAATTTAATGTAGGCTAGTAAATTTTAGATGGTATTTAATTGCTTACTTACACATTTCTTCGCCACTTTCCATTTTTTATCTATATTTTAAGTATTTCTATATTTAATGCTATGAATGTAATCTCAGGATGTTATTCAATTCATGTTACCTGAATTCCTTAAAATATTTTCCTAAACTATAAACCTCAGACAGATGACAAAGAATACGCAGCAAATTATACGGTAACTACAGTAAATTATACGGAAGAAATATCCGAAAGTGCAGGATGCTAATAAATATGTTCTTGTTCGAGAATCTTTAGCATACTTAGAAAATCATTTTTCCACGAACTATTTAATTTTTATCAGCAAAAGTTAGAATTAATGTAGATATGTGAAATTTAATATTTTACTTACTTTTGTTATTGGTTGAATAACTGTAGTTATTTTATAAATATAGAGGTCGGAAATTAACTCCCTAAAGTGAAAAAAAAAAGCAATTCATACTTAATTATTTAAGTTGCTTACTAAACAGGGTGTGTTTTTGTCCCTTTTTGTTTTAAGTGAAAGTGGTACCTCAAAGAACCCTAAAATGATAATTTTGTAAAAATAATATTTAGTTTGTGTTTTTTTCCCTTTTTAATAGAATTCCGATGATTCACTTCAAACTATTTACCCCGTTACGATGACAAAATTGTACAGAATTTCTACTTTCTAATTTGAGGCAAAATAGTACTTTTCTTTTATTATTTACATTAATCCAATCTCCTTTTATGCAGCTAATAAATTTTTAATCAGTAACATCAGATAAAATTCTGAAATGCGTTGATTCTGCCGGGGAAAAAAAAACAGCTTTGCAATTAATTTTTCTGAATAAATCATATTACCCTTGCATTAGTTTTTGTTTGAAGCAAACAATTAAGAATATTAACTAATTAAAGGATTATGTAATATTTTCTTGCTTACTGCAAACAAAAATGCGCATCATAATTAGATTTATATATTCTCTTTCCTTCTGAAAATATTTGAAGTTTGTTGAAACATCTATTCTTGCTGAAATGAAGAATAAATTACAAAATTGGTGCCATTTGATTAATTTCTTGTGTAATAAGTTTATATAATTAATTAGTTTATAGTTTAGTTTTTCGTTCACAGATCGCAACTTAATTTTTATTCTAATAAATAGCAATTTCCTACTTGTCGATGTTTTGTTTGTATGTATATGCTCGGTATTGATACATAACTCTGAAATAAACTATTTTAAACCATTTCTTTCTTTTATATTTTGAATTTTATACATCAATTTTTTTAAAACATTCGAATAACGCAATTTTTAGGTTATTCTCAAAAACAAATATCAATTATTTTATAATTAATCAATATAGTTAAATAATTTTTTAAAATTAAAATATTATTACCACATTTTAGAATTCAAAGTTTTATAGAGAGATTTTTCTCATTCATGTAGCATCCCGCAAGGTGCACTTAAGTATGTTCTTCACAGCGCAATTAATACATTTCAGTTGTCTAAGGAATTGATAGAAAACATGGGTACGTAATCAATATTATTACCACATTTTAGAATTCAAAGTTTAATAGAGAGATTTTTCTCATTCATGTAGCATCCCGCAAGGTGCACTTAAGTATGTTCTTCACAGCGCAATTAATACATTTCAGTTGTCTAAGGAATTGATAGAAAACATGGGTACGTAATCAATATTATTACCACATTTTGAATTCAAAGTTTAATAGAGAGATTTTTCTCATTCATGTAGCATCCCGCAAGGTGCAATTAAGTATGTTCTTCACAGCGCAATTAATACATTTCAGTTGTCTAAGGAATTGATAGAAAACATGGGTACGTAATCAATATTATTACCACATTTTAGAATTCAAAGTTTAATAGAGAGATTTTTCTCATTCATGTAGCATCCCGCAAGGTGCACTTAAGTATGTTCTTCACAGCGCAATTAATACATTTCAGTTGTCTAAGGAATTGATAGAAAACATGGGTACGTAATCAATATTATTACCACATTTTAGAATTCAAAGTTTAATAGAGAGATTTTTCTCATTCATGTAGCATCCCGCAAGGTGCACTTAAGTATGTTCTTCACAGCGCAATTAATACATTTCAGTTATCTAAGAAATTGATAGAAAACATGGGTACGTAATCGTGTGGATTTCTATATTATAGTAATAAATGACAATGCATAATTATGTATCAGATTACACTGTAAACAATTCCGTATCTAATAAGGACAAAAAGTACTGGCACTCAGGGTGTCAGCACTATTAACTGTAAGGTTTTGCGCTTTTGATGTACGGTAATTTTTATAGTAACGTATACTGTACTATTTCTTCAATGCTATAATACAAAATGCAATTTTAAAGGAAATGTCTCTTGCTTTAATATTAAATATAAAATAGTAGAATATAATTTAAAAGTAACAGTTTCTTGATCATAATACAATTCTTTTCTGGAAAGAGATCGAAAAATTAATTAAATATGAGTTGAAGTCTCAGAAAAATCAGGTGTCCGGATAGGAGTTTGAGTCGAACATTTCATTGAGCGACTCCACGACTCTGCTATAAAGGCATCTATACTAATATGTTAGTTAATGCTATTTTCACTCATTCTCATTTTATTAATTTAGAATAAATGATAGTAGATGGAATGGTGTATCAGTGAAATTTTAATTTTAAACTAAAAGTGCTTAAACGTTGAATGCAGGAACCAAAGACACAAATGGAAATATCCAATACCTAAAAATTTATGCAATGTAAAGCCAGACTTTTAAGTATATTAAGCTTAAGATACTGAGAAGAATGTACTTAAAAAATATAAGAGTCAGAGCAATGTAAAAAGTAAAAAATATAAGAGTTAGAGCAATGTAAAAAGTAAAAAGTATAAGAGTTAGAGCAATGTAAAAAGTAAAAAATATAAGAGTTAGAGCAATGTAAAAAGTAAAAAATATAAGAGTTAGAGCAATGTAAAAAGTAAAAAATATAAGAGTTAGAGCAATGTAAAAAGTAAAAAATATAAGAGTTAGAACAATGTAAAAAGTAAAAAATATAAGAGTTAGAGCAATGTAAAAAGTAAAAAATATAAGAGTTAGAGCAATGTAAAAAGTAAAAAATGTAAGAGTGAGAGCAATGTAAAAAGTAAAAAATATAAGAGTCAGAGAAATGTAAAAAGTAAAAAATATAAGAGTTAGAGCAATGTAAAAAGTGAAAAATATAAGAGTTAGAACAATGTAAAAAGTAAAAAATATAAGAGTCAGAGCAATGTAAAAAGTAAAAAATATAAGAGTTAGAGCAATGTAAAAAGTAAAAAATATAAGAGTTAAAGCAATGTAAAAAGTAAAAAAATTTAAGAGTTAGAGCAATGTAAAAAGTAAAAAATGTAAGAGTGAGAGCAATGTAAAAAGTAAAAAATATAAGAGTCAGAGAAATGTAAAAAAGTAAGAAATATAAGAGTCAGAGAAATGTAAAAAGTAAAAAATATAAGAGTTAGAGCATATGGTTTTTATTTGTATATTAAGTGTGTTGTTTTGTAAATCCCCCAAACTTGTAAAACTTAAAAAAACTATTGATTCTCTTTCCAACAGATAAATCATACTGATATAAGTGCTTTTTTTTTTTTTAATAAGCACAAATTTAATTAAAAAACCTAAGTTAAATAACAATTTATAAGTCTTCTAAAATTAATATGAATCAGTCTAAAGAGTTTGTATAAAATTTTGAAAAAACTCAATATGTTTATTTAAAAAACGAAACAACATTTTAATACAATACATATTTTATTATCTAGAAAAAGAATCAAAAGCTTATCTAAAATTCATTTAAATATAAACTAATGTAGAATTTTCTAAAAAAAATGTCGTTTTAAAATTAAACTGCAAAAAAAAAATCTAAAACTTTTTAAAAAGTTGATCTTATGAATAGAAAAATTGTGTTAATAGCCATTGGTTAGCACATTTTTAAAAACCCCAAACGGGTACATAAAATTTATACTATTTTTTTAACCTACGCTATTTTCCCGTAAGAATTATTTTTCGCCTTTTAATAATCAATATAAAATATGTACTTAACTCTTCTAGAAGCTTTTAGCAACAAAAAAAAAATTTAAAAAAGAAGACGTTCTTTAAAAGGCATTTAATTCAGTTATCCTATCCAATCTATCCCATTTAATCACATTTTTTATTCAAACCTTTATTTTCCTTAACTTTACTGGAATAGATAAACATTTATTCGCATCGGATTCGGAACTAACTTTCAAATGCACTTTCTTTTCAACAGTCTGTGAATTTTTTAGTGACATTTGCTTTGCGGAAGGATTAAAGGCCATTTTTACATCGCGATTTAACTCCTGCTCCTTCCCCCCTCCTCTCTTAACTGCTACTTACATCATTTATTCTCCCTCGGTCCTCCTCCCTCTCTCTGTCCCCTCTCTAGCTCTTTATTTATATTTTCATCCCATTCACTTTCTTTTCGTTTTGAATTACTTGTTCTAGAGGAAACAAATTATTATTATTTTAATTCTTTCTTCCCTTCATATCAGAAATCATTTCGGATACATTACTTTAATTTAATTTTAATAAAACTTAATGTTTTATTTCTATCTATTAGTATGTATCTTTATATGATTCTTTATTTTTATTTATATGTTTTATTTCTTTTGGTGAGCTGGATTATATATTATTAGTGTGCATGCAAATGTGTTGTTTTATGTTAGTGTTGTCGTGATAAATTACTGTTCTGTTTTAGTTCAGGTATTTATATTATTAACTCAGATTGTAAATCTCGCTTTACGAATTAATATTCTGAACATGTTTTCAATTGCTCCTGTCTATATTAAAGAGTGTTTGACGCAAGATTATCAGCACAACTTTAACACTCTTAAGCTGATATTATTCCTTGCCTTAAGTGTTCATTTAGAAATATAGCGTACAAACTCCAGCCCCATTAATATAGTTGATGGATTTACTAACTTCAGGTCCGTACTCAGGTCCCTTTCCTTCGGTATGATTGGTAACAGTTTTAAACTTTTTATTCAGCATGCCTCGTTTAGTATTTTTAGATTAAAATCACGAGGTAACTAGCATGTGACTCGTATATTTGTGCGAAGCATTTGATACATTACTAATTAACTAAACTTTGCTTTTTCAAGCATTGCATTAACTGAACTATGGGTTTAATTGTGAGGCTCTTTTATTTATATAGCTTAAATAAAATACATACACCACAAGAGATGAAGCATTTAGTTTTACACACTTAGGAATATAACATATAATCTAGTTTCTCCTATTGTATTTTCTGAGGCCTTTTTCCAACTTTTATTGTGAAAATTATCTTTGACATTAGTCTAATTTTTTTTATTTTTTTTTTATTTAAAAAAAAAAATCCTTTTTAAAAATTCCTATCGATATTGTATAATTTCAGAAGATAAAAATTAAAACTTATCCTTTTGAATTTTAAATAGTTTATAATCCATTAAGATTGTACGTGAATTGGGTGATTCATTTGAGCCTATTAAAACTCAAAAAAAAAAAAAAAAAAATCGTTTCCCGCTTTATTGATTTCGTTTGTCTTTATTTTTGAATGTTTACAGATATCTGTTACGATGGTTGAGGTCTTTCGCGTCAGAATTTCCGTCGTTTTCTGTCCCATTTCTTCCCTCGTGTTAAAAATATTCTAGGAAAAATCCATTTCTCATCCTGTACACTTTTCCATGCAGGGTTCCACCCCTTCTGTGTACCCTTTTCTGAATGAGCGTGTCTGGATATCTTGTTCTGCACTAAAATTACGCTGTTTGGGATGGTGGTGCACGATTGCAGGAGAGAACAAAAAGATTAAAACGAATGGCGTGTGTCGAAGAGCTAACCTAATGGGCCCTGCCGAACTAGTATACCGAGGCCTAATCTCACACTACCCCTAATAACATCATCATCATCATTTCGGGGTAGGCAGGCACACACATCCGTTCTCTCGCTCTAACCATTCAGTACCCATCGATCGCCGGCATGTCATGTATGGATGTATTTTGTAGGCTATGTGTGGGCCTTAACATGAATGCATGCATCCATGTACTCGAAGCTTCCATCCATCCATACATTTCCCGCATGCAGCTACAATACCTGCTTCAGCGAGGAACGGACCGACGGACTGTAGCGGAAAAGGCTTTTCCCACTCTAAGATTCTGGTCCCTCTCTCCATCCCTTCCTCTCTCTCTCTTCAGTTAGCGGGCGATTTTGCTGTCTCCTTTCCTCTCTCTACCCCCGCCATACCCGTCTTTTCCATCAGCTCTCCACTTCCTTCTCGTGGGTGGAGAACGAGGGACCATCCACAAATTGCTTTAATCGTCGTATTTCTTCTCTAATGGGTCATTAAGATTTAAGGTATCCACATAAAAGGATAGTTTAAACACCAATTTTGAATTATACATCTTTTAATATCAATCGTTTGCCGTTGATGTTTCAGGCACTTCAATCGTTTGCTAACGATGGATTTGAAGGGATTGGATAAAATGTTAAAATGTACAAATGGATAAAACGTGAATATTTAAGTTAAGTAGCTGAATTTATTAAATTAGTAAGTTCGACGTTTTAATCTCAGTATTCATTTAAAATAAATTAATGGCGCTTATTTATTTTACCATCATTCGTTTAATTAATAGTCCTCCCTATTACTTGAATACTTTTAGGTTTTGAAATTTTCTTGCATTTAAAATAAAATTGATTGATTCTGTTCATTTATTCTAGAATTTTGAAATTAGATAAATTTTCACTTTTATTATTATTATTTTTACTTTTAAAAATACATTATGAAATTATCACATTTCGTCTCGCATATTTTTTGTTGACAAATACATTTGACAATGATTACAGTTTAGCAGCCAGTGCTTAAAAAATTACCAAGTTTTCTATTGGTAAAGGTCTTTTTGCGTGTATCTTACAAAGGTCCGATTTTTTCCCCCCTCATAATTTCTGATTATAAGTATGTTATATGTAAAAACAAATATTCATCAAATGATCTATCTAGTGTTTTTAAACTACTTAGTCTTTAAAACTATTTGAGTTTAATGAAAAACTATGATTAAAAATGAAAAATGTTTTTAACTCTTTTTTTTCATTTGTGTCAATATTAATTGCCATTATTAAAAAAAATAGTGATATCATGAAATAAGAAATGCTCTATGCTAAGAATTCCGAGTTTTATTGTTTAACTTCCTTACTCATCTTGAACTGATAAAATAAATCTGCCTAGGAAAATTGAATTATTTCACTTTACTAATCAGCTGTCATTATCACAAAAGGAAAAAAAATATAAAAGAAAATGAGTGCCACCTTTGTGTTGGTGATAATGATAATTTGTTGTAGCCTGGCTGGCTGTCATTTTCCATTAGCTCTCCCTCGGCGTTTTACCTTGAAGCACCTGCGTCAGCATTCCTTAAAATAGAGATGCACCGAATCTTGAAATATGTAGTCTTTCCCCGCTGAGCTCAATCCTTGAAGAGTTCCGCCGTCCTGCTTCCTTCATATCGTCGACGACGACCTGCAGAACAACAACAAGAAGAAGCCAACGGATGGATGGTGAAGGGAGGCACAAACACAAGCGTTGCCATGACGACCGTCCGAGTTGTTGCTACCTCCCGAGGATCTCGAAGCACGTGCGCCTTTGGGCAAGAATCTTTTGCTGCTCTGACCCACTTGGATATCTACGGGGGATGGGGGGATGAGAAGGCTTTCTATTACACTAGGGGACTCACGGGTGTCGTCTTCTGCTGCTTGCCATCCTCTGAGGCTAATACCTTCTTTTTTTTCCTTTTTTTTTTATCGTCATCTTCTCTTTTTTCTTCTTTTTTCCCCCTTCTTATTCTTGTCCTTTGAGAGCAGAATCTAGTTGTCGTCTGACTGCCTTTTCCATCGAACCAAGATGGCCGAAGGAAAACGACCAACCAAGATGTCGAAGCCTCCCTCCTGGAATTTTACTGAAAGCAATATCTGCAGTACCTTAACTGCAGAGAGTTCCTCTTTCTTCAAGAAAAGAAAAAAAAAAGCGAATTGAGAATAGAACGAGAGAAGTATGGTTATTGCAGGATACTTTGTGGATATTCGAGGGAAAGGCTTCGATGGTACTTTCTCGGTTTTATGTTTCAGAAAAGAAATGCATACCGATTTGTTAAATTAAATTCAAAAACATTTTTGTCTGTAAATAAAGTGGAGGAAATCCTCTGAAAATTCTCCTAGTATCGATTATTTGGTATTTTCCTTCAATGCTAAACCCTTTTCTTAATTCTTTAAGTCATTTTTAATATATTGTTTTGAATATATCTTATAATGGTGGCGAATAATCTACAAAGATGGCAAAGTAAAAAAGCAGTATAGTTTTAAGTGTCTGAGTTTTGATTAATTACGTATTTTAGTTTTACCGTACTTTATCACCAGTTAGTTATTCTTTAAATTTAAATGTTTAAAGAAATATAAGAATCAAGCACACTTTTTTCCAAAAATGACATTCTTAGAAGTAACTATTCTTTAGCATTGTTTCCAGTTAGATATTTTGCAAGTTTCCTTATTTTAAACTAGATAACAGCTTAATACACAGAAACATATTATTGTCTATATGGGAGTCGTGGTGATTTTTATCACTATCACTCTTTTGTACAATTTTAAAATATTGCTTATCATTATATTGCCTCAAGTCATTGAATTTTAAAGTTAAATTTAAAAGATGTTGTAAGAAATTAAGCTGTTTTTTGAATAATTTTTCTTATCGTTATTCCTTTTAAACTTCACTAGTTTCTATTCATAAGAAGTTCCCGTATGTAATACCAATAAAAAAATTATAATACATTCCACACCGAAGAGCCATTAATTACATTATGACCACCCTCCATCTATAACAATGGGCTCGCCCAGGTTTTCATGGTTTCTCGCCCAGGAACAATGTTTTCATGGGGCACATTAGGACCCATAATCCTCATAGAACAATCCCTGACGTCTGTAAGCTACTTGAACATAGGTGCAGACCAGGTTCACCCATTCATGGCAACGTCTTTTCCTGCGGGGGATGGTGTTTACCAACAGGATAATGCACCATGTCATAAGGGTCGAATCGCCATGAATTGGTTCGAGGAACATTTCAGTGACTTTCAAGTCATGTCTTGGCCCCCAAATTCACCTGACCTTAATCCAATAGAGCATTTGTGGTCCTTCTTTGAAAACCAAATTCGTGCTGCCACGCTACACCGCTGAGGGAATTGCAGGACCAGTTGGTGAGCGCTTGGTACCAGATACCTCCGACTACCTATCAGCACCTTGTGGACGGTGGGTGCTAGCAGTTTTGAGGGCTAAAGGTGGTCCTACATGTTATTAGCAGGGTGGTCATAATGTAACGGCTTTTCGGTGTATATTACATCCAATAGGAAATGAATTATAATTACATATTACAATTCTAATTCATTTCCCTTATACAATGTAAAATAAATCTTTTATTTGTTACTTCTATTTTGTCTTATTTTGACACACGAAAGAGAGTATTTAAATGGGGATTTTTTTAATAATTTTTTTTTTTATCTCAGTCGTTATTAATCCAACTCCCATTGTTTTTAAACTTAATTTCAAACAATCAAGTTATAAAATAAATTGTTTTCTTAACTTTCTACTTTAAACATCGAGATCAATTTATGCTTACTTTTTCTTTAAAAAAATCATTTATTATATAAATGTTCGAAATTTAAAAACTATAAAAATAATACATTCACTTATTATTATATTTTTTCATCTATTTTTTACATTTATAATCAATCACATGTAACAAAAATATGAACTGCCTAAATTCCGATATACCCATTTTCCCCAAAATTATTTTAAGACTCCGGACAAAACATGAGGAATCACTTCTTAAGTCAGAATTTAGTAATCTGTAAAACAGTTTTCACTGTATTTATATCAAGCGCGTAGTGAAATCTCACTGTCGAATTCTGACGCACATGCTGCATTCGGCATTCATTTCGAACACATGGTAGTCTAAAAAAAATGAATGCACTTAAATATTTTTATCCCTTTCTTTTTTTTTTTCATCCAAAACTATTCAGAAATCTCCATTAAAAACCGTAATTTTATCTCTAACCGGAAAAATATATCATTATTTTATTTTATTATAACATTATTATCATTAAAAGTTAATGCATCTATACTTTCATTTGAATGGATGATTAATTTATATGTTAAATCGTTGCCATGTTTTGTAATCAGTTTTTTCTCTAATTTAAAATCATGAAGAAAAAAAATTACATTTATTATAATCGTAACAATTTTTTTTTAATTCTTTTGAAAATGACATAATATTTCCGTAAAATTATTATTTCATTTACTAAATGCAACATTTATGAAAAAATTCCAAAATATTAGCATAATATATTTGGTCTTAATATTTAAAATTTGCAGATTCCAAAGGTCACCAATCAACTGTCTAAGTTTTATTTTTTATTTCTCTAGTACTTACTTACTTAAACTAGAATGAGTGAAACTAGCAATAAAAATAAGTATTTACATAACTTAAATCACTTTTCCTCTTTTTTAAATGTTTCCGAGTTCGAATATCGCGTTAAATTTAGTAAATGTAGGATAAAAGGAAATATTTGCTTATTTCTTCAGAACTTCGAAAAGGAAATAGTGCTGCCATCTGTCGTAAATTTGTGAAAATTTCTCATTGTTTATATATCAATACATTTTTATTTCAAATAAAAAAAAATATTGATTTTTAAAATGCATAAAAATATTCAAATGCTTAAAATAATATTTCTTTTCAGGTACCATGGGCTCTGCGATGAATTATTCTGAACGTCCTTATGAAAATCAAATGGTAATTTAAATTCTTTATTTGTAACTCAATTTTTAAAAAAAATTAAAAATATTTTCCCTCAAAATGTTTTTGAATGAGGATGAATCATATTATTAAGAAAACTCTAATAATGAGTCTTAAAAGTAACTCATTTCTAATAAATTATATATTTATTACTATTAAGAAAACAGATAAAGTCCCATTTTTCCAATTGCTTTTTTTCACTGTGATAAAAAAAATTTTATTAAAAAATTTTATCAATAATAAGTTAGATATATGTTTTAAATACTATAAAACGGAAGCAAATTTCGACATTTTTAAATAGTAAACAATTAAAAATTTAAGTACAGATAACTACTTTTTTCTGGGATTCATCTTTAATTTCGGTTTTAATCTCACTACTCTTTATTTTGTAATTTTAAGTCATTATAAAAATAAAAATGGAATAAATACAACTCGAAAACGTATTTAAAAGATAAAATTTTAGGTAGAACCGAGAAATTGATAACTCGATTAAAATTAACCCCTGGTTCTTTAGTATAACAATAATTTTATTGATTTCGAGAAACAAAGCTTTGACGGATGAAAAAAAAAATTCTTTTTTTTTCTTGAAGTAATATCTTTCCTCTACTCAATAGTAATTCATTTGATTTTATTTAATAAGTAATTTGCAGTTGAATTTATAATTTATTGGAAATATTTAGAAGTTTTTTAATTATAAAAGTTACAAGTTAGTGGCGCGCACAATATTTCCCTCCGAAACTCAACTGGGAACAAAGGAGGTTTCAAGCAAAAATTTGCAACTTTTTTTTTCCGATTATTTTCAAATTTTAACAGACTATTAGGTAGCATTAATAGAAATTTGTGATCAAAGTTTTGGAATAAAATATTAATTAACTATAAAGTTATAGCTGAAATTATTGTTTTTAATTGTTGGTGATTAAAAAATTCCTTGTTAGAATGAATAGTAGTTGCAAAAGAATCTCAATTATTAAATAAATTTTTACCTAAATACGTTGTTTATAGATATTTAAAAAATATAAGAAATTATGATAATCGCTATAACGTACGTAGAGGTACAAATTTTATTTTGTCACCAAACATTTCTTTGTTCAACTAGTAAAAATAATTAATAAATTATATTTGTTCAATTAATAAAAATAAATTAATTAAATGGTCTAACAAGAAACTAAACAAGTGCAGTGTGCAAAAGAACGGACCACCCTGAATAACTTTGCACCTAATGATCGGAACTTCTAGTTCTAGGACTCGAACCTAATAGCTCGAAGATTTGACCTCAAATATGTAATTAATTAGTGCGGACGATAATTTAGATTACGAAATCAGACACAAAAACTCACTTTCTCTGAACAAACATACCTTTTTTTTTCGACAGACAAGGACTTCTGACCTCCAAAAAGTTACGAAAAGTAACCGCCATCTAGGAAATATGGTCCCAATAATTTGGTCAGCAGACCGCTCGTTTTTACGTATACGTAATTCGCTAGATCTCGAGAAATTTTTAAGCGAATTGAAAAAATTTTGCACGCAATTATAAAAATCGTTTATCCAAAGATAATTCCAGGCGAAATATAAGTTTTAGTAAATATTTATTGCTTTTTATTATTTTATTTAACGTAATAATTTTGACAAAAATAATTTTGAATTGTAAGGTATAGAATATTATGCATCATTTTAAGGAACATAATTTCCCATAGGAAAATTTAAATTTTGAGCAAAATCGGTTGAATAGTTCCTGAGAAATCGAATTTTAAATATCTGACTTTTTTGACATTTAATTTCTCAGGAGCAATTATTTTATATTGCACACAATTATAAAATTCGTTTATCCAAAGATAATTCCATACAAAAAAAAAATTAAGTTTTAGTAAATATTTATTATTTTTTTATTATTATTAAATAAAATAATAAATATTTGGTACAAATTATTTTTTGTTTGGAATTATCTTTGGATAAATGAATTTTATAATTATGTGCAAAAATTTTTCAATACGCTTAAAAAATTTCTCGAGATATGGCGAAATACGCAAAAAGTAAAATTAACATAAAGGGGTTCACACTTTATAGCGCTCTCCTGACCGAACTATTTGGACCATATTTCCCAGATTGCGGCTACCCCCTGGGGTCAGAAATTCTAATCCTTTGGAAAAAAAATATGTTTAGTATCGTCTAAAAGTATCATTTAAGAGTTTAAGAGTATCGTCTAAAAGTATTGTTTGCATTTATTAATTAGTATACTTGAGGTCACCCCTTCGAGCCAGTAAGATTGAGTTTTAAAACGTCAGGACAAAAATTATTCAGAGTGATCCATTTTTTTTTTTTTTTTTTTTTTTTTTTTTGCACTGTACATCTAAGAGTATCTGAAAATAAATTCTTAATAAAACAAATACTGATACGCTAGGAACTTTTTGAAGTTGTGACAACATTGAAAAATTCCATTGCGAGAAAAAAGCAACTTTGTCAACGAGAATATAGGTAATGATGTATAAATCTTTTCAAATTTATACTCTTTTAACTCTATGAGGAAAACTCCGATTTAATCACTGTTTCTTGCATATTACTTAGTAAACCGTTAATATCTCATAAATCAAATAATAGATTTTTGAAGGATTTTTCTCATTCTGAACGTTTATCGTCCTCTTAACCGATTGCTGTGCTTATTAATGCGTAAGGTATCTGAAACTCGGAGGATGTTTCATCAGAGTATCTTTATGCTCTTTCCAATCAACATTGGACTTTTCGTTTTCCCCAAAGCTCAAAATAGTTCCTTACTTGAGCAAATTTCCAAAATTTCGGTCACTTTAACCCCCAAAAATATACGAAATGCTACTTAGTAAAAAAATCTTATTACAGGTACTATAGCATAATATAAACAACTTATAAAAAGATTATTACACTTAGTATTAAGTTTTAGAAGTCCTGTTTAAAGCACGTTTGTGTCAAAAAGTAATGGAATACGAGCTAAATAATCGTTAAAATTTTTACAAGAATATTTCCGACTATGCATTTGTTTAATTATCTGTCAACGTACTAAATGTGTCTTTTGTTTTTACCCTTTAATCAGAAAATCTTTTTTTTAAATATTTCATTTGAAATTAATTTACTTCTTTTAGAAGTTATTCTATTTACCATTCAACCAAAAGTTTGATTGGAATGTTTTACGTAAATGTTATTTAGAATAAACTTTGATATGAAACAAAACTTCATTACTAAAATCTTTTGTATAAAAATAAAACTAATTTTTAAAAAAATATATTTACATTTTTTCAGGCTTCACACTGCCAAACAAACAGTTATCCTTCCTATCAACCACCATCACCATATAGGCCTCATCCAGTTTCTCCTCCAGCTCATGCACACCAATACGGAGCTCATGGAGGCCATCAAATGCATGGTAGTCTAGCAGCTGCTTATGGTTCTAGTCATCAACTGGGCCCGTACGGCTCAGCGCCCTCTTCTCACTATGCTTCACTAAGTCCGGACTTATATGGAGGCAGGCCCTCTATGTACAGTAGCAGTAGTGCAAGGGCCATGCAACAAATGAAAGCAGCATGGGGTGGTGACAATAACAGTAACAGCAGTACTGACCTAATGCAGTACAGCCAACCATCACCACGACCAATGATGCCCCCTCCTAGCATGCACTCACCACCGCATGCAGGAATGGGTGGAGCAACCCCTGGGCCACCTCCACATTATCGCCAAATTCCAATTGTGTCAGCTGCAGCTGGACATTCTCCGCACTCTTGGTCTCAGTCACAGATTCCTAGCCCTGGTGTACTCCATTCACCAAGGACAACACCTTCACCATTGCCAGCTCATTCTCGGTCACCTGTTGGAGGAGGACAGCCATTTAGTCCTCCTCCATCTGCTCCCTCTCCTCAACAGCCTCATCATCCGCCGCCATCTATGACACCACATCCTCCACCATCACACAAGACTACACCATCACCACCATCTGGGACAACGACGCCGGCTCCTCCGAGTGCTGGGAGCCGGCAACCCATGTGCAATAGCCCTTCAGGTGGACAGGGCCCAACGAACTCAGATCCTTTACAATCTTTACAAAAAATGGTTATGTTGGACTCTGAAACAGTCGAATCGCCTATTACAAGAGCGAACTATGAGATGGCGGCTAACCAGGCCTCTGCAGGTGCTGCTAATGCACCTGTAGGTGGACGACCTGCGTCATACTTCTCAGTTGAGCAGTTAGCAGGAAGTGATCCTGGCTCTCCATATCCGACGTATTATAATCTTGACCAGAATAGGTTGTGCACCCCTCCAAGAACGGCAATGTCCACCCCGACAAGTTCCACGTTTTCTTCTGCTCCTGATTCCACGTCTAGCAATTCTCCTAGAAGTGACTCACGTACTACCACTGCAAGTGCGGACTCTTCTAATCATGTGAGCCATGTTAACGGCGAAGTCAATCCCCATGTAGTTAATAATCCTATTGTAGGTCCAGCAGCTCCCGAAAGTCAACCACCTACCCAACCTTCGGTGCCACCACCAAGACGACCAGATTTCGAACCTTTTGGAGTAACAGATGTTCGATTAACGAATGGAAACCATCAACCAGAAAGCACGGGAATGAGAGATGAACTAGGCGGCCCAGTTTCCAGTGATTCTGAAAATAAAGATACGCAAGATTTCTTGCAACATTTAGGTGCGGGAGTTCCTCCCATACCAGAGCCTGATGGCACAGTTGATTTGAGGCGGAAGTCTCCTAAATCTCCTCGTGGTCGAAGACGTGTTTTCGGTCATGATTTACAATGTGATCCTTTAATGGATAGTTCGATGGACTTACCACGCAAACCGATCCCAATGCCTGAAGATCGAAGGAATTCCACCTTACCGGAATTCGAAATCACAAACGGTAAACCAGAAAACTGTGATGAAATGTATCCTTCAGATGGTGGATATACTCCTCGCCCTCCTCGATATTATAGCCCAACAAACAGATGGGGAAAAATGGGTTCACTCGAGGATGGTTTCATGGGTATGCCACAAAATAAACCATATCCTGACGATTATGTCCCTATGCCAAAACCATCTAAAAGAGGAAGGAAAAGAAAAATTTATGATCAAGATGGGATCGTGCCAGAATGGGATATGTACAATTCTGAAATAGTTCATAGACCAAGAATTTCAAGGGGTGGCGGGCGAGGTCGTAGAGGTAGTCGTAGACGTGGAGGCATTAGTGCTTACCCAGCAAATAACGGTGATATGCCTATGGACATGTATTCTACCGATGCAATGTTATCCATGCGGAATCATCCTACTAATGGTATGGCAGATATTGGTGGTCCTGCTCCTGAAAAAGACCCATGGGCATCTCACGGATACCATATGGGTCCTCCAAATCCTAGCATGGGCACAGATTATAGTACTAAAGACAGTATGTCAGTAATCAAACCACCTATGATGGATTCCCATGCTATGGAAAATTCATCTATGAATAATAGCCTCGCCCAGTCCCAACCCCCGCCAAATTATCAAAGTGATGTTCCTTCTGAAGATCGGGCTCGTGGCCCTTTACTTTTCACAGTGAACAAAGATGGCAGTACAGTAAAATTACAAGATAATGGTAATATGCAATCTTCACAGTCTCAATATTATGACCCTGTACTTGGTCAGATGGTGCCAACGCCAATGAAGAAAAAGCGCGGGAGACCTTTTGGTAGCAAAAACAAACCTAAACCACCCGGTGAAGAGCGTCAACCCAGACGTAGAAGAAAGAAAGAAGTATTTTTCGGTCCTGAAGGTCCTCCACCCCCAATAATAAAGAGACGTATTATCAACGGTCCCTATGTTCACATTGTGGGTGTAAGGAACAAACCTTTAGTAGTCTCTGTCGTGAATAATCCTCCAAGAGACGAAAATACTGAATCAAAATACTGGCCGCAGAAACAGCAACTGCAGTTTGGTGGTGTCATTCGTCAAAACCTGAGTATGAATACAGGACCAGGTTTACCACACATCTATGACACTATTACAAAAGATAGAAGCTGGTTGTGTTCCCTGTGTTGTAAAAACAGTCATTATCGTGGACTTGGTGATTTATTCGGTCCCTATTACCTAAATGGCGATCAAAAGCCGTCCAATTTCTCAGCCCCGCCTTCCCCGGCTCCTATGTCCACATTTGAAAACGAGTCTAGTGAGCCAGGTGATGATCTGGAGCAAGAAGATAGTCGTGAGGAACTAATGATGGACCCATCATCTTCATTCTCGGATGTTCCTGGTAGTCGGCGATCTCCTTCAAAAAGAAAATCGGACCTTGTGGAACAAATGTTCCGGGCAGCCCTCCTTAGGAAAGCCAAACAAGCAAATGTGAGTTCTTACGTATTAGTTTACCTTTATAGTTATGTGTATGTGTTTTTCTTTTTTATTCAATAAAATTTGCTTAGTAACAATTTATTTTATTTTTTGTCAGTATAACTTGGATGTTTTTCGAAGGCTCTGTTCGTCACATGAAATATTGCTTTTTTTGCGAATAATATGCTGTTTTCATAACTTCTGTGTGTTTTTAACAGTCATTCATAAATGTTAGGTCATGCTTAGCCTAGCCCAGATTATCCAGTGCCTTATATGCTGTTTCTGAAAAGTAATCAAACATCAGTAGGAAAAAAAACGCCACAGTTTTTGTAAAAATAAAAAAAATAAAAACATTTGTAATTTAATTTATTAATATTAAAAAGTTACCCCAACTCTGCATTATATGGGCTCATAAAAATTGGGAATTTGCTATTGAGAGAAAAATCTTTCCAAGTTAGGGATTTTTAAAAAGTTTAATAGCTTTTAAAATATTTAAGTTATTTGTCCGTTCTAATGCCCAGATTATTTTTCAAGTTAATATTTTATCTGTAATTTAACATTATAGTTTCGCCTCAAATGCAGGGTATTTAAACCGTGTTTTTTTTTTTTTTTTTTTTTCCTTGGTGAAAGAACTTCGAAAAACACTCTTAAATAAATGCCCAATTTTAAAAGTACAAAAGCAATAGCTTGATATTAAAAGTTTTATTTCAACTGCTCGTCTTGGATCTCTAATTTAATTAAAATTTAAACTACGCTGAAAGTAATTGAAACATTTTAACACACAGCCTAAGAATTTTATCCTACTGAGCGTAAACGTATTTGGATGAATAAAATGAAATAGCTCATAAATCTGAAGAAAAAAAGTTAATATTTTGTAAATTTTAATTCCAAAAACCAATCCTCTAAAGGGTTTTATGTTTTCTATATAAAAACATCCTCAAAGTAGGTTGTGGAACTCATATTGGAATCCGCAATCCAAAGTTAATCCCTGATGAAATCACCCCCTACTTTCGTTTTCATTACAATTTTATTTTAGTAGTAGCTGTAGTTTCTAGTACCTTTGACTTATTACTTTGATAGAAAAATGCTGTAATTTCTTGAGTTTCAATGGATTTTAAACAATATAAACTTAAAGAAAAGAATGACAGGGATTTATATCAATTTCCTATAAGTGTTTATCTTCTTGATAAAGTACACTGTCCCACAATAATGGAAGGGACTCTTTCAGTTTCAGTCAATTTTTTCTTTTTTTTTTTTTAAAATATCTCAAGAAACACCAAAAGAATCATTTTTATAAGTTTAGAGGTGTTTAGAACATACAATTACTCATACTTATTAATAAAATTTGAAGCTTTCAGAGGTGTGAAGAACCACCAATAAATTATGATCAGTAAAGGTTGTTTTTGAATAATATGCAGGAATTGCATAAAATTTCGTAAACCTAGCTATGAATATTTTAGAAATATAAATGTTAAAAAAAACTGTTTTTTTTTTTTTTTATTTTTTTTTTTTTTTACTGAAACTAAAAAGGAATTCCATAAAATTAAACAAAATTTTCAGTGCAATTTTTAACTCATAACAAAATTATATTAAAATTTTTTTTTCAATTAAAAGATAAAACTTTGATAAAAAATAAGCATTTAAACGCGTTGAACGATAAGCATTCCTTTCAAGCTATACATGAGCGGAAAAGATTATTTTTTTCTTTCCATCAATCTTATTAGCTGATAAAAAGAGTCCTATTAGAATATCTTGAAAAAATTTTAGAAAAATTTCAAAAAAATTTTTTTTTTTTTTTTTTTGTAAAGACAGCCCTGAATTATTAGGGATTTTCCACAAGTTTAATATTGTATTGTAAAATAAGATTCTTTAAGAATGACACCGACAAACGAACTGTATAAAACCAGATACAGTAAAACTATACACTTTTTTCTATTGAATAAAAAGATAGAAACGGAGACTGAGCAAATAAAAGAAGAAATTATATGGGTTAGAGCCATAAGTGTTTGGAATACATGCAGTAAGTAAGCCAAGCAGGTTTAGCTTTTTTTTAACTAAATATTATTTTAACATAAATGTTAAAAGATTTTCATGATCTTTCTAATTAAATTCTTCATAATTCTCACAATTCTTACCCATAGAATTTGCAATTGTTTTTGTCCTCGTATTTTAACTATAAGCCCTATTGAAGCGAATGGTTCTATAGTGGCGAAACCATGGCCAACTAGAACAGTACATATCGTACTACGAATGCTTAAAAATTAGTTGTGACTCCAGTATAGAAGACACTGTCACTTTATTGCGGTATTGCGCTTTTTTCTGGTGTTTTATAGTCTTTTGTTTATTGGACTTTCCGTAATCATCGCCCTTACTATAATACTGAATGTTTTATTATGACAGTCTTTAATATATATTTTTAGATTCCTTGTTGAAAATCGTTAAAATCGTGAAAATCGTTAAAGAGGAAGTAAAAATTTTATATAGGGAGAAAAACGCTGGAAAAAATTTGTTAAATCACTAGTGAGGAAGGTGGTGCAAAAAAAATTCAAAGCCAGTCTGATTGTCTGATGAAATTTGAGGATGTTTCTATCCTTCCAAATAACTCTTCTTTTTTTCTCTCTGACAAACAATTTTCTTTATACTCTCTAATAAAGTTTATGATGTTTACTGTTTCGTCTTTCTCAGAGTGATTTGTAAGATTTCGAAAGAGTTTTTTGATTATTTCCGCTGGAATTTTAATAAGGTTTTAAATATATAAATTTAGGGCGGTGATTATGAAACACCTTGCATTTACTGTAAAATCTTTTTGTTCTAATTTATGCTGATGGATAGGAATTATATTTGTTTGTCTCTTAATTAAGAGATACCATTTAAGTGGATGTAGAAATGTATTTAAAACTAAGTGAAGCAATTTATTTTAAGTTCTGGATGTTAACTTGATTATATTTTTCAACTCTCTCAGGGTCAAAAGCCATTGGAGGAGATGTCAAACCACCTATCTGACATACCCCTACACAACCCCTACCCTGTTGACTCAACGACAGACAGTAAAGAGTTCTGGGTTCATGAAGAATGTGCGGCGTGGTCCAAAAATATCTATCTTTTTGGTCATCGGTTACGAGGCCTTGAAGAAACTGTTTTACAAGCGGTCGACAAGGTAAGCACCCAGTCATTTTCTTTCGTTATTTTAATGTTTTTTAATTGTTTCTTTGCTGAGAACAATTAAGTGTCTATTTACGATATTAACGAAATTCCCACTCATAAATCTTATGATTTTAAACTTAACTAGAGAAATTGAGGTAATTCCGATTTACCGAAAGGTAATTTCGATTGTTTTTTATTTTCAATTATAACTAAATTCATTAAAAGCTATATTTACGAAATCAAGTGATCAGTGAAGTGCCCTTCACCATTTCTAATTCTGATATAATTGGGCATTGCACCTACCAAACTTAAATCTGAAAACTTAATTAAAATACATTTTGCATTTGCAAATTGCGATAAGAAATAATCAAGCTGATATTTATACATTTAAATAATTAGCTATTTAAATATTGTCAATTTTAAATTTCTGATTAAGTAAATTAAAACTTGTTTTACTAATACGTAATTTTTAGTTTAAATTAATTTAATGAAGTAATAGCTTAAAAACAACAAATAGTTTCGCTAAAAATTTTTATTTAAGTATCAGTGCTACCATCATCTAATCCTTTCCCGGTCCGGACTAAACCGGATTCTTAAGTTTTCCCTCTTATTTCTTCTAAACAGCTACGTGAATAAAATTGCAAAATTGTTAAAATTTTTATTTGATATATGTATTATCATTTTATTTTTAAAAATAAATGTTACTTAATGTAAAAAAAAAAATCTATACTTTGAAGATTACAATGATTACTTATTGCGTATACTAAAACCTTGTCTATTTACTATACTATATAATATCTCTATAATATACTATATAATGTATATATAATATCCTATATCAACCTTTTGGTATAAAGCCACATATGTAGTGACATAATGAAAATAATTTATTTTCTTAAAATATTTGTTTATAGAATGAAATTAACACAATGAATTATCTACTCTGAGGGATTTTGAAATGAAGAAACACAAGCAATTTCGAATTTAATATATTTGTAACTTTTTAAGTAAATAAAGTTGACCAGATTTAAGAACAGAATTCACGTATAAAACTTCAATCATGCTTCCCTGCATTGCTACAGGCTTCACTTTAAAATCCTTTACAGTTGAAGCACTGTATCTTACTTTCACAGAAATTGAACTATCCGATTTTGTCCGACTGACGTGGTACTGATTTTATCATACTTTTGCCATTTCGCAGAAAAGAAGCATATGGGTTATTCTCACGAAATATGACACTTTACAGTCTCTTGCTCCAAGATCTAATACTATACAACTAAAAGAACTTTTTTTTTAAATATTAATAAATAGCATTGCTGTAAGCATTTTAAATCGACCTTGTACTAGCATCGACTGTTTTGGTATAGTTATAAAATTTAATTGAATTTCAAAATGCCATGTTTCTGGGGTATGTCACAAACACTATTTCCAATAATAATTAGTTTCGAAACTTAGCATAAATTTTTCAATATCTAATTTTTTTTATCTCAATCGCTGTAAGCATTTCTAAAATATAAGCAGAGTGTATTATTTACAAAAACTTCGTTTAAAATAATTTTTTCTGTCAATAATTTGTTTGTCACATGAAAATCTGTCATTTTCCTGGCTATTTTTATTTAGTGATTTATAACCAAAATAGATAGTGCCAGCAATCAATATCTAATGTTAATACATTGATTAGATACCATCCTATCTGAACATGTCTTGTTGCATGAATAAAAAACCAACTTTCTGGTTTAAAATCTATTTAAAAAAAAATTTTCAAAGTGAGTAGGTTTTTATGTTGTCATTTTCCTGTCTTCTTGAAATTATTAATAAAATATACTACTTAGATTTATCTGAGTTATTTCAAGAAATCCTGTTGTTTTCTGCGGAATGTAAACGTCTTAGGCCAAAATGTTAAATTAAAGTAAAGTTAAGTGCTATAAAATGGCAAATTTGTCATTATCCTGGCTTATGAATACCAGGACATTGACGTGTTACCAGAAAATTTTTTAAACAGTATACTGTAAAGAGGGAAAGCAAATATTAACTTAATACCAAGTTTATGTATGATTGTAATATGCTTGAATGTAATCAAAGTTATTTATTTATTTAATGATTGATTATTATACACAATATTTTATTCTGTATTAACAGCAACCAAAACATTTTTGATTCTTTCTACAGTGGATAAAAATAATTAATTTAAGCAATTTATTGTCCATCTAACATAAAGGCTTAAGTTGAGTTATTAGCTTAAAATGACTGTTTTTTAAACTTCTAAGCTAATATGTCATTTTCCTGGCATTCAAGATTTGGTGAATTTCTATTTTATTTTTTTTTCTTGAGCAAATCTCAATAAACTACAATGCTGTCTGTAAGATATTAATAAATGTAATTAAATAAATATACAAAAAAATTTAGATCATTTTGAAGACTTTAAATTTGAAGAAATTTCTTGGTCCGAATTGTCATGTTTCCAATGAATCACCCATATACCAAGCATGATGTATGACCTGTTTTAATATTTTGAAATAATTGATAAAAGAGTTTTCAGATGTTGAACTTGTCTAGTACCTGTTAAAATCTACCTTTATTTGAAAAGCTTCACTTCAAATATTTATGAGAACTAGTAATATCTCAAACTCTACTAGGTGTTTTGTATAATCACTTACTTTAATATATATTTTTAGAATCATTTTCAAAAATGAAGACACGAAAGTATATTCGGATACAAATAAATATTTAAACGGGGAAAAATCTAATAAATTTTTCGAGTGAGGAATGTGGATGAAAAACATCAAAAACAGTTAGATTTCCTGATGAAACTTGAAGGTGTTTCTAACAAACACATTTCAACTTCTTTCTATTTTTGAAATCAAATGGATTTTGATGTTTTTAGTCTTATCTTCCCCACGAAGGTTTCGTTAGATTTTGATAGAGAGTTTGCTTTTTCTCACTTAAATATTTATTTCCAATCCCAATAAACGTATTTTTTTTTTTTACCTCAATTTTCACAAGGATTCTAAAAATACAAATTGAAGGATGTGGTAACATAACACCTTGCATTTTTCTGATTGCTTCAATCCATTTTTTATACGTTATTATCTTTCAATCTATTTTATTAGTCAATTTCTTATCATTTAATTACTTAATTTGCCTTAATTTTTCAGCAATGTTCGAGATGTAAATTTCCAGGAGCTTCTTTAAGTTGCGGTGTCGACAATTGTCCGGAGCTATACCACTACTTATGTGCTCGTGACGATTGTAAGTTAAACGCTATATTTTTATCGATATTATTATTAACATTCAAATTATCAATTTGTTTAAATGGATTCTTCTTCCAAGGCACTTAATAATGCTAGTCTTGTAACTGAGTCCTTAGATTGTCTTTTATCCGTAACGTATTCCCGGATACCTTAATTTTACAGGATGGGACAGGATTAAGAGATTCCTATTATCAGTAACGAATTTGTTTTAAATGTTTTTATAGGACTACCCAAAATATCGTTTTCCCTTTTTTCTGTTATTATTTTAAATGCAAACATATAATTAAAACAATATTGTTCAGAGAATTTTTTAACCTCTAGCTGTCCTTAAAATAAAATGCTATCAATAACCCATAAATACCCTTTAAATTTATCTTTTTTTTTCTCACCAAATTACCACTAAATTCAAAGATTCTATTGACACCCTTTCTGATTAATGTTTTTACCAGTTAATTTTTTACAGCATCTTGCACAATAATATTAGAAGTTAAGAAATAATAGTTACTGAAAACTAATCTAACAAGGAAACGTTTTGTTTTATTTGAAAAAGACGAAAAATGCAAACTGTAAAAGCGATTCAAAGAAAAAAGTATTCTTACAACTAACTGCATTGACTGCAATGTTTTGGAAATTAAAACAGGCAACCAAAAAGCGTTTTATTGTATTTGAAGAAAGTCAAAAAATTGTAAACAAAATTGAAATTGTCAAAGAATTATCGAATTATAAATTTAGAAAGATTCAAAGTAAAACTAAATTTAGATTTGTTTTTTTTTTAACAAGCTTAATATAATTGGATAATTATTAAAGACAAATACATCCAGAAAAAACATTTTGTTTCTTTTTGCATTTGAAAAAATTCAGAAACTCATTGAAATATTCATCAATATATTTTACGGGCATTAATTAAATATTTAATAAAAATTTAAACAAACTTAATACAACATCTTTTTTTGAAGCGATTACAGAACAAAAATGGATTGATTATCAGCTAAACGCTTTATAAACTGTTGCAACAGATAAAATTTTGAGGAAAAGTAATTCATGTCGTAAAAATATTTTAATGAGCTTGTGATACGTTTTCATAACTGTCCTATAATAGAACTATGAAAATAAATAAATTAAAAGTTAATTAGTAGCTCGAATTGAAACTGTTTTCTACAATTGAACTGTTGCTACGTTTTTTTTTTCTCAAAAAAAAAAAAAAAAAAAAAAAAAAATTACATTAGTTCGTTAAAGTTGATTGATGAATTTACTTGCATTGGGCAAATATTTTAGTAAATACAATTGTAAGAAAAAAGGTTTTCTTGCATTTTGCAATACTTTCTTAACAATCATTTGCATTATATTCGTTCTTAAAAAAATTTTACAAATGAAACAACTTTGAAAATTAAAATATAGTTTTCTAGGAAATGGCCGTATCAGAATGCAAAACTTGTCCATCTTGTTTAACATCGCAATTTGGAAATGTCCATTTTGGGTTTAGTTGTATCAACTGTCGTAAACTAAGAATACAGTAATGTAAAATTTATTCTCACTAAAATTCTTACACTTAATATAAAAACTCGTTTTTTATATACTTATGCATTATTCTTTTTTATTATGATTCTTATACATAATGAAAAATTGATTTTTATTTCGATACAATTATCATATTCTTATTTTTGGTAATTATATTTTACTTATAGAAACATTTTCTAAAGTATTTTATTATAAAATGCATACAAATTGTAATTGCATTTGTTTGAACTATCTTTTAAAAGTATTATTTATTCCCCAGGTTTATTTTCATTTTATTTATAACATACTCGATTTTCCTTAAAGCAAGCATAAAAATATATTAATTACTTTATAGTTTTTTGCGTTTCTTTCATGTAATTCAATACATTTTGTTTAAATCAGTTCTGTAGTTAAGAAAAATAAATATGGTGTTCTTCAAGTAACTTCTTAAATAAAAATTTTTAAAATCTTAATTAAAAAAATTGTGTTAAAGCAAGGGAGAAACAAAAGCGTAATTTTATTCTATCGAATCACTTTTGAGAAAAGGGGTACTGATAAATCAAAACTCGTTTGATTGCCGAGTAAAACAGAAAGGAGGTAAAAGGCATACATTAGAAAAAATGTAATGCGATCAAAATGTTTTTGATGTATTTTATCCCAGCTTCCTCAATAGTGATTCAACAGATTTCGATATCATTTCGGATCAAAAATGGTCGGTAGAATTTAGAAAAGATTTTGTTTTTCCTTACTTAAATATTTATTTGTGGCCCCAAATATACAACTTTTTAACTTGAGTTTTGAAAAAAAATTCTACAAATATGTATTAAGTAAGTATTAAAATATATATATTAAGTATATTAAAAATATATAGTGATCTACACTATATATTAGAATGCAACCAGGGTAAGACTAAATAAAAACGTTAAAAAGAATAGTCAACATACATATAGTTGTTTCGACACTTTAAAACAAGCATCATGCTCATAATATTGCAATAAACAGAATAAAAAAGATTGGAAATATGCATTTAGAATAGAGGGTGAGACTTAAAATTATTCGGAATATTATAATGCCTAATATCTATCAAGGTTTTTAGTTTATTGATAGCATTTCACTCATAGCATTTCACTCATAGTATTTATCATTCGTTATTCGCTTTTTTTTTCTTCAAGTATTTGCATTAGTTTATCTTCGTTGATGTCACAGTATTAATTAAATATTTGGTTATACTAATTAGAAAATAAAGCATAGTATTTACAAAAGTATTATGTTCAGTGAAGTTAATTATTTTTGTTGACTGCTTAAATAAGTAAAACCTTTTGTTATTTTAGGGTGTTATATGGACGAAGATTCTTATACAATATATTGTCCACAGCACAAGGTAAATATTTTTGCAAAGATTGGAAACATAGTATTTAAAAACATGTAGAAATTCCATTGAATTTTCTTTGTATTCCATTGAATGTATTACTATGTTTTAAAATAAGCATTTATGTCAATAAATTTAAAATTATAGATTTTCAACAACTTTTTTTGAATTATTTGTTGTATATTTTGAGTTTTAACTGCGTGCAAACACTAAAAAAAAGATAACGTAAATAAACAATTGATGTACTAGTATTAAAAACATTACTAATTATATATGTTGTGTTTACCATTACTTGAGGTATACTTAAAGTAATTTAAATGGTTGTTTTAATGCATAACTGTTGTTAGTTTTGTTTTGTTTCATTAAAGTCATAGTTAAATTTTTTATAATTATTATGTGTCAAAACATTTATCGGAAACAGCACTTTTTAATATACTTACATCTAATATTGTTTCTAAAGTAATACCATAGAACGAAATTAAAATGTTTAATTTGGGCGAATTCAACCATGACATATAATATTGTTGACCCTGGCATATTTGAATAAAAAAATTTATGACTAATGTACATTTATTTAAATAATATTAAAAAAATATTAGCCTAATGTGTTGACAAAAAAAAGCTCAAAACAAAATAATGCACTGAAGAGAAACTCATTCATTCAATTTTGGCTGATATCAAGTGATATTTTGCGTGAAAGACTTTCATGTTTCAAACTGACTATGTTTTGATTATGCTTAGTTAATACCTCTAGTTTTATCCCAAGTTGAGACATTTTCAACATTTCTTTTTTATTTTCCTTAATTGTTTTTTGAAGTAATTTTCTAATTTATATAATAAAAAATTATTACTACGAATTTTAATAATAGCTTTTATTTCAATAATATCTTTTGAAATAAATTGATTATTTGTATATATACAGTTTTTGTTACATTGTCAAACTTTCAATTACAGCTTTAAAGATGAATTTAAACTTTTAATTGAAACTTTTAATTTATTTGAAAAATTTACAGAAGCATGTAATAAAAAAAGAAAAATTTGAATTATATTTTTCATTGGTAAAAAATAGCACTATTATAAAAATTATAAATTAATAATAAATAATTCATACAAATCTATTTATTTAAATATGAATTATAATAAATGCTAGTTTATTTGTTTGCCTGTTTTTCTCATTGAAAGTATTTTCAAATCTTTAACTTTTACAAAACATCAAATTATTTTACTAATGTGTTATTTTTCTAACGTAATTCAAAAGAGTTCACAAATTTGCAAGTAAAATAAATTGTTTAGTAACATTGAAATTAAGCATTTGCATGAGGGTTCCCAAATTATAAATCTTAAGTGTTGAATCACTTGATGCATAAAACGGTATACATAGCTGTTTCTCATATCGGTATTCGTTTCTTTTGTAGACTTTATCAAGCCACTGTGAAGAACAGTCAGAAAATTCTTAGGAAAATATCCACAACTACTACATTAAGAGCTTCCAGCTTTCTTCGAGTATTGTGGTTTGGTGCTACTGTTTCAACCGAAAGATGAAACCATCGACCACATCTCACCCAAAATAACTGCCACCTAATTTGACTTTTGTGTGGTGTCATGAAATTTAAAGTGATGCAAAGCTGAGAACAAACTTTTCCCAAGTTCTGGTTTTAATAGAGAAAATATGTAAATGTGACATCACTTCCTGAGACATTTTTTCGAACGATTTATCTCTTCAGTTTTATATATACATATAAATATATATTCACTAATATAAATATGATTATTAAAATCCATGCCATTGCTGTTTTTAAAGCCTCCAAGACAATTTTTTTTCTTGTAACTTAAGATGTGGTATTTTTATCTCCCCGAAATCGCTAATTTTTCTATTTATAGCATAGATATTGTTTTTGAGTATCATATTAGCAACCTTTATGACTGAATGATAATTTTAAACTGAGAAATTATAAGTTGAAATAAATTACGAAGTTCCTTTTTAATTAACTTGTACAAGTGTAAATTTTAAATGTAATACATGTCTCAGTGTAAAGCCTGATTTCCTGCTTTAAATTTATTTATAACAGTTAATTTTATATGTCTAGAGTAAAAATGAAATAATAAACAGCGCTTATAAAACTATACCGTCTTGTACACTTGAGAATAATTTTCTAATTAATTAGGTTCCTAATATGATACACGTAGAATTTAAAAGCACGATTAAGCAATTAAAATAAAGATGGAATAAGCAGCAAATTATTTATTTATTTATTTTATTCGAAATAATACATTTTTGTTTAATATATGCTCAAGAAAAGATTCATATTTTCAATCACATTCTGTGCCTGTTTTCTAAAGACTGTTGCTCTCTCGTAAAACAGGACAACTTTATCGCCGATTCAATTTAACGAGTTTTAAAGTATGGTTTTATGCGGTTTGTGAAGTTGATTGTCAAGATACACTGTAAAAAATATCGGATAAAATTACGGTAAAAAGTTCTGGAACCTAGAGTGCCATTTACCCTAAAAGTTTATATCGTACTTTTTTTACAGTAATATTTATCTTAATTACTGTGATTCATTTATTTTACAGTAAATATAACTGTAAAAATTACAGTATATCAGTTTTTTTTCCGTAAAATTTTAGGGTAAAAAGTATTGGCACTTAGGGTGCTATTTCTGTTTACCAGAATTTTTCTCAGTGTATAAATAATTTTTTCATTCTTCAAACAATTATTTAAAATAATTGAGAAGAGAACAAATGCTCTTTCACAGGCATATTTTTTATCAGAAAATGAAAAATCATAGTTTGAAAACTTCATCAAAGTTGCCCCAGATTTCAGTGGAGAAAAATTATTTTCTGTGAGAGAAGATTTAAATTATGATAAAATTAGCTTTCTGTCTTTTTTTTTGTCTTCTAAAATTAGCTTCTTCTATTAGCTAATTAATTGTTTTTGTTAATTCTTAGTTGAAAAACAGAAAACTATTCTGAAGTTTCTCATTTATAGAAGCATTTGCTCAAAATTTTTTGTTCTTTATGATTTGCAACTATTATCTTTCTAAGAATTTAAAATTTTAAACTCTAACCCATGTCAGTTCTAGTACAAATAAAAGATTTTTGCACCTATTTAACAGCTTCAAAATATTAGGTTGTGATAAATGAATTGTTTTACAACTAAATGGAATTTATTTTAACTTTTTTCATAAAGTAAACTAATTGAAAAAGATTGATATTTTATTTAAAATTCAAAAAAGTGCTGCTTACTGCAATTATTACAAAAACACATATTCTGAACAAGTTCAAACCTTATTGATAAAATTATTTTGAAGTATTTATTAAAAAAAGAAGACTCTTGAGATGAAATTCAGAGCTGTGGATAAAAATCATGATTCAAATCTGTAAGATAGAAATTCATATTAAGACATTTTTTGAAAAAAAAAATTTTCTCAGCAGCACTCTATTAAGTAGAGCAAAATTTTAAAAAAAACTAATTTTACCATGATTTTTACTACTGAAATACAACAGCCTAATAACTGTGGTATGCTTCTACATGTTTTATTTATATGTATCTTTTAAAATTAATTTAATTTATGACATAGATGGTGCAACTCTTCATACTTTTTCAACTCGAAATATAAATATTTTCCCTGTTTTTATAAATTTAAAAGAACTTCAATTTTAGTGCATGGAAAACTACATAATGTTGTGCATATCTAAACAAATGAAGTATTTTATAATAAAGCAATAGAAAACCAATACTTGACCCTAAAAAAGATTGCACGGCTGCTTGTTATATTAAGTTATATGACTTGAATGTATTGTATGTGGTAGTTTCCTAATTTATGAAATTGTATTATAAAAAAAAATCAAATAAATTTATGAGAAATATCAAAATCTTAAGAAAATTTAATTATAGTATTTATAATTGTAATTAAAATAAATTATTTTTTATTGAATTTTTCTTTCTGCGCTGGTTGCGGAAGGAAAGGCTTGTGTCATTCCATAGCTAGGGCTATGTACGGAATATCAATCTGGCTTATTAGACGCATTCCGTTTTCTCAGTGCCGTTTCATAAAATAAAAGATTTCACATATTATTTCATTGATTAGAGTTAAAAAAAGATTGGTATTTCGTTCGTACCCTATATCTCAAAATATAGTTGTCGTCTATTTAATGTATTTCATTTTCTTTTCGGTGTTATTATGTTTCATTTTGAAAACTAAGTGAAGTGTGAATCACTGAATTGTTATAGAATTTAAATTAACTATAGTTGTTTTGCCAATCCACGCTATTGACTAAGAACAGGTCTTTCTATCTGTGCTTCACAAGTTGTTATATTTATAAATGTTATAATTATTACAATTCTCTTTTTAATGAACAACTGTGAGCCACTGTTGCCCTTATGTATTAAATGCAAGGTGTCTCACTCATTAAAGAAATGAATTTATTAGATTTGTAGATTTTTATAAAAATCGTGGTAAGTTACCACGATATTTAGAGTTCCTTAATTATTTTATTTTAGCCATAATCATACGTTCCTCCGCTATGTATGCATTATTTGTTTTAAGTACGTTTATATTTAAAGAAATGCCAACTATATTCCTAGTTATTTCGTATACCATCGACGTTGAGTAGAGAATCCGTATTATTCTGTAGCACATTCTGTATTCCTAAGTTTAATTTTATTTTTCAAGTATAGTTAATTATTTTTCAAATCCTTATATTTTATTTCGTTATGTTTAGCGTATTAATAAAATCTCCTTATACAAAATTATAATTATTATATTTATCCGCTTACCGGGTACGAAGCCTGCTAATGCATAAATAAGCAGTAATTTTACCGAGATATCGTAATCATAAATTGTTGAGGTCTATTTTCGTCAAGTTTTTAAGACTATCAAGTAATCTTTATCTCATAACATTGTGTAAAATTATTTTCCCTATAACTATTAAGGAATTATAAATTTAAATTTGTTTTTTCAATTTTAATATCTTATAAAACTACGTAAAATATTTCTGTTTACTAACAATTTTCTCTTCCGACTACGAGTTAAATAAAGTTGGCATCTCTTCGCATCTCATGTTCACGTTTCACTATTTGTCTTTTTACAATCATTTCTCCCCAATTCTCTCCTTAACTTTCACGATAAATAAGGCGCACAAGAAATACATGAATGGTTTTTATATAGCAGCTTTTTTCAGAATGAAAATAAAATCAAAGATACCAAACTATCCAATATCAAATTTTTTCAATCAAAACGCAAAGAAAAACGTAAATGCGAATATATTTATTTCATTTCCTTACTAGTGAACACCTTGTATAAATTCCTATGCCCTTATCATAAAGAAAATAATTTAAAAAAAAGATCTAAAATCCAAAAAATTACTGTACGTTGTATATGATGTGTTCCATATCCCGTTGCCGGATAAACGATTTTATTCCCATTTGGTGAGTGTGCTAGTCTTCTAAAGCTTTGTGAATTTCTTAGTAACGTGCAGGGTGTGATGTGCTGGCGCTGCGGACACTTGAAATGATAGCGCAGTCACCACCACTCCCAACATGGAAGAAAAAGATAATTTAATAAAACACACCTGCTTCATCTCGGCCGTTGTTGTTGTATGAGAAACACTGTAGTTGTGTGTTGTACATAGTTATGTATGCTCATGTGGATACATAGCGATGAATAAACAGTTACAACTAAATCTCTTTTTTAGTTTTTATTGGTGTTGTTCTTACAGTTCCTCATCCAAGCACGTTGGTATAGTTTTTTCATGGGGGGTGTTTTGTGATTGAGGAATTTATTATCTAGATCAGTGGTTTTCAACTGGCTGTCCGGGGACCACACCCGGCCCGCGAAGCTTTTTTTTTTTTTTTTTTTTTTTTTTGTAGCCCGCGAACTAAAATATATAAGTTGTCATTTTTTGGCGGATAATTTTTGTAAAAAATCTGTATGGGTTTAAAATACTTTTCTCGGTAATAAAAACCTAATTTCTTCGTATCTGTGAAATTTAACATACCAACGGTGCAAAAAAACTTATTTCTCAAGTTTTGCATCCAAGAAAATATTTATTCAAATACAAAAATAATCGTGTATGTTGCTCTTTTTTATTTCACTTTTTTGTATTTTGTGAATATAATTTAGCATGCGTGTATCAGAAATTTTCTCGTAGACATTCTTAGGTGCATATTAAAGTTATTGTAGCCCGAATTTTTATAAAATATTTTTAAAAATTCTTATTTTAATTTGTAATTCAATACTTTTGTTTTGCACAACTTGGTAAAAATCTGACATTAATATTTAACGTTCCTTCATACATAAAAGAGTCCTACATAAAATTTTGATAAAGTTGCGGCCCGCTGTTTGATTTGTGTTTTTAATTGTGACCCCCGGCCTCATGTAAGTTAGAAACCCCTGATCTAGATGTAATTTAATTAAACCAGTTACATGCATACGAGTAAACTCATTTTGGTTTTGATAAAATAATCTAATACAGAAGTTGTCACTGTAAGCTCCAATTAAATGCTAAAAATCACAACCAGTGATCTAAATGAAGATCAAAATAAAGACAAGCCATAAACGTCGTTGATCGCTTCCCTTCGATTGGGAGATAAAGCGAAATTCAAATAAAAAGAGCATTAAAACAAAACCACCCTTATTGTCAGACAAAATATATTTTTAAAAAATGAATTCTTTACGAAGTGGAATATATGGGTAATTTTCAGAAAATACGTCACATAGGAATTAGGAATTTTTTTTTTAATATTTAACCTTTTGGATTGGAATACTATATATATATATATATATATATATATATATATATATTAAATACTCGTTTATTAAAGTAACTCTAATTAATACCTTATAGAGAGCAAAGTACGATAGTTAACATGCATTTTGCAATTATTTCTTGGCATTCAAGTGCCAGAAAAATTACAATTCATAATTTTATAGCTTTTACTTCCATGTTTCATTTCATTTTTAGTTAATCTTTGTGTTATTAATCACAAGACTTTATTAAACAGCTCAGATTGAATAATATAGTTTATATTAATTATTTAGAGAACGCAGGAAAATTACAATGTGTAAAATCATTCCAAAAAGCTAATAATAATCAGGGCTAAAGAGAAGAGAGAAGGGCTAGTTCATTCCGCCCTTAGAGCTGAAGCTACGATTTCTCTTCTCATGACGTCACTGTGCACACAGATCTCGGAGATCGCCAGCAAAGATATTATAATAAATTTGCATCCTTCTCTCTGTAAAAATAAGTTAGACTTTTTCTGGTTATTAGATTTCAAACTTCACATAATAAACACATTATTTCCGTTCATAAGCATAGTTCAATAAAAACTTTCTTGGCCATTATATTAAAACAATACCATTTTAAGCTTATAAAAATATTTTGCTAGTTGGCGAAAATGACACTATAAATACTTCATTTCAAAAAGTTCAGTTTTAAATTTAATTATTAAGAAAAGCATATATCGACACTTTTTTATCTACATAATCTATGATAACTATAAGTTAGGTTAAATTTAAAATCAGTTTGCAATTTGTTCATACTTAATCATTAGGAAACATCAACCTTAAAAGATAATTACTGAAACAAAGTAATAATTTAGGTTCATAATGATATTTGAAATTTTACAATTGTTTACAGATATTTAAATTTAAGATAATATAATTTATAGATATTTAATTTTAAGAGAATATAATTAAAAAAATCATAACTACTTAGAATACAAATATGTTGTAAAATTAGGAGAATTTTAACTGTATACTATATATTTTATTTATACTTTTTATTTACGCTTCAATTTTCTTTGACTTGATCCATTTTTTATTTCTTCGCCTGCCTTTCTTTTTGAAGTAACGAGGCGGTTTCTATTTAGATGGCGAATTTTTATAAAAGTTTTTAACGATAGAATAAACGTATTGCTGTTTTATATTAACTGTGTCATTTTTTCGTTTGCAATTCGTTTAATCCATTCTTTTCATAGTTATTCATTTACTTTAGGGAACACGTGGAAAATTATATTTTTTCCTTTTGTGTATCTATCAGAATTTTTGCAAGTTGCAATCGCGCAAACTGGTATTTCATTAATAGTTTTAAATTTTTGTAAATTCACTGCAATAAACTGAGGAAAATCATTTTATAAAACAACACATGTCTTGGAATATGTCACAAAAAGGAATGCTCCAATATTAGTTAGAGCTAGTTAGACCGAACGTCACGGGAGAAAATCGGAGGTTTGGCGCGGCGACAGTTTCTTCAAAGGAGTGAACCAGCCCTTCTATTCTCTTAGCCCTGAATAATAATGGTGTTAAAAAAACTTTTAAAAAAATTGTCATTTTATTCTATGATATCAGATTTCAATGGGAGTTACATTAAATTGTCGTATTTAACGAAAATTACTCGTAGATACATAGTACATGCGCAAAAGTCGGTAAAGGAATATATCTTCGCACAAATTTTTCTTTTTGGTTATTTCAATAATATCCTGTTAAACTACGTTATTAAATAGAAGGTGTAAAACTTTAATAATGTAACAAAAAATTATTAATAAATACAAAAGGTATACAGCACAAGAAAAAAAAATTAGATAAAAAACCTCAAAATATTTCGTAAATAAATATTGAATGAAAAAATCTGTGTTTCGTAAGGTCACGGACTATCAAATTTGGATTTCGATGGAGTGGCCGCGGGCATTTCAAAATTTAAAGAATTACTTATCGCACTAAATTAAATTTAAATATCAGAGAAACAATTAATTCTTTTAAATTTGTTGACTTTAAAAAAAAGTTTTCGTTACTTAATCAGTATAATGCAATATGTGTTTAAATGTTTTATACGCACACACACACACACACATATATAATATATATATATATACTAATCTTTTTATGTTAGTTCTTTTCTGAATATCATTTTCTTTTATTTTATTGATCTAATCGAAATACCTTCTCATATTTTCAAAATAAAAACATTAAAAATGACAAATACCTGATTATGACTAATAAAACTATTTATTTAAAGTCAACACAAATAGTACTTTAAATATTATCCCAACAAATATTTTTAAAATATTATATGTGCAAAAAAAAAAAAAAAAGAACTAGCATTAAAAGATTAATTGAAGCTTTTTATGTTACACACACACACACACACACACACACACACACACACACACACACACACACACACACACACACACACACACACACACACACACACACACACACACACACACATATATATATATATATATATATATATATATATATATATATATATATATATATATATATATATATATATATATATATATATATATATATATTTCAACTCCTGTCTAAGCTTCACCATAGAATGGAATATAATTAATATTCTTATCATCCCGATCTAAAATGTTTGTATCATGTACAACAATAAGAACTTGATATTTTTTAAAGCAATTTCTACTTAAATTTTATTTTTTAAAGAGAAATAGGGAGAGGGAATATATAATTACATTTTTAATAATCTAAAAACATTTTGCTAAACAAAGATTTTTTTCATTAGTTTGTGTTGACGATAAATAATATTTAAGGTGTTGGATACTTCATGTCAAAGCATAAAATATCTTCAAACTCTTGGAATTAATGTATTATTTTTAAGGTAGTTTACTCTTATATTTAACTTGATTTCTTTTTTTATTCATTGTCAGACTTAGTTTAGTGCAGCGTAATTATTGTTTATTTGCTTACACTGTTTACACAAGATTATGGCTAACAAATAAAAATTTTGAGACAATTTATGAAAAATTGAATGCAGTTGCAATGACAAATTTTTCATATCTGTTTCGTGATTCGTTTTTAAGTGATCTGAATTTTAATAAAATTTTCTTAAGTTAAGCATAAAATTATTCATTTAATTCATTTAAAATTAACTAATTAAATAATTAATTAAATTAAATTAATTAAATTAAATTAAATAAATTAAATTAAATTAATTAAAATTAATTAATTAAATTAATTAATTAATTAATTTAATATATATATATATATATATATATATATATATATATATATATATATATATATATATATATATATATATATATATATATATATATATATATATATATATATATATATATATATATATATATATATATATATATATATATATATATATTACTTCATGTATTATCAGTATAATCACTAAAAATAAACATTGAATGCATAATTATTTTTTTTATTTAGTTCAGAGCATGTTGTCACTATCTTAATTACACGGAAAATTTATGAATTACGTTGAATTTATTATTACGAAAATATTTTTTCATTGCAGATTAGAAGCTCTTCGATACTATTCTGATATTTTGTAATTTCATGTGATATTTAATAAGTGGATGTAAAAGTTTCCTGTTAATCTGTTGCATTAGGATAAAATATTCATTATTTACTAAATTTCAGTTGGCGTATATTTTTTTTACAGATTTCTTCACAAGATCTATGCATATAATAGCTAAAGAAAAAGGGGTCTCGACTCTGCTATAAATATACGAAATTAAGTAGAAAAAAAAACTATTTGAGCTGATTCAAATCATTCTTAGAAAGTACTGAATTGTGTTTTTAATTAACAATTTCAGTAATTTTTATGATAATTTAAAGATTTGTTGATATTTGTTTTAATTTTATAAAACTGTTACATATATCGCTACTTCTGATTATGCAATAAAGTATTATCGTTAAAATTTTTCAATATCATAAGTAACTTCCCTTGCAATAAGAAAGGGAAGTTAGTAATAGAAAGGTTTTTAATTTTCTAAAAAGTAGTTAAACTTTAAGTTACACTTACACATTTATACTAAGATAGCTTGAATGATTACCTACTCTCAGCTATTCATTTATGAAATTTTTGTGATTTATTATAAAATTAAAGGTAATATAGATATTCTGACTGAATTATAATAAATTTGTTTCAATTTTCAGTTTAAAATTTCAAAAATTATTAAGTCCGATTTCATAATCATAAAATAAGAACAAAAATTGGGAATTAAAAATAAAATTATGCATGAATAATCAAATTTACTAAATAAATCTATTTGTTGTTCAGTTTAAATGTTACATATATGCGGAAAGATTGATTTAATAATTTGCTTACCTCCAATATTTTTGATTCAAGTTCTTTTTATAGCCAATAAAAGATCACATTTTATTTACAGGAACAGAATTACAACAATACAAATTAAAAATTAACGGACGAATTTAACAAATAAAAATTAATCAGAAAGAAAATATAAAAAGAAATTTTAAATAATATGCTACATTAAACAAAAGGAAAAATCAAAAACGAAGCGCTTTTAGGATGAGTGTCTAAGACAAAGTTCCCAGACAGATGACTGAAAAAATTGCCAAGGAAGTTTTATGTTCTGAAAAGGTTAACATATATATGCAGTCATAGAAATCCAAGAGAATTCTTTGTTTGAGGCATGCATTTTATGACCGTAAATAGGATCTGTGTATAGCCGATATTTTAAAAAGTAGATGAGATAAGATAGAACCCATTGAAAAAAACGAAGAACATTTTCCCTTAGTAATACGAGGGTTGCTATTTATATTTCTGGCCTAATAATGAAAAAACAAATATGTAGGATCGAAATTGGTTTTATTGTTTTTCAAAATATTCTCCATGATGATCAATACACTTTTGCATGCGTTTGAACCAATTTTCAAAGCACTTTTTCCAGTCCGATTGAGGTAACTCCAAAACATGCGTTTTGAATGCATCAACCGCTTCTTCGGGGGTCGAAAATCGTTGTCCACGTAATTTATTTTTGATGTGTGGGAATAAGAAGAAGTCATTGGGTGTCAAATCAGGGCTGTACGGCGGATGATCCATCAGTTCGATCTTTCGCTCCGTCAGAAATGCCTTTGTTTGAGTCGATGTGTGAGAGCTCGCATTGTCATGATGAAGAATGATTCGCCTGTTCTTCTGCTTTTTTCGAATTTCTCCGATGACTTCTGGCAAACAAATGGTCGTGTACCATTCAGAATTGACCGTCCTGCGTTGCTCTAATGCCACTGTTGCCACATGACCGTGAATGCCGAAGAAACAGGCAATCATTTGTTTCGATGTGCTTCTTCCTCGAACAACTTTTGTTGGTTTTGCCTCGTCTTGGAAGACCCATACAGTTGATTGCTGTTTTGTTTCCGGCTCATATGCATAGATCCATGATTCGTCACCTGTGTAGATGTTATACACAGCCTTTGATGTACCTTGAACGTATTTTTCCAACATTTCCTTGCACCAATCGACACGAGCCTTTTTTTGAGCGTTTGTCAGATTATGCGAGATCCAACGCGAACAAATTTTTTTTACGCTCAAATGTTCATGCAATATTTTATTGATGCTAGTCATACTAATTTCCAAAGACGCCTCTATCTCACGGTATGTCACATGACGATCTTGCTTTATCAGTTCACGCACAGCATCGATCTTTTCTGGCACAACAACGGATTTAGGACGACCTGCACGGGATTCGTCCTGGATCGAACATCGACCACGATTAAATTCGTTATACCAATTTTTTACAGTGCTGTAGGATGGCGCTTTATCGCTGAATAAAGAATTAAGTTCATCGAAGCACTCTTGTCTTGACAATCCACGTCGAAAGTTATGAAAAATAATGGCACGAAAATGTTCATGATTCAATTCCATTTTTTGAAAGAGATGAACTTTTCAATTTACTGTCAACAACACAAATGAAGCTATAATGGTAAATCGTCTGCTGAATTTATGTTTAAAAATATCAAACTTTCGATTAAAATCGTCTGCGGTCGCCTAGCAACACTTACTGTTGCCAAGGCCAGAAATATAAATAGCAACCCTCGTATGAGCTGGGCTGGCTACTTTTCTGAGGGGAGAAGCTTTGTGGGTGGAAAAACAAAGAGGAAAGGGATGTTATCTTATTTAATCACTGAAGAGAAGCGTTTATTGCTCTCTTGATGAATGGGTAGCAAAGAGGCAGCAGTGATTATTTTATTTCTGTTACAGACTAATAAAAGCCTCAAAATAAAATGTCATGGGAATTCTCCATTTTTTTTTTTTTCAGTAAATAAAATATTTAAAAATTTTCTAAAATCAAGGAAAAATTATCTATAGTATTAAAAAAAAAAAATTGCTTTGTACAATGGGGGGTGTGTGGACACCCTGAACACCCCCCTTACCTACGTCCCTGCCTCATACTATCTTATCAATCATAGTTTGCCCAAAAGTTAACGATGGTTTAAAAAAAAATTTTCAAAGAAAAACGAAAGGAGACAGAAATGTATAGTTTACAGCGATTTACTCAATTCACTACTTTATTTTCACCAAATTCCGAAATAAGTTGCAAAAAGTTGTCGATAAATCTCAACAAAAAATTCTGACTGTTAGGAGAAGTTTTAAAACGGCATTTTAGACCATTTCAACTGAAATATTTTTATTTGAGTATGTAAATTATTCTCAGATTACACGACTTCGTTCTTGCTAAATGACGGTTATTTTAAAACTTTTGTTTAACAGTTTTTCTCAGTTTTACAGAACCTCCTGTTAAAAAAATTTGTAACGAACTTCAAAACTTGGTGACAATAAATAATTAGTTTTTCTAAGTAGAACGCACCTAATTTTTTTTTCGTTCATCTTTAATTGATTTTTTTTTTAAATCTTCCATCGTTTTAGGGACACTATCGATATTTGAAAATTGATTACTTCGAAGTATTCAGTGAAGCAGACCCTCTGAGAATACGGATAAGGATTATATATCTACTTATAAAAGGGGGTAACATATACGGGTAAGGAAGTGACAAAATTCTTTTATAAAATTAATTTTAAGAAGTTACGAAAGAGAAACTTAATTTTATATTTTTATAAGCATTTATGAACATTTTATCCTTATAAACATTTGTTTTTAAATACTATATTTTTTAGATTGTCAATGTGGGTGTCACAGTGGGAATAGTACTGGTAAACATAAGAAGTTACTGAATGTTGGGATCTGTATCAACATATAAATTTTTATAAAATAAATTCAATAATCATGAGATTAATAAATGCTTTTAGTTTTTTCATTTTGGGAATAAGAAGTTATTGATGTCAGAATTTTTTTTTTTTTTTGTATAAAATAAAGTAGTCATGTAAATTTAAGTTCAATATCTGTCTCTAGATTATTTAAAGGGAGGAAAACTACTACAGGTCAAAAACTTCACTTCTTTAAATGAGGTTTAGGCAAGAAAATTTTAGTTATAAAAAATATGTATTTCTAAATAATTGCAGTTGGAATACTGGTAAAGATAAATAGAAAAAGAGTTACTGAATGTAAGGACTTTTAACAGGCAGTTTTTCATAAAATAAAATTTCCGTATGTAAGTTTTAGTTTAATATATAATTCTAAAAGGAGGAAAGTTCCCTAAATCGTACCGCTCCTTAAGAGTACCACCGTTGATTTCTAAAGAGGCATTATATACTTTTTTTCATATGGAGATCCACACCGAAGTAAAAAGCCGTGTATAATTTTTATTTAAATTAATCGCTTTTTCAAGTTTTCAATGTAATTTAAGGGCATCCAGCATAAGGATATAGCTGAACTTAATATACAGATTATTAAATACATTATATAATTAAGCAACTTATTCTGTTATGTTCGGCTCATTTTTTTGCCAGCTAACTATCGTTTGAGTCTTGTCATAGCAATTTCTTATATGGTTGCCTAAATCGCACCTCGTGTGCAGTCCTAAATAATTCCAGTACGACTTGGGAGCAGCATATCAACTTCAACAACTGAGCAGATCGATTTTCAAGCCATTTTAATTGTACTGCACCAAAACTGTCGAGAAGTGGCTGAGAACTATTTCTGGACTAACTTTCACCCAATACCAAACTGTAAATTTTATAGCACATTTTTTTCCGAATTTTTTAAAGATTTATAATTTTTAAAATTTAAAAAAGAAACTAATATGTTCTTAATTAATTCTTTATATCATTCTGAAATTCAAATACTTGAAATTTAAAAAAAACACAATTTGAGTACTTACAAAAAATAAAAAGAACATTTTAGTAAGCAATCTAAGCTACCCAAAACCTTTCAAATGAAGCACTTGAAATTGGAAAATGCTGAGATAGGGCCATTACTGTCTATTAGCGTACAATTAGTTTGTTATTACGTTTTCTTGGTTTTCATGTGTGCGTAATGGAAATTCTAATTCATTCAAAAAGTCTTTCAAAATATGATTTTACTCCTCTATTTCAATTACAAGTTACTTTGATATCTGGGTTGTTACAAAAAAGTACTAAAATAAGAAGAACATTTCACAACATTTACTAAGATGATATATCAAGGATAAAATAATTTCATTGCTATAATGAACATTCAGATGGAAACCTATTACCGTTCAGCAATCTAAAAGACTTTTTCGTGGTTTTCCTTTGCATGTAACTCCAAATTTGATTTGTTTAAATTTTAATTTTATTTTAAATGATATATAGGTTACTACAATAGCTTTTATAACTATGATTTTACTTTGATAGTTAAATTGCAAGTTACTTTGATTTCTTGATTGTGTTAAAAATTAAAAATATAAGAAGAGTGTTTCCCAACATTCACTAAGATGACAGATTGTCTGTCACGGATGATTAAAAAAATTATTGTTTATAAAAAATAATTTCATTGCGATAATGAGCATTTAGATGGAATCCTATTTCCGTTCAGCAATCTAAAAGACTTTTTCGCGATTTTCCTTTCAAAATTTGATTAATTTAATTTAATCTTAATTAAAATAAGTTCTTTTTATAACTTTAATGAATATGATACTTAAATTACGAATTACTTTGATTTCTGGGTTTAATCAAAAATAAGAAGGACGTTTTGTTATATTCACAAAGATGATTAGCCATCTATCAAGGATGATAAAAAAAAAATTTGATTATTTAAAAATAATTTCTTTTAGGTAATGAACATTTAGCTAGAATACCTATTACCGATAACAGCAATCTGAAAAAAAAATTCGTAGTTTTCCTTAGCGTGTAATGAAAAATTTTATAATTTTAATTGAAATAGGTTATTTTTATAGCTTTAAATATAATTGTATTTCGATACTTAAATTGCAGGTTATTTTGTTTTATGGATTGAGTTAAAAGGAAGAGCTTTTCGTTATATTCAGAAAGATGATGCCTTATCTATTTTATAATTTTAAAACCGTCGTCGAACATCCGACCTAGTTTTGTGTTTACGACTACTGATGTTCAACTACATAGCCTTGTAATTTTTAATCCAATCCAGAAGACAAGGAATGTCCTGGATCAGGTATTGAGAGAAATTTGCCTTCGTGGAGGACTTTTTGATGGAACTAACCCGCATTTAAGTTACATGGGGAGGAAAACCTCCTACGGTTAGCCTGACGACAAAGAGACTCCTGGTCTTCTTAGCCACCACGGCTCGGCCTGATTAATAATAAAAAATGGTTGTTTATAAAAATAATTGCATTGAGATAATGATGAACATTTAGCTGGAATCTTATTACCCCAAAACAATCTGAAAAACATTTCGTGGTTTTCCTTTGCATGTAGCGCAAAATTTGATAATTTTAAGTTCAATTTGATCTTAGTTAAAATAAATTATTTTTATAACTTTTATAAATATTCTTTTACACCGATACTTAAATTGTGAGTTACTTTGATTTTTGGGTTTAGTTAAAAATTACAAAAAATATAAAAAGCATCTCGTTATATTCACAAAGATGATGGGCTCTCTGTCAAAGACGCTGAAAAAATTATTCATAATGTAAAAAAAAAAAAAAATTATTGCGATTGCTGAGCATTTAGCTGGAATTCTTTAAACGTCAAGCAATCTGAAAGATATTTTCGTTGTTTCCCTTTACGTGTAACGCAAAATATGACTGTTTTCTTAAAAAGAAATATTCATATAGGTAGCAATGCTTAAATATTTACATAAATTATGAGTTATTTTATCTTTCTTCCTTGTTAAAACAAAACAAAATGAAGAGCATTTGATTGATTGCAATTTACTAACAGGGAAGATAGTCATTTGCGGATATTAAGAAATGGTTTCGCAGATTTCGATATATATATATATATATATATATATATATATATATATATATATATATATATATATATATATATATATATATATATATATATATATATATATATATATATATATATATATATATATATATATATATATATACTAGGAGGCTTCGCAATCCAATGCTCGCTTTGCTCGCTCATTGGATACGTTCTTAACGTCTAGCTTTTGTATACTTTTTTGAATACTGAAGTTCCGAAAACTTTTCACTGTAGAAAATTCTAAACCTGTACATTTCAATATTAATTTGAAATTGCCAACAGTTCACATATTTTTCTAAATCACACTATTCTAAATTTCAGTTGTTGAGAAAAGTAACAGTTGTAAGTTTTGTTTTAAAGTCTTTCCCACCAGAGTGTTAAAGCCATGTGTTGTAAAACAATATGAAATAGTAGTCTGAATAGTAGAGAGAGAGAAAGAATTTCTTTAAAAACACAATTGTTAATTTGGGCATTTGGCAATACAACACTTATAGAATTGAAGGATTTGTTACGTCAAGCGCTCAGGTATCTTAATTTTGATCTAGTTGCGCTTCTATGTCATTTTGATTTATGTTGTTAAGTTAATAAATTCTATGGCTGGCAACAGCATTTTTATTTTTTAAGTTGTTTAATTTTTATTTCTTTTAGAATTCGTTCTTTTTTTAGTGAAATGTTTTTTAACCTAACAGAATTCTTTGCCGACCGTTTTCTCTATAAATGAAGAAAATAAAGTAAATATTTAAGTGTTGTGAAAAGAATCTTATTTAGTTGTACAAAGTACTTCAGCCAAAATTTGGGAGCCACGTAAGAGAATTATGTATATATATATATATATATATATATATATATATATATATATATATATAATTCATAAAAATTATGGTTGCATTTGTCGCTAATAAGTTGAAATAAATAATGCGGACGCCTTTTAAATAAAATCAATCAAATGAACTACAAGTTCTACAGATGAATGACAACAATATATAAAACTTTAATCTTTTAATAACCAATAATTTAGCATCAAAACGGATTCAAAAAATATATATAAACTTAAATTAAAACAAAAAAAGAACAACAACAAAAACTAAATCTAGTTGCCACGCAACCTAAAGTGAAATTTTAAAACAAATAAATCTAAAGAAAATTAAAGGTGGCGCTTCTGTTAAAAATACATACGTTAATGACTTAAAATCTTAAACATACTCCCACCTTGCAAAGTGATATTATAAATAGCACTTTGGAACATGCGTTTAACATTTCGTAGAAATACAAACTGACTCATATATATTGGTCACCTTTATATGAAACTAATTAAGAAAATCTTCAGTTATTATATAAATAACAAAAAGTTCTTAAATCTAAACGTTGTGGAATTTTTATGATTCTTCCTAATCTGCTTTTGCTAAGAGAGTTCACTTCCAAATTATCGGGCACATCAACGGAATTGGGAACATTATCAACTTCCAAATTAATTTTCCTTGAAGACTTTTCCAGAACATCCACATCGTTCTTTTCTGATAGCTCTAAAGGATAAAGTCTTTGGAAAGGTCGGATCCTTTCTCCTTGAGAGGTTCTTAATCTGGCTACTCTAGGAATACTGTCCTTTCCAGGATACAGCTCCAAGACAATTCCAAGAGGCCAATCTATGCGTCGAGTATTATCTTGTCCTATTAAAACAATATCAGCGATGTTTATTACATCATTCCTCCTTATTCCCTTGTGCACTAGCTGAGCAAGATATTCATTTCTAAATCTTTGTTTGAGATCTTCACGTAATTTTTGCAAAAATTTTACACGTTTCAACATAAAGGTTCGATCCACAAGGTCTAGATCTGGAGTTTCGTTGCTGTTGCTACCTTCCCCGTATATAAACGTTGCCGGAGTTAAAGGTACTAATTCAGATGGATCATCGTGAATGTAGGTCAACGGACTGCTATTTAAAACCGACTCACAGTCACATAAAATTGTAGTTAGTTCTTCATAATCTACAAGAGATTTACCTAACACACGACGTAGAAGAGTCTTAAGCATTCCAACTATCCGCTCCCACCACCCACCCCACCACGCTGCTGTGGGTGGTATGAATTTCCAAATTATTTTCTGAGCGGTTGAGTACACAGCAATCTTGTCCCAATCTAAATTCTTTAAATAATTGTTTGCTCCTACAAAGTTCTTTCCATTATCCGAGTAAATGACCGATATTCTACCTCTTCTTGCGATAAATCGTCTGAATGCTTTAATGAAAGCATCTGTAGTTAGAGACCGTACTAATTCAAAGTGGACTGCCCGGTACACAGCACAGGTAAACGAAACGATCCAAGCTTTTTCTTTCGATTTTAGATACAGAGGACCGGCATAGTCCACACCAGACACTTGAAAAACTTTTGTCTGAGTTACTCTTTATCTTGGAAGGGGCGCAAAAGGAACTTCTACTGGTTTAGCTCGGTGACGCTTACAAGTCACACACTTGGAAATAACTTTATTTATTAACTTTTTAGCTTTAAGAATCCAGTATCGCTCTCGGAGTCTTGAGAGTAAGATGGAACGACCTGCATGCATCGCTTTTATATATACGGATTAATTCTAACACAACACTGTTAGCAGGTAAAAGAACTGGACATCTGAAATTCTCATTCTCATCACTATGTACCAGTTTGGTCTTTACTCTCAGAATATCACTTTTATCTCGAAAAGCTTGTATTTTGGCGAGAAATTTATCATCTTGGAAATGCGTTGTTTGCAATGACTTAAAAATCACACTTTCTGCCTTTGTTAACTCCTCACAGATTAAATTTCCCTTTAACTTATCTTGATGTGAAACGTTGTGGACAAAACGTAGGATCCAAGCGACTACTCTTACATTTCGGCTATATGTTGAAAAGTAATTACACCATATTTCCGTTACTTCAACATTTACCATGGAAATAACTACTTGTTTTCTTTTTTCTAAATTTACTTCCTCTTCATTAACGGAAATTTCGTCAGCTGATACAGGCCATTCCGTTTTGGAAAGATATAGCCAGCTGGGACCCTCATACCATTTCGAATTGCCGAGTTGTTGAGCAGAGCAACCTCTATTTGGTAAGTCTGCGGGATTCATAGATCCGGGCAAATGCCTCCATGCTTTTACCGGAGTCCATTTCCTGATTTCTTGCACTCTATTTTCCACAAATACACCCCATGTGTCTTCTCTTTTAAGCCAAGCTAATACAGTTGTTGAGTCTGTCCAGAAATGAACTTTGTCCGTTTTAAACTGTTTTACTATTTCAATAGATAGACGAGCTGCAATTGGAGCGTCAAAAAGTTCAAGTCGAGCAATCGTTGTTTCCTTTTTCCCGCTAGGAGCGATTCTTGCTTTACTTTGTATCAAGTGAACTTGAACAGCTTTCGTCTTCTATTCTTAGGAAAACTACTGTGGCATACGCAAATTTACTGGCATCACAAAAGAAATGTAATGAAATGCGCTCGTAACCTTTGTCACAATGCAACCACCTTGGGAATTCTATGTGCTTCAGATATTTAAGCTGACTTAGCCACTTTGAAAAATCTTCTCGTGTTTTTGTGTCAACTTCATCGTCCCAACCAATTTTAGTTTTCCACAAATTTTGTAACCACAATTTTGGTCGTATCGATACCGGACTAGTTATCCCCATGGGATCAAAAACTCTGTGTGAGGCAGCTAAAATGCTTCTTTTGGTGATTTTTTCATGTTTTGCGTCTTTCATATCAGGAATATTAATTAACAGAGTATCACTTTTTCTATTCCACTTCATTCCCAGAATGTTGGTCTCACTAGAGTTAGGTTCTGAAGGGTTAGTAGACTCCCACCCTCGTAAATCGAATTGTCTTTCAGCCATAATATTAGTAGTAACTTCTATGAATTGTTTCACCTCTGATTCAGTTTTCACGCTTGTGAGGCAATTATCTACATAAAAACTGCATATTAGTTCCTGTATAATCTCTTTAGGGTATTTTTCATTCCCTCCCATTGCTTCCTCCAGTTTATTATTCAAATGGTATTGAATAGTGGCTCCAAGCAAAAACGGACTGCAGGAAACGCCAAACACAACTCTTCGATGACGAAAATGTTTGAGCTGTCCATCTTCTCCATACCATAAGAATCGCAAGAAATTTCTATCCTTTTCATAAAGACTTATTTGCAAAAAAGCCTTACGTATATCAGCTGTTACACCAAATTTATATCTTCGAAATTTATTTATCATTGAGGGAATTACTTCTATCAAATTTAACCCTTTCTCAACACAATCATTTAAACTAGGAACTCCTTTTCTCTTAGAAGAAGCATTGAACACTGGCCTGATTTTAGTTGTGCTGCTCTCCTTTATCACAGGTCTATGAGGTAAGTAGTGACAAGGTATCCCCATGTCTTCTTTTGGAACCTCTTCAATTATTTCCTTTTTCACCCAGTCCTTGAACACTTCTCCATAGGCATCATACAATTTGTCGATTTTCAATTTGCGTGTTGTCATTTGCAATCTCTTTAACGCCAAATCATAATTATCTGGCAGAGGCAAATGCCCATCAAGCCATGGCAGACTAACTATAAAACGACCATCTCCTTCAACTTTCACTGTATTTAAGAAATGTTCCATTGAGGCTTCTTGCAGTTCCTCTCTAGATTTTTGTTCTGAAGGATCTTTTATTCCTAAGGAATCTAATCTCCACAGCTCCGAAATATCCATTTCTTTTACTAAAAGGGAAGTAACCAACATTGCATTGCTTGATGGTAAATCATATTCAGGTGCTTTCCCTGTTAAAGTCCATCCCAGTAGTGTCTCTATTGCTACTAATCCACTGGCCAAAACTCTTCGTTCTCCAGTCATAAGTTTTCCTATTACATCAGCTCCGAGCAGAATTTGAACTGGTTGTGAGTCATTTCCGACATCTGACAACGTTACATTCATTTCTTCAAGCTCTTTTAACCAGGGTCCAAAACTAACAGGTGTTATAGTATCACAAATAGATGCTTGATCCAAAGCTTCCATGTTACAAGTCAAATTATTCTCTGGATTCCTTAATCTAATTCTATAACACGTGTGTTCAAATCTATCTGATTTATAACCACCAAACAAAGAGTGTATGAGAGTTTCTTTTCTCAAGGGAACATATTCCATCTTTTCAGCCAAATTTTTTAAAATATATGTTCTTTGTGATCCCGAATCTAAAACTGCTCTCACCACAATTTCTTTACTATCAGATATCATCTTTAGTTTCATAGTTTGAAGGAATACTTTCGGACCGTACGTAATGTTGGACATGTTTATTTCAGAACTTGCACTTTTCTGCCCAGATTTATTGGGTTCACGATTTCTTGCAGCTAAAGATTCACACATTAGTACCACATGTCTTTTACCGCATACGACACATTTTATAAAAGCTTTGCACTTACGAACTGAATGTCCTTGCATTAAACAGGCAAAACAACATTGATTTTCTCTTATTATGTTCTCTCTTTCAGCTAAAGTCATATTTCGAGCGGAAATGCAATCTGAACTTTTATGTTTTCCAGAACAAAAAACACACCCTTTCTTCAAATCCTTTACATCTGTAGTCAATAGATTTGCCGCTGTTGGAAATCTTCTTGTTGGCAAATCTCTTGCTTTCTTCTTAAAGGGCTGGCGTTTTTCATCAGATCCCAAGCCAAAACCTGACATAGCCAAATTAATTCTTTCTTCGCCTTCCGTTTCTGCCTTCAGGAAAGCCATGATGTTTGTTAATCGCTCTTTGGCGTCAACGGAAGCAACGCTCGAAGAACTTCGGTTCCATGCTTTCAGAAACTCTTCTTGGAAGCAAGATTCTACCATAGGGAATAGTATTGAAGCGCATTTCTCGGTTGTAACACCTAACGTTTCTAAAGCTCTAAGATATCACTCTAGTTTGTCATAAAGAGAGGTCATAGATATACTTTCATGCTTTTGAACGGAAACTATGAGCTTCAACAATTCCCTAACATAAACTTCGACCAAAAGGTCATCCTTGCCAAATCGGGCTTTGAGGCTATCAACTGCTTTGGTATAGTTTGCAGCGGTTGGCGGAAAGCTTTCTACAACTTCTCTAGCTCTAGATCCAACAGTTGTAGCTTGAATCAGGTATTGAAATTTGTTTTCAGGGGCAATATCTGTATCTTTATGAATTTGTTCAAATTGTCCCCAAAATGGTAGCCAATCTTTTAAATCTCCACTAAATTGCCTAAGTTCTAATTTTGGCAAATTAAACTGCTTTCTGGTACTGGCACTAATAATATTTGGAGGAGACTCACCGGTTCTAAACGATGTAGCTTGAAGTCTCGCCAACTCCAGTTCATGTTTTCTTATATTTTCTCTCTCTTCATATTCTCTTAGTTTCTCTTCATTTTCTCTTTGTTTCAATTTTTCTTTTTGTTGTCGATCATTGACAGTAGCTACCAATACACTTGTTACAAAATCTGGATCAGCTAAATATTCTTTACATTTCAAAATGATTGTTTTCAGATCCGATACAGTAGCTTTTTGAGGTAATACTTCTCCAATTTCTTGGGCAACAATAATAAGATCTTCCTTTTCAAATCCTTTTGGTGCTAAAAACATTTTTCAAATCAGAAGTAGCGTAATAACTGTCCTGTCGCGGACGCCACAAATGTCGCTAATAAGTTGAAATAAATAATGCGGACGCCTTTTAAATAAAATCAATCAAATGAACTACAAGTTCTACAGATGAATGACAACAATATATAAAACTTTAATCTTTTAATAACCAATAATTTAGCATCAAAACGGATTCAAAAAATATATATAAACTTAAATTAAAACAAAAAAAGAACAACAACAAAAACTAAATCTAGTTGCCACGCAAACTAAAGTGAAATTTTAAAACAAATAAATCTAAAGAAAATTAAAGGTGGCGCTTCTGTTAAAAATACATACGTTAATGACTTAAAATCTTAAACAGCATTGGTTTTTTTTCTTTCTTTTTAAATGTGTAATATAAAGCATTTTTAATTATAACGATTTTAAAACAATAATAGTAAACTAATAAAATTCAATCTGTTTTAGTTTTGGAATTCGTTCTGTTAAATGTATACATCATATATTTAAATGTTAAAAAATGCTAAAATAAGCATTTATACTTCAGTTATAATAGAACCAGACGCTTCAAACTAGTAACTATGATTGAATAAGCAAATATCCTTCGTTCGGTTTTAATTTACCCAAATTCTGAAAACCGAAACTAAACAAAACCAAAAGTTAAGTTTATAATTGCCTGTAATCTGAATGATCTCTGGTTTTAAAACTTCAATAAACAAACAAATAAATTACGAGTGATGTATAAGCATCTTTAAGCTACATAAAAAATAATATACCAGTTTTCAAAAATAAAATTTTTTTTAAATTTAAATTAAATTGCTTTTTCATGATCAACACCGATTACACGCAATGCTTAGACGAAGAATATAGAATGTGAGTACCATTTATGTATCATTCTTATAATTCTTTGGCTCAGATACGGCGGGGATGTCAGAAAATAATATGCTAGATGAAAGCGCCCTTTTGTGCGTAAAACCGGTCTGTCAATAACGTGTTGCTTTTCAAAAACCAGCCGGGAAAGTGAAATGTTTTTTGTAGATTCGTTCGCCTACTGCCATTTCGGTAAGAAAAATTCGGTATATTTCTGCATTATTTCAATTTTAAGGTTCAGTCATTTCAGTCTTTGCTTAATTTTTGATGATATTGTGTTTATTATTACACATATTGGATACATTTACGGTGGGTATTAATGAATTTATAAAATTCCACAAGCAGTTTTGCAGCTATGCAAATGGACAAAAAAAATCCCCCCTTCAAAAAATTGTAACTGATTTTTTTTCCGTATTTGTCTGTATTCTTTGGCTAATCCTGCTTATGAAAATAATCATTATTCTTAACTTTTAAAAAGTTTGAAGTGAAGAGTTAAGAAGCAACACTTTTAAAAATCACTCTTAAACATTTATTACGTATCATGCTCGATTAGCATTTTATAGGTTTATAATATTGTTACTATTCTTATAACGGTTCAAAAATGTAATATTTATACTTATGCAAATGTTTTGCGTTACACATTGTCTATTTATTCATTTTCTTATAAATACTTAATATTTTTGAAGTTGGTGCTATTTAGGGTGCCGGATTCTTAAACCGTACCATGTGCAAACTTTGTGTAAAAAATTAGTTTTCAGTAGTGGGGTCAATTGTAACATTTTTTACTTAACTATTTTTAACTAACAAAAAATCCAATATATTATTAGTATTAATTGACAGACGAGTAAAGTAGACTATCCTCTACTAGAAAAAAAAATACCTTATTTTAAATGTTATTATATTAGTTATTAACAATTTTTGACAGTCGTGCACTTGTTACAATTGTCCCCACTTACGGGGTCAATTGTAACAGTTCATAAATTCAACTAAAACATAGTTAATTATACATATTTTCATAGTTGTGATATATTTTTTTATTGATCAAAATAGTAGTGGTATTTTAGGAGTAAAAATAATAATGAGCAGAGACCTAAAGGGTTAAACTTTTAACTTTAAAGGGTTAAAAATTTTAATTTGTGCTGTGAAAGGTGACAAACAAAATAATGCACATGAAACATAATATAAATGATATAGGAAACTATTGGTGGTTCTTAAAGAGTTAAGTAATGGTTTGTAAACATAAGATTATTTATTTTCAGCTGTTACATTCGTCCCTTTACTTATTGTTACAATCGTCCCCAAGTCGCCATTTCAGCTTCATTTGTTAAAAACAATGCTAGTTAATTAACAAATCTAATCTTTTTTTTAAATGTTAATTAAGGTGTCCACTTACATATTCGGTTAATAATTTTTATTTGTTTAAACAAAATTACTTTGTTACAATATAATATTCTTATACCAAAAAAAGTACTTACGTAGCGTGAAAATATCTTTTGTGATGTAACTCTTTCAAAAGTACATAAAAATGGTTACCAGCTGGGGTGTACATGTAGATTTATTAAATACACCTTGTGCGCCACCTAGGAACCAAATCTAGAACCCGACATTCGAAAATTTTGCTCTGTTACAATTGACCCCACTCTCCCCTACTTACTACACAAATATCATTACAAAAAATGTTATATAAGTAGCTGAATAACTGCACTTTATTATTAAAAAAAATATTTCAAATGTAATTGTCAATGATTTGTGACGGATAAAAATTTAATTGTGAAAAAAAGGTACGATTTAGTCAAGTAAGAAACACTGTCTATACAGATAACCCTGCTCGAGTAATAAAACGTTCAGGGTTTTTAATCGAACCAAAATAGCATGAGTATTTTTTTTTTATAATTTAATGTGAAAAAGAGAACTTGCGTGATACTTCAAATATATGAATTCAGAAATATATGAAAAACTCTTCTCCCTCCAAATGCAATTTGTGCAACAATAAAGAGAAAATTATTAACACTAAATTTAAGTCACTACGATGGAATTCAGATATAGCTAAGCATTTTAAATTAAACTAAAGGAGTCTAGCAACATTTCTTTTTTTTACGCCGAACTTTTTAGATCACTTAGTCTAACTCAATATACTACATTTTATTCTTTAATTTCTTTTACACTTCATTTTCTTTTATACTTTACTTTAAATATATTAGGACTTAGCTCCATGCTCGCTAAAATTTATGCAGTTCAAAAGCAAGAAAAACGCTCAGTATTATGTATGACTTTCTGCAAACATCTTAAGGGTCACAAATATTCATTTCATTATCAGTAAAAAGCAAGACTATGTAAGGAGTAGAATAATATAAAGTTTTAGATCTTAGGTAGAATGACAATAGTATATATTCTTAGTAAAGAGGTGCCTCAAATCTTTATTGCTTATGGAATAGTGGTTGTTTATAGGAACTCACGCTTAGAAGGAAATAATGTTACATTTCTAGTGATTGTATATTTTTGGAGAAATTAGACTCAAACTTGACATATGACATCAGAAAGTGTTAACTGTACGAAAAAAATTGTAATCGCAAATTTTTTTAGGGCAGGAAATTTCCGAAAAAATCAACTTGCTTCATACGTATGTACGCACGTTATTCATACGTACGTTTTTTGATAGGTTTTACTATCAAAAATTTCTGAAAAAATCAGAATACTTCCTTACTTTATTTTATTTTAAATTGATTTATAACATGTGATTTCCTTTTTTGCTCATGTTTACCATATGAAAAGTGCTTTTTTTTTAAAAAATTTCCAATGCCCACTTATGCTAACATTTCGTCAATTCAGGCATTTACAGGGCAGATTTGCTGACTACTCTCTTTCTGGGGCAGCATATTAAGTGAGCCAATGCTGCTCCCCCAGTAAGGGCAGATAGTACAGAAAAAGAAAAAACTTTCATGCCATGCCCGGGATTCAAACCCAGAACCTTTATGGTGCAAGGCCAGTTACTTGACCCCTACACAGTCCAGACGGCAAAGTTAATATAACAAAATTAATTTCTTAAGATTGAACAATACACATTTCCTCAGATTGAAAAAAAATAGATTTCAGAGTTAAAGTGAAAGCAAAAAAAATGCACTGATGAGAATTTTTGGAAATTAATAATAAAAAAAAGACAAAATTTAATAAATATCAATCACTAAAAGCATATTTAATTTTAAGATAAATGAAAAAAGTTCATTTTTCAAATTTAAATTAGGCTTTACTAGCAGGAATTAGTAAGAAATAAAAAATAATAATCTATATTGTAGTTAACAGATGATAGAAACTTGCGAAATATTTTAGCTGTCTGAAATTCTTGTTTATTTGGGTTTCGAGCATGGATGCATTCAGCTTTATTTATCAGACTATGGAAACTGTATTTCTACCTTATTTGAATAATTGAAATTTACTTTAAGAATTACTTATTCATCAAGAATCTGTCTAGACTTCTTTCAGTAGTCGCATTCTTTTAGAAAATATCCATATACGAAACTGAAAAGATTTATTTTATTTTTCTCATTAAGTACAATTTAACATACTAATACAGAGTTGTTAGAAACGCGTACTTCAATTTAAGTGTATCATAATTTTAAAACATTGAGATATGAAAAAGTTATTTTCTGATATAACTTATTGAAATATTTTAAAAATGCTTTTTATATGTTTGCCGAATTTATTTACAGATCTTGCAATAAAATCGTGAAGACGAAGTTCCAATATCATTTGTATAATAACAAAGATAAAAAGCACTTGAAAAATCTTTAATATGCCTTTCTCCTGAAATAGTTGGGATAGAACAAAATATGTAAAAATAATGGTTCTTGTGTAAAAAAATGCCTGCAGAAAAGTTTCTTTTGCCTCTTTTAGAATTGTTTTTTTTTTCGGTTTAGGTTTTTTCAGATGACAACAAAAATCTACTTTATTGCGTTTAAAACAAACAGACTACCAATAAAATTAAATCTTGTTATAATGTTTCACCATAGTGTCAAATTAAATCTCTTTTCTATCATTCATGAAATCATGTCATAAAATTATATTATTCATCAACTCTCTTTTTATCAGTTTTAAACACATACAATTACGTTAAACATTTTATCAGTTTTAAACACATACAATAAAAGATACCATAAGAGACCATATGTTTTACATGAGTAACATTTAGCTTTAAAAAAACATTCATAATTTTTCTATTTTACTATTTTATTATTAATGTCATTTCGTAAATATGAATTTATTATTAATGTCATTTCGTATAAATTAAAATAAGTTAAAATTATAGATAAAGCATGGAAAATTATTTAGATCAATGAAAAGAGAAGAAGAAAAATTATTAAAATAAAATATTTTTAAAAATATGTATTTAAAAGCCGGAAAACGAAAAAAATGAGAAAATATAATCTCTTCATCAGCTCACACGTTTATATCTGCAAATAGAAGTGCTTTCTAATATTGTATCAATATAGCCAAAACAAAATATATCAATACAATAGTGTGAGGAACACTAAAAAAATTTTAACAAAATAGAACACATTAAGTAAAAAATATATCACGCAAAAAAACAGAAAATAAAATGTAGAAAAAAAAACACAAAACGAAATCTGTAAAGCGAGTCACGAATTCTAATGAACTTACATGGAACGGAATTTTTCAAGAATGATTTAAAATATTTTCGTAATAAGACTGACAGATTACGAAATATGAAAACAGAAGCGCAAATGGAGTTAAATAGAGGATTTTGTTTTATGGCTCATTCTTGCTACAGTACTGAAGCACGTTTGATTTGTTAGTTACCAAGGATTGGCCAGAAAATGGATGCGCGCAAGGTATCAATATTATACTGGATAATTTAAAGAAGTTTATAATTAATAAGGTTGATATTTAATTATAAAATTTTAATGATTTTAGAAAATTAACATTTATTTTAAAAGAGAGAGAGAGAAACATGATTTACCTGTTTTGCACAGATTTTTAGCGACGAATTTTCCCTAATTGGATTTGCACATGGTAAAAATATAAATTAACAAAGAAGTCTTTAGTAAATTTATTAACAACAACATACAATTAACTCAATGATTTTATATAGAATATATTTACTTTAGTTGGGTATCCATTGTTTTGTGTTTTATTTTATTTTGAACGAGTTTCTATTTGTTTTTTGGATAAATTAATATTACTACCTATTCTTTTAATTCTATTCATTTGACTAAAAATGGTATTTAAATAGATGTTTTTAGAAACATTAGAATTCCAAGTAATTAGTTTATTTATATTAAAATTAAAATAATTTCTTTTGTCGTATAAATCAACTAAGCAGATATTTTCTTATTTTTTAATACCCAAATCCAAAACCTAAAATTAATATTATCATCATGATTACGAAGCAATATTAATTCCTCGGGGAAAATATTATTTAATAAAATTGTATAATCTTAAAAATTAAAGATAACTAAATCATATATCTAAAAACAAATTAAATATTAAGAGTATAATTTCTCTCATAATAGTGTAAAAATAAGTTAGCTAAGAGCGATGAAAAATTAGATCCTTGTGATATTCCATCCATTTGAATAAAAAATATATTTTTTATTGTAAAGATAATTATTAAAAAGACAAAAATAATTAGAATTTCCCAATAATCAAAATTGCAATTAAGAATATTTTTAAAATCATAGTAAAAACTCAAAAAAACATTTTTTTAGTTTAGAAAGGGGAATACTATTGAAAAGATCCAGGAAATCAAAAATCGCAATAGAATTAATTTTATTTTGTTTAATAAATTCTAAAATCGGTTGATTATTAGTGATAATTCAAGAAAAACCTTCTTTAATAATATTGTTAGCAATTTTATCTAAGTAGTTAGAGAAAATGGTGCCAGGCTTAGTTAGGTAAGTATTAGACCCACAGGTGATTGTTCTAAATTTTATAGGAATTTTATGAAATATTGGACCTATAATTAAGTAAGGAAATTGTGTATTGCTAATTTTAATTCATAATATATATATATATATATATATATATATATATATATATATATATATATATATATATATATATATATATATGTGTGTGGGGGGGGGTGTTTTCGAGGAAGGACAGTTTTTCAATGATAGACAAATTTAATGATGGAATGAAATTTACATATGTGATGAAATATTAGATGTTTATGAAGAAAAATATTAAATGTTCAGGAAAATGTGGGCCGTCTGCCCCGTTGTTGGTCACAGGAATACGGGGGCAGCGGAAGGGGTGAGAGATGGAGTTCTCCTCATCTTTCATATATATATAATATATGACAATAATGACTATTAATATAAATTTCAATATAATATTTTTGATCGATAAATATGAATTTTTATGCAATTTGAAATATTAAGACTTTTAAAAATTAATTGCAATCAAAAATTTAACTGTGGCCATAAATAATTTACAGTAAAGAGGTTAAGTAATTTACAGGAAAATTTATAAAATTACTGATGTGGCATAAAAGATTAAAACCTTAACCGCTATGAATTGTAACTCCTATCTTGATAATCTAATGATATAAATAATAAATATCCCAGTCTGGCTTATCATATTTCAGCAAATATTTACGATTGCATACAATAGTCACTTCATAAGTTAATTTTATCTCATCTCTTTCTTTTTCTTACATTTTATATTTTTTCACTTTTAAGAAGTAAACCTTGTATTTTACTGAAATGTAAGTATGGTAGTTTTATATATTTTACACAGTTTGCTTTTGTTTAATTTTAATTCCTTTTTTGATGTCCAGGGGTAAAATATAAAAGTATTTCAAAATACAAATTGAGTTAAATATATTTAGCCATCTTAGTTGAACTAATTGTACAATATCACTTTTCAATAAAAAAATAAAAGTAAGAACTTTTTTATATTTTTTAAATAAAATTTCAAAAAACATTATACTTAATTTCGTAAATGATCAATTCTGATAAAATACTAACATACGTTCTTTTTTAATTAATTTGGTTTGGATTACTCTTAACAACAACCACAGCCATATTAATCACAATTTTTCTTAATGTAATATTTAAATTTATGAAATTAGCTATGATAAATAATTAATTGAAATGAGTTATTATCCCAAATTAATAAAATATCTAATGTTAACTATTCAATACATGTTTTTTAATGTCATATATTGTAGTTTTAAGTAACTTTAACGGTAACCCCAAGACAATGTCAACTACATACTCCATATTATCAACCCATTCTAAAGTACCATTATTGTGATACAAAACCCATGTATTTGTTCCTGAAAACTCAAAGATTATCCTATAAATTTACATTGATTAGATTAGATCAGTGTTTCCCAAACTTATGACTTTTTGTGTACCCTTTCTAAATTTTTCGTAACGCTGTGTACCACTAATAAAAAATGAATGTATTTTTTACTATAAAAAAATTGCACAGAAGTTAAAAATCACAACTGGCTGTTGACGCCACTAATTATTAACTGTTAACTCTGTAAAAAATAGCCAATAGAAAAATACGTAATCGGAAATTTTCATGGCTAGCTTTGTTTTTAAATAAAAAATTTTGAAATTTTCGTTTGTTGCAAGATATTTCGCGCAAGAACACGTACCTTCGCTGAACTGTTCCTGTACCCCTGGGGGTACGCGTACCACACTTTGGGAAACACTGGATTAGATGATTAGAATAATTCAAATAGTGAATAAAAGCTGAGAAAAGTAGAATTGCGAGGTATAAGCAAATAATTGCGGTGTAGGATTTAAGTAATCATCCGCGACTGCATATAGTTTCTTTTCATTTCGTTATCAAATTATACAAATATGGTTTCAAAACAATATAAAATGATTGATGAAAGTTAAAGATATCTGACAGTAATTTAATTCGTGCTATCTATTACGGTATATATCATAGAATTATTTAAAAAAAAGGTTATATTTTCTTAGTCTTATTAGAATCCTAGACTTGGTGACACATTTCCACAAATCAGGAGAACATTCGTTATTGAAAAAGAAACAACTATATGACGTTGCAAGAATATTGAATTGGATTGGACCGCTAAAAATGGCGAGTCTTATGCTGACATGCCCTTAATAAATTAAATTGGAAATAAAGAATTTTGACCAGAGCCTGATTTATCATGAATGATGCTGAGAGGCCCAGGCCTAGGGACCGCATCTTTTCGGGGGCCCCCTTATTGTTAGAAATAATTTATTTTTTAATCTTTACTTAATTGTCTATTAGAATTGAGTTAACGAAAATTGTAATAAATATAAGCTTGCATATACAAATATAACGTAAAATACTCATGTCGTAAATAATTTAAAGGCACTTCATACATAAACAACAAGTAAATCTTTTAAAAGTTATGACCAGGAGGTTGATAGTTCTATACCTAGGACACCCACATTTTTAGATCAGGCCCTGATTTTGACTTCGCTGTAGAAGAAAATTTTCTGCAATAAACATGATTACTTATTCTTTCATCAGTTTCTTTAAATGTGGACGGAAAATATTATTTTAATATAAAACAACTCTCTAATTTTACAGGGAAAAAAAAAAACATAAATTTTTATTGAATACATTTTGTTTTCCTCATTTTGCACATTTTAAGAAAGCAAGCAAAAGAAGGCTGTGCAATGTCGTTTCAAGAGCCGGCAACGTTCTCACTGGGAGCTTGCAATTCATTTGGCGTGCACTTAGATGCAAACAGGCTCTCTGCATAAGAATAATGTTTGTTTGTTTTTTTTAACTTGCAACAGAGTATATTATTTATTTTTAATGATTAATTTACTGTGAATAAGAAGGTAATTTTAGCAAATCCCACTTAAAGATTTTCAGGAATTTTTTCAAAATTGTGAAAACTTCAGAATTTGAAGAGCAAATTTAGTTTATTTGACAATTTTAGAAAAAAAAAATTTTTTCCAAAAATTTAATGCAACTAATTCTTTAAAACTTATATTTTTAACATATTTACTAGTTGACATATATGGGCAAATTAAATAATTTTTTTTATGAAATTTTGTGCTGCACAGATGGATTTATTTTCTGTCGACACTGATGATTTGTTCATCATCGATACTGATTGTGGAAGTGATGATGCTATTGCCATATTACTCGCTCTTATTAAGTGTCCATCTCAAGTGCTCGCCTTCACTTGTTGCTATGGGAATGCACCTGTCCATCAAGTGTGTCAAAATGTAATGAAAGTTATGGTTGCCTGTAACCAAAGACAGGTAAGAATCCATATTTACTAATAACACTTCACTATTACCTTATTAGGAACTCGAGCACCTTCTTTTAAGTAATAAAAATAAACTTCACACTTAGTAAATTCTACTGTTAAATCTTAAAACAATCCGTTTAAATTATTATATTGTATGGAAAAGAAGAATATAAGCTTAACTTTTAATCAAGTGGTTTGTTTTTTACGTATTTATATGTAATTCTAAGAATTCAAGGATAGACTTCAAATATACTAATTAGTTAATATACACAATAATTTACTTCGAGAATATTTAGGCATAACAAAAAAATTTTAGAACAATTTTATAGACTTCTTTATTTAAAATTAAACCCATGTAGAATACTAACCTTAATAATTAAATATTATTACTGACTATTTTAAAAAGGGCGGAAATTTTTTAATTGATTTAAAAAGAATTTTAAGCTTGATATATCTTCCGACATTTTTAAATGATTTTAAAAATGACGAATGTGTCAGATATCGAATATGTCAGCTTTCACATGACCAGCAAATAACTCTCAAAATACTTAGCGCAACTACTCTTCAAAAATATTTCATGAAGGATTAAAAGTTGAATGGAAAAAGAGTTTTTAAAATCATTGTTTTTGAAAATAATATTATCACTTCTATTTAATCGAACAATACAGTGGAGAATTTTGAGAGATAAAAAGGGTTTTGCTTATATATGCTAATCTAATGCACCTCTTGTTTTGCGTTTTAGGTGTGATAATATTACAATTATTTTCTCAATTTCAGTAAACTTTAATGATTTTTTGTAAAGATTTTTGCGATATTATTTTCTTTATTTTAGTTTTGTGTCTATTTGTTCATGTCAAAAAATGGCCGATATTTGGATTAGCAATAATTACTGTTTGTAGCAGTCCAAAAACATTTGAAACTTGGGTTGCCATTTGAAACCAGTACTGAAACTTGAGCACTCTAGTTAATCAGAAAAGGCTCGAAATCCTGATTTATGATAAATTGTAATTTGATAAAATGTACCAAACATTTTTTTCGTAACGATCAGAAAACAATTGAAACTTGTATTGTCATCCAATACAGAGCTTCAGTTCGAAATTTGAGCACTCTAGTTTGAAAGAAAATGCTCAAAATTTTAATGGATTCACCAGAAAAGGGGTTATAACGTAATAAAATAGGCTTTTGTTCCCTTCAGATTCCTGTCTACAGAGGTTGTGCTGGATCTCTCCTAAACAGAAACATACCGTTTGTAGTTCACGGATCAGATGGATTCGGTGATTGTGGGCAAGAATTCTCTTCTGGTAATTTAAAAGAAGAGACAGATTCAGCATGTTTCGGTTTGATTAACTTGACCAAGAAATATCCCGGACGGATTACTTTAATCGCTTTAGCTCCACTTACAAACTTGGCTATTACTCACCGCGTTGATCCAGAATTTACAAAGCGTCTGAAGTCTATAGTTTGCATGGGCGGTAATTACAGAGGTAAATATTGTGAAACTTTAATTTTAAACCCACACTCAAAAGAACTACAGAATTAGCGAAGTGAAATTTATATTATTCTGTACTTCAATGCCCGTAGGAGTTGGAAATGTAACTGAAACAGCCGAATTTAATTTCTACTGTGATCCTGTAGCCGCTGATATAATTTTGACAGAATCCCAGTGTCCAATAACTCTAGTACCTTGGGAAACGACTGAAGATCATGGAGTAGATTGGGTTTGTAGTTTTTTTTTATCATGTTATTATGTAAAAAATTATCTGAATGTTTTATCTGTGAAATGTATTATCTGTTTGAGTAACTTATAATACATATATTTTTAATACACATATGTAAAAATAAAATAAAAAAAAATACTATCAGCATTATTTGTCTAGATGATAAGGAAATCGGCTATATGTTGAATAAGAATTTTAATAAAAAACCTAAAAAGATTTTAAAAAATTCAGATGATCACTATTGTTCGAACGCAATTTAACTCGAAATAAAAATAATTAAGACATGAAAAAAATCTAATTTATTCGCCTAACAAATTTCTGCTGAGACAAATTTCTGCGTCAGTACTGCACAGTCATATGAGAAAAACCTGAATCGACTATCTGAACTTCCGAAAAATCAGAACGTGCATATAAATTGAAAAGCGATATAACTTATCTCGTTTTTGTGTTCATTTTCCGAAAATGACAATTTTAAATTAAAATGAGTGTTTTCTTATTTATTACGTTCGTATGTAACAGCAATATTTTGCCTAATATGTCAAACTATTTCTTACCATAAAAAAGTTTGACTTATAAATTTACAAAGTTTCAACAAATGATCAGTATATTCGAAAAGCAAAAGTTCCAAAAGCAAACGATTCTTTATTTACCATTTTTTTTCCTTCATTTTATAAACTCGCTGATAAACTCTTTATAGTTTTTTTTTTTTTTTACAACAATACAAAATACTATGCACTCTCATATTGCTATCATATTCTATGCTCTGGTAATATTGTACATATTAATGTAGCGTAACTACGACTTCTTCGTAACTACTTAACGTAACTACTTAAATTCCAATTCACTAGTATATAGAACATGTTAATTCAATTCTATTCGGTAGTACTTTTTGATAGATGAAGGTTGACATTGTCGGTAACGAAAATCCTGCAATACCAATAAAAATTTAAACCATTTCTTCACCATTTGCTGAATGCAATGAAAATATTAAGCATTTTATTTAGTTATATTAGTGGCGATATCTATATCTTTATTGAATCTATAACTAATAGATCACCACTTACTTGTGTTATATTGCTGACTCTAATTAATTATTTTTCACTTTTATGGGATTTGTTGTTAAGTTCTGTTAAATTCTTCTTGCGCCCATGATCTGTTCACACAGTGGTTCTAAAACGCAAAAAATATTTAATATTTGAGCAATTCAAAAACACTTAATATAAATACAAAAGATACCTACATTAAAACGTATCCAGAGCAATGATTTTACTTAATATAGGTTATTACGCTTCTAAATTCTTACTCTTCAGAACTTTACGACAATAACGATGTTATTGATTTTAAGTCACGAATTACTTATATCGCTGCCACTCAAATACTAAATAAATCGTTCAATTAATAATTTTACATTTAGAGGTGCAGTTGTTAAGCCTAAAAATCGAGAATATGGTTTCATCGCAAAACATTTAAACTATTACTATAAAAAAATTTTGTCGTATAAAAAGGATTTAATTTGTCTTATTTCCTTTGAGAGAAAGGACAAAGTTATGAGAAAGCGATTAGATTGAATAGCGCGTTTCCGAAATCGTTTTCTAATTTCCGATTTTAGAAAACATATATTTGTGACACTTTTTATACCATAAAGTAGTGAACGGAAATAGTTTATAACTTGCTTTTTTTTTAATTACTTTTAAGACATTCGAAAACGAAAATGTCAATTTAAATGGTAACTTTAAATGGAAATTGCTTTCTTTGTATTTACAACTGATTATTTCATTAATCTATGCACTTTTGGTAATATTGGAAGCAATGAATTTAAAATAACGTTTTTATTTTCTGCTGTATCAAATTTATGTTATTGTCTTTCCAATTCATTGTCTTTCCAATTGTCTTTCCATTATTTTTTCAATTTTAGGCATGTTATAGGAAATTGATTTGGTTTTAGAAAAATTTTTAGGAATTTTCTTATTTCACTCATTTGTTATCTGCCTTAAAATTTGGTTTTACTTCATTACATAAAATAAAAAATTTCTCTGTGCTTTATTTTCAATATTTTCGCTTGAAGAAACAAATCAAGTGAGTTCTTTGCAAATTGGAATAAATTAGTTTCCCACTGATTATGTCACGTGATAAAGAGCATTTTATTTTATTCGACTCTTAATAAAAAGGAAATAATAAATTAAAAAGAATGCTTCAATCTAAAAAATATAATTTCACATAACTATGAATTAATTAACACAAAAGGTTACATTTATCAATTCGATTACGCAGCAGTAGAACTAAGATTAAAATTTATTTATTACCCATTGGAAATATGGGTCTTGGTTTGGATTTCATGGCGTCCGCACTTTTCAACTACAATAAACAAGAGTAATAGTAAACAGTGCGCATGCGCTGCTATGACGACCGCTGCTGTATAATAATTTTTTTAGAATTTATTTTTTCACTTTTAATTTTGTTATGCATTAAGTTGGTGAGTTTAGTTTTGAGATATGAGACCAGAGAGATTCCATAAATACTTCTTGAGTTGTGAGTAAAAGAGAATTTTATCATTTGAACGATATTTTTATTTTTATTGTTTTAATTAAGAATCAGAAATTCTAACCTACAGTTCAAACTGGATCGATTTCAATACTAATTCAGGTGAATATCACAAATAAAGAGGGTCCAGACTGATTGACATGGTCCCAAAAGTTAGAGTTGAAGCAAGAAAAAAACGATGCCAAGGCCTAAACTAACCGAGACTGAAAAAGCCAAAGCCAAAGAACGTAGACGAGAATACCTTCCTTAAGCGTTACAGACAAATGGAAAAACGAAAGGATTCCGTTTGCAAACGCAAGCAGTAAACCCGTTCCTCACAAAAATACCAAAGTGGTTGAGAGAATTGAACCATACCGATGAGCGAATGGTGACTCTCCGAACCCCTTTCATGCAAATACGAGAACTGTTCATGTATGAACTTGTGAATCCGAAACGGGAGTATGATGCAGCTTACGATCTCCATCAAACACTATTGTATCAATCCGAAAATGTTAATATTGATCTCGATTGGCTGTTCAATGTCTATTCAGTCATCAATATAATTTACACAGAATGTGTCTGAGTTGCATTTAAATATGTCTGTGAAACTGTGTACCGAGCAGTTAAGGATTAACAGTGAAAGATATCCAAGATGAAAACACAATAAAGTTTCTTTTCCAAAAAAAATTAGACAACAGCCATTCTGCCAGTGGGCAACCTGCGATCTCCTTGCGGCGATCACAATTTTCTTCATTTTGTAGTGAATCTTATTTTAAATTTTTGTTATATTATCATCTTTTTGTTTTCTTATTTTTTTTTTATTTTTTTGTTTTGTGTCCGTGTGTTTTCTTTTTTTTTTCTTTTCTTTTTTTTTTTATGGTTTTTTTTTTTGTGTGTTTTTTTTTTTTTTTTTTTTTTTTTTTTTTTTTTTTTTTTACAATTGTCAAGAACTTTTACAATGTCAAAGTGTTAAAAGTATTCAACATTATAATAAACTCCGCTAGCAAACAAGATTCTTTCAGTGATTAAAAAGTCGAAAATATTATAAGAATAAAAATATAGTCGAAGAATTCCATAAAAAAATTTATCTCATTTACACTGCAATAAATTTAATAAAAAAAAAATTCCATTCAAACGATCCAGGGGATGATATTTTTAACTTAGATGTTAACGTCTTAATTATAACGTTATTATAATAGTATACGTAATAAATAATAACGTCTTAAAGATTGGAGTTTAAACTTGTAACCCAAATGCTCTCATATAAATCCGTTCTTGATTGCTTCCCCCCCCCCCGACTCCGAAAAAAAATTTAAATAACTTCTAAATACTGGTTAGACAATTTTGCCAGTCACTAACTATAATAGTTTATATTATTACAGTTTACTGCTAATTTAACTACCCATTTATATCCGAAACCTGCAGTGGACAGAAAATAGTTTTAGGGATGTGGTAAGGGCGTACTTAAGATAGATATCATAATAAATTTATACCAATAACTATTTGATTCAAAAATATATTATTTCTAAATAAATATATCTAATTTTTAGCGGATTCAGATTCTTGATCCTATAAATGAAGGAGCGGCATGGCTGCAACATAAAAAATGTTATTCCAATAATTTAGTTAAAAAAGCAGCCGAAAATTTGATCCCAATATTATTTTATTATTGTTATTATTTTTATTATTATTATTTTAGTTTATGCATTTTTAGATAAAACTAATGACGCGAATCAAAAAGTATTTCAAGAAACTTTTAAGACTTTTATTTTGTTCAAAGAAATTTTCGAAAATAAAAAATTTAAAAAGTAGTTAAATTAATAAGCATAATTTTTTTTTTAATAATAAAAATAGAGAAGTTTTAAGAGTTACTTAAAAAAAAATAAGTTAATAATTATATATTCATTTATTTCAGACTGACTTTGAAAAGTTACTAAACAAACAAACTAAGACTGCTTATTTCATCAAACGTACTTCTTCAGCAACTATAGATTTCTGTCTCAAAGAAGAATCTCCAACCTACCCAGATTGCGATCTAATGGCTACGGTCACCGCTTTGTATCCGGCTTGTGTAAAAAAGACCATAAAAAGAACCATTAGAGTAGAATGCAAAGGCGAGTTCTCCACAGGACTCTGTATATGCAGCACTGTACCAGCTGCCTGTGCAACTGATAACAATTCAATTGATATTGTAACAGAATTAAATATACCCATGTTAACTAAACTTAGAGAAGATATATATAATTATAATACTATTTAACTTAATACATAGTCATTTAAAAATTATGTGTATTGTTGATCTTGTAAACTTACATTACCGTCAAAAGGTATACAGTTCATGGATCTCTGATAGGATGTCTTTTGTATGAGCCCTTTCTACATTCTTTCTCCTTTTTGCATAAAATATTTTGCATGTCAAGACAGCTCAAATTTAGAAAGACGCATAGCTGAATCATATAGATTTGTTGCCATTTTCACCTAGTCAAATTTCGTAGAGATATAAATAGTGTATTATAAAGTTTTTGAAAAGTGTATTCTATATTAACAGAATGTCTATTTGAGTAACCCATTTTGAACGTAAATAATAAAATTGAAAAAAAAAAATTGACGTTTGCTGCACTGTTTTTAGAAAAGCATTAAATTTTAAAGAAAAAATTTGGTCAAACATTTTAAGGTTGGTAGAACATCTGATTATCTCTCTTGGCATTTCCGGCAAAATTAAATTCCTAGTGCACTTTAGCACCCAAATAGAGTCTCGGTGCTGCCATCTAGTGTGGCAGAAACTAAACGTCCAAATTAACATGGCCAACGGTATCTCACCCATTGTGGTGGTCCTGAAAGAGTGGATACCACTTCTGGAGAACCGCACTAGGTCAGCTCATCGGGAAGACTGATTGTGGAGCTCATTGGAAATAAATAAAACATCTGATTATCTTTTGATTGTTGTTGAAGGTTTGCTAAAATTTGCTGAGCAAAAGATGATGCCATGCTGTACTATGCAACATTGAATAACATTCTTGTGCTAGAGTTTCAACATCCGACAAGAATCTCTGCGTTGTGAAAAGCAAAACGAAGATTCCAATCGAAGTTTAATACGACTAAAATAGGAAAAACAGAACTAAAAGCAACCAAGGTTACAAAATTTGGAACTATTTGAACTCAATGTTTTAGTTTTAAAAAAAAAATCGGAGCTTTTCTAATAATAATGCAGCAACGAGAAATTTTCCTTCTTCAAATCCCGTTATTATATGCTTTCAAAATGGATCGATGATGAGTGATAGTATTTGCATCACAATCTCTACCATTTCTTATCCTGAAAACATTTTGGTATGTTTAGCATACTTATAAGCATTCTTCAAACCAGACAGGAGCCACTCCGACATATTTGCAAGAAGATTGTTTTCAAAAAAATAAATAATTCAGGGATTATTAAAGCTAAAATTTCTATTTAAGACTCACATTTAAATTTACCAAAATCAACAATGCATAATCTAGACACATAATAAAATGAAGAATTTGTGTGTGTATATATATCTACACACCGAAATTCGGGTATACAGTGAGACGGAAGACCGTGTGGAACGGAGAATAGGCGAACCGGCTGGTCACCTCAAGCGACTAGTTTAATACAAAATGATTTTCAAGAAAATATTGAAAATTTTTTTAGAAGCAAAGCATTTTAAAATATAATATCGATTTTGAATCTGTATCCTGCCTGAAAATCTTTATTCTTTTATAGTTTTTCTCTCTCCTCCAAATAGCAGTAAAATTGAAGCCAGAATGGCTACTGGGATCTGCTTGTTTCTTAATCACTGTGGGCGCTGAGCATCAAACGTACACCAAGTGAGCAAACTTACAAAAACAATTCAAGTGTTTAATCACCCCAAGTAGCTACATAGTCAGCTTGAAAAGTTTGACTCATTTCACAATGGACAATCCTGATTCCAGAAAAAGATTTAGGTTCAAAATATTTAGAAAAAAAAAGAATTTTTGTCCACTGACCTTAACAGTTTCTCAGAGCACTTTACGGTAGAACAGTTTAACGAGGACCGATACCGCATACCCTGGGTCCCAACGCGGGCAGATCAAAGTGGTCACCCACCCGCTTACTAACCGCAGCCACTGCTGCTTGACATCGGACTTCAACCAAGAACCGTGTCTTTACGATCAGTTCTCTGCGAGACCGTCTTTTATCGACCACTTTAGGTTTAACTAACGTAATTATAATATTTAAATTTTAAAATAAGTGTTTTATTCAGCTATTGCGAATGAAAGTATCTAGGCTTACAATGAGAAATGATTTAGGAGAATTTCTAAATCAAATGCCTATACGGTTGAACAATTAGTATCTTGTAGTACCATAATCAAAGTTTAGACTATAAAAGAATAAATAAAATAAAAATTATAAAAAATAAATAAATAAAAAACATTTACCTCTAGACTTTAAAGCAACAAACTATATTAGAACCAACAAATACTTAAAACTTATCAATAATATTTTAACAATACTATAGAAAAGAATATTAATCAAGTGCAAAATTTACGATTGCACTGTTAGAATAAACAAGATCAATAAGCGTGAAAAAAAGTAGCTGTTAAATGAATCCCTTTAACTAAAAAAAGTTATCTATCAATAACATTTGTTTCAATGGTAAACTAAAGATTGAAACGATGTATTCTAAAATAAGCTGAGAAAATAGAAATAATTTGAAACACTATTGCAAACTTTCGTCAATTCACATTCCCTTTACACTTTTTTGCTTCACCTCTTTTGTTTACATCAACATTTAGCTATTTTGTTTACATCTCACTGTTGCTACGAAAAGGCGGAAAATAATTATCTCACGAATACTAGTTGCAAATACATAAGTAAGTTATTTTCATTTTCAAAACATCATAAATTTTTAGGATAAGTTTTAAAAATTTCGTATCTCAACTGACAGCAACAGAGTGCTTATCATGGATATGCTTGTTTTGTTATTGAAGCGACACCTGCAAGTCTCGTTAACGACCACCGGAGTCATCATGTGGACAACTGTTATTTTTCACTATACTTTAAATTGCGAAAAACAAAAACAAAATCATGATTTTTAAATTATGTTAATAACTCATAATAAATGTTTTTTTAAGCTTTCAAATACTTAAATGGAAAAAAAACTTAAATAAGTTTAAATTTTATGTAGTAATTTCATTTTACACTAAATTTTATTGATTATTTTTAAATTATTTTTTGTTTATTAAAGCATAAGCGTCAGTCATGTTATAAAAAAATTGCTCTATGTAATGAAATATTTTTAGAAGCAAAAAAATAAAAACAAAAGTTTTAATTTCCTTATAAAAAATTTTATGCACACAATTTTTATCCACAAGGGGACATTCCATTCGATGTTTTCTGGCTGTTGTTGCACAGACGTCATACAACATCCACAATGTGCCTTGCCCACATTATATCTACCATGGTCGTCTATATAATGCCTGTTCCTCCGCTTTTGTTACGTTTAGGAGGTAATGTGAGAAAAAGATAGATGTGAGATTTCCCATATAGCACAAAATCGTCCAATGGATGTCTACTATAGTAGTGATAGTACTATATAGTGATGGTCAATCTAAACGTCCACCATGATCCATGTAGCTGTAATAAAGGCGTCCATTAAAGAGCCATATAAAATCCAGGGAAGTTGTTGAGGAAATCCGTGAGACGAATACCAAAGTCTACCCGTGGATGACATGCAGATAAAAAAAAGCACATGCGTGTCTTGAATCATCTATAATATACCACGTAAAGTTTCGCAAATGAAATTAAATGATCCATGCAGCTGTAATAAAGGCGTCCATTAAAGAGCCATATAAAATCCAGGGAAGTTGTTGAGGAAATCCGTGAGACGAATACCAAAGTCTACCCGTGGATGACATGTAGATAAAAAAAAGCACATGCGTATCTTGAATCATCTATAATATACCACGTAAAGTTTCGCAAATGAAATTAAATGATCCATGTAGCTGTAATAAAGGCGTCCATTAAAGAGCCATATAAAATCCAGGGAAGTTGTTGAGGAAATCCGTGAGGCGAATACCAAAGTCTACCCGTGGATGACATGTAGATAAAAAAAAAGCACATGCTTATCTTAAATCATCTATAATATACCACGTAATGTTTCGCAAATGAAATTAAATGATCCATGTAGCTGTAATAAAGGCGTCCATTAAAGAGCCATATAAAATCCAGGGAAGTTGTTGAGGAAATCCGTGAGACGAATACCAAAGTCTACCCGTGGATGACATGTAGATAAAAAATAAAGCACATGCGTATCTTGAATCATATATAATATACCACGTAAAGTTTCGCAAATGAAATTAAATGATCCATGCAGCTGTAATAAAGGCGTCCATTAAAGAGCCATATAAAATCCAGGGAAGTTGTTGAGGAAATCCGTGAGACGAATACCAAAGTCTACCCGTGAATGACATGTAGATAAAAAAAAGCACATGCGTATCTTGAATCATATATAATATACCACGTAAAGTTTCGCAAATGAAATTAAATGATCCATGTAGCTGTAATAAAGGCGTCCATTAAAGAGCCATATAAAATCCAGGGAAGATGTTGAGGAAATCCGTGAGACGAATACCAAAGTCTACCCGTGGATGACATGTAGATAAAAAAAAGCACATGCGTATCTTGAATCATATATAATATACCACGTAAAGTTTCGCAAATGAAATTAAATGATCCATGCAGCTGTAATAAAGGCGTCCATTAAAGAGCCATATCAAATACAGTGAAGTTGTTGAGGAAATCCGTGAGACGAATACCAAAGTCTACCCGTGGATGACATGTAGATAAAAAAAAAAGCACATGCGTGTCTTGAATCATCTATAATATACCAAGTAAAGTTACGCAAATGAAATTAAATGATCCATGCAGCTGTAATAAAGGCGTCCATTAAAGAGCCATATAAAATCCAGGGAAGTTGTTGAGGAAATCCGTGAGACGAATACCAAAGTCTACCCGTGGATGACATGTAGATAAAAAAAAGCACATGCATATCTTGAATCATATATAATATACCACGTAAAGTTTCGCAAATGAAATTAAATGATCCATGCAGCTGTGATAAAGGCGTCCATTAAAGAGCCATATAAAATCCAGGGAAGTTGTTGAGGAAATCCGTGAGACGAATACCAAAGTCTACCCGTGGATGACATGTAGATAAAAAAAAGCACATGCGTATCTTGAATCATCTATAATATACCACGTAAAGTTTCGCAAATGAAATTAAATGATCCATGTAGCTGTAATAAAGGCGTCCATTAAAGAGCCATATAAAATCCAGGGAGTTGTTGAGGAAATCCGTGAGACGAATACCAAAGTCTACCCGTGGATGACATGTAGATAAAAAAAAAGCACATGCTTATCTTGAATCATCTATAATATACCACGTAAAGTTTCGCAAATGAAATTAAATGATCCATGTAGCTGTAATAAAGGCGTCCATTAAAGAGCCATATAAGATCCAGGGAAGTTGTTGAGGAAATCCGTGAGACGAATACCAAAGTCTACTCGTGGATGACATGTAGAGAAAAAAAGAAGCACATGCGTATCTTGAATCATCTATAATATACCACGTAAAGTTTCGCAAATGAAATTAAATGATCCATGTAGCTGTAATAAAGGCGTCCATTAAAGAGCCATATAAAATCCAGGGAAGTTGTTGAGGAAATCCGTGAGACGAATACCAAAGTCTACCCGTGGATGACATGTAGATTAAAAAAAGCACATGCGTATCTTGAATCATATATAATATACCACGTAAAGTTTCGCAAATGAAATTAAATGATCCATGTAGCTGTAATAAAGGCGTCCATTAAAGAGCCATATAAAATCAAGGGAAGTTGTTGAGGAAATCCGTGAGACGAATACCAAAGTCTACCCGTGGATGAAATGTAGATAAAAAAAAAGCACATGCGTGTCTTGAATCATCTATAATATACCAAGTAAAGTTACGCAAATGAAATTAAATGATCCATGCGGCTGTAATAAAGGCGTCCATTAAAGAGCCATATAAAATACAGGGAAGTTGTTGAGGAAATCCGTGAGACGAATACCAAAGTCTACCCGTGGATGAGATGTAAATAAAAAAAAAGCACATGCGTGTCTTGAATCATCTATAATATACCACGTAAAGTTTCGCAAATGAAATTAAATGATCCATGCAGCTGTAATAAAGGCGTCCATTAAAGAGCCATATAAAATCCAGGGAAGTAGTTGAGGAAATCCGTGAGGCGAATACCAAAGTCTACCCGTGGATGAGATGTAGATAAAAAAAAAAGCACATGCGTGTCTTGAATCATCTATAATATACCACGTAAAGTTTCGCAAATGAAATTAAATGATCCATGCAGCTGTAATAAAGGCGTCCATTAAAGAGCCATATAAAATCCAGGGAAGTTGTTGAGGAAATCCGTGAGACGAATACCAAAGTCTACCCGTGGATGACATGTAGATAAAAAAAAGCACATGCGTATCTTGAATCATCTATAATATACCACGTAAAGTTTCGCAAATGAAATTAAATGATCCATGTAGCTGTAATAAAGGCGTCCATTAAAGAGCCATATAAAATCCAGGGAAGTTGTTGAGGAAATCCGTGAGACGAATACCAAAGTCTACCCGTGGATGACATGTAGATAAAAAAAAAAAGCACATGCTTATCTTGAATCATCTATAATATACCACGTAAAGTTTCGCAAATGAAATTAAATTCATTTAAATTTTTTCAAAAGTTTTTCATTCAGGTATTGCGTATGAATGGTGTTTGCTACACTAGGGTACACTGCAAACTCTTTACTGCCCATACTTCCGAATTACTGTTTCCGGTGTATTTTGAAGCCATGTGGCTCACAACGTGATAAATGTGTTTTGAGATTCTCCTAATTAGTATTCCTTGTTTTTGTGACCTGATATATTATTTGTGTTCAAAAAAAGAATCGTCATTAGAAAAAAAAATCGTTCTCAAACTTGTCAGCAATATACCAACTATGAAATTTAATTCTAAATGTTATTTTTTATAATGAATTTAATCTCGCTGCTCGAACAATATGCTAACACTAACATATGATGGTGCACGGCTTGGAACAGGAACCAACAGTAATGAACAAGTAAATAGAGGCCAAATCGGGACTACAAAAAAAAAGCGAGTTCTTTCGAAATCTACACTACTGGCCATTAAAATTGCTACACCAGGAAGGCGACACACAATTTGCAGGACGGATAAAGCATGTTGCGGTATACAAATGATTAGCTTATCAGCGCATTCATGCAAAGCACGCGGCGGTAGCGGCACCTACAATGTGTATAAAAGACGAGATTTGACAGTAAGTTTCTCATACAGAAATTGAATTTGAGCGTTGTTCTTGGGTAAAAAAGTTTTTGTTATGCCTCGTGTAAGAAGGAGAATTGCCTATCAGCACATGTCTGAGTTTGATCGAGGTCCAATTGCGGCCTACTGAGATTGCGGTTTATCATACCGAAAGTATTGCTGCTCGCGTTGGTCGAGATCCCTTGACTGTTAGCAAAATATGGAATCGATGTGTTCATGACAGTCATATGAAACGCTGTGCAGGATCTCAGCAGCTCCCCCATCACTAACAGCCGAGAAAACAGACACGTTATGCACGTGGCCTTAAGGGACTTGTACAGCAACGTCACTAACCCTGAGTCGTACTGTCCTGCCCTTCCTTGAAACAGAACATGTTCGTCTGTTGCCCTGGCCAGTACGTTCTCTTGATCTCTCACCCATTGCAAACGTCTGGTCAATGGTTGCCGAACGACTGGCACGCCACCACTCGTCAGTCACTACGGTCGATGAATTGTGGCATAATGTTGAAGCTGCATGGAAGGCTGTACCCGTCCATGCTATCCATTCTCTGTTCGACTCGATGCCCAGGAGAATAACTGCTGTTATTGCTGCCAGGGGAGGCTGCTCTGAGTACTGATTCCACAGGATCTGCACATCCAAATTTCCTGAAATTTTAATCACTTGTTCTTCCAGCTATAATGTATGTGCCCAATAAATATCATTCTGTTATTTGAATTCCTTCCTGGTGCAGCAATTTTAATGGCCAGTAGTGTAGCAATCATGTCACCTTTTTAAACAATACATCGATAAATAACTTCACTTCAAACTCAAAAAGATTAATTAATATCATTAATATCTTTTTTACTAATATCATTATATCTTTCTAATATCTACACAGATTTTATCTCAAAAATTATGTAATTTATTTCTTTTATTAAAAACAAAATTATCTATTTGAAAATATCGTCTAGCAGAATAAGCTGTTATAAGCAGCTATTGTACTTTCTAACCGGAAGTAGAGCAAGTCAATAGCTCGAGATTGTTTTTGTTTACTTTACATTGAAAACACTGTCCATAAAAGTATCTAAACCTATGCAAAGAATTGGCTTGAGAGCATTTTGAAACAGAATGCCGACATATCAAAATACAGTCAAACAAGATAAGAAAAATTTCCGAGCCACAATCAAAGCAGAAACCTCAAAAGAATGAAGATATTTAAGTCCATGTTTTGAAACAACAAAAAACAAATACTTAAAAAAATATTATTCTAACAATACAATGGAAAAGAAAAATAATCTAACGCCATATATATAAATGTTCGTTTCGGTTCTTACGTATTATCGCAACCAGGTTGGCGCGATTTGTATGTTATGTTTTTTGTATGTATGCGATTTGCACTGATGTTTTTTTTAAGTTCAAGTGCCACTGCCCGGTATACATTCGCCCGATTTATCCTACACTGATGTTTTTTTAAGGTCAAGTGCCACTGCCCGGTATACATTTGCCCGGTATATCCTACACTGATGTTTTTTTAAGTTCAAGTGCCACTGCCCGGTATACATTTGCCCGGTATACCCTACACTGATGTTTTTTTAAGTTCAAGTGCCACTGCCCGGTATACCCTACACTCATGTTTTTTTAAGGTCAAGTGCCACTGCCCGGTACACATTTGCCCGGTTTATCCTACACTGATGTTTTTTTAACGTCAAGTGCCACTGCCCGGTATACATTTATTCAAGATGTGTGAAGAAAAATAATATAAATCACTTAGGGTTGCTGTAAGTAGGGTCGCCAAATTTGGCGATTCATGCGAATTTTGGCCTGGTTGCGTTAATACGTAAGTACCTTCATTTCGACCGTTAAAATTAAAAAAAAAGATCTATAGATGTAAAAAATAGCTGTTAAATCAATCCGTATAACCGAAAAAACTGTTATCCAGCAACAGAGAAAGCTGGAGAAAACTATAGATTAAAATAATGCCCTCTAAAATAAGTTGAGTATATAAATAGTTTGACAAAACATTATTATTTACTTTTCAGTTTTCATTGGTATTAGACTGCTTTGTTTACATCTCATTCATCACGAAAAGGCAGCAAAATAATTATCTGAAGTATGCATATTTTCACAACAACAAAAAAAAGTTGTAAAAACATTAATTAAGATTTTTTTAAAATTTCAAAACATATTCATAAATCTATGGGATAAGTTTAACTGCTTGTTATTATTCATCATATGCATTTTAAATTACAGAAAATTATGATTTTGAAATTATGTTTATAATTTAGAATAAGTGCTCTATTAAGTTTTTAAATTCTTAAACAGAAAAATAATCTTGAAAAAGTTTACATTGAATGTCATTATTTTATTTTTCATAATAATTTTCTATTGAATATTAATAAATTAATTTTTACTTATAAATTTGTTTATTAATTGTTAGAGAATATGGCATTTGCAATTTCTGCATTATGTTATAAAAACATTTTAGATGCAAAAAAAAATTTTTTCTTTTACTGTGCAAATTTTTATGCTTACAATTTACAAAAAAAAAATTGAAAAAATATATTTGATATATTTATAATTATATTGGAAAAGATTTCAAATAGAATTTTAGCCAGTTAAATTATTTTCACGCTATATTTTAAAATCAACGAAAAATGTTATTTTAAACCTTATATTATCAAACTTTTTAACGTTGCCCCCTCCCCCCCCCCGCCTAAGGAGCAGAAAAAAGACCCCTATAGTCAAAAAGAGTAATTTATTCTTAATTAATTAATTAAAAAAGCACCCAAAATGAATTTTTTTTACTCTAAAAAGTTTTATCAACAAAACAATCTAGTAACTATGTCAGTGGGATGATTTTGCTTGATGGTTCAGAGCCAGTTTCTTAACGTTCGGTTCAATATTTTTAGTGAGGTGAAGACGCAAGTCCCCTTGTTTTCTCTTTTTTGTTACTAGATCCATCACAGCACTGAATCTTTGTTCGACAAGGAAGGGAAGGCAATTAAAAGTTTTTTGACGATAGTCTACAGCCCTGAGTTGAGGCGACTGATGTTACCTCGAATCCAAAATTCTGTGAGAAGATCACCATTTCAGAGTTTCATTAGTCGAAAGTTGATCCAATTCTTTCTGAATCTGAACCTCTGCTGTTTCAATATTCACAAAAAGGTTCATAACTGATTGAGGGACTTCCAGGAACAAAACATCTTTAAAACGGTCAGAAAAGTCCATGTGTAAAGACTCAAAGTGTTGGAAATATTCGGGTGCATCATCAGAGGTGGATTTCACAATTCTTTTTAAGATCAGATAAGATTGGAAATTGGCTGAACTCATTCCGAAAAAAATTCTGCTTCCATAAAATGACTTTTTTAGAAAGGCAGAAATAACTGATTTTGTAGTAATCAAATTGAACTCGTCTCCTTAAAGCTGTAAATTAACGCCATTAAATTTCTCAAATAAATCCATCATGTATGCAACCTCTATCTTAAATTCTAGCAATCTGTGTCTCAGAGCTACATCTCTGTCTTTGAGGAACTCAAGCAGAGTCGAAAAGATTCTGAAACCTATTGAGACAGGCGCCTTTGGAAAGCCAACGAATATCAGTGTGTAGTGGCAATCAATTGAATTCTTCATCCTTTTTTCTTTTTTCTTTTTTTCTTTTTTTTACACAACTGTCTGAATAATCAATCGTTAAGAGCATTACAGCGAATTTTGTTCACAGCAGAGATTGACATATTGCAATGACTGATGCAAAAGGTCGCTGAGATTATTTCCGACTAAATGCTGTCTTTGAATCACGCAGTGAACAGCTATAATATCTAGTACCTCTCTCTTCAAATGGGTGATGAGCCCACGATATCGACCCAAAGTTGCAGGTGCTCTATCACTGACAGCTTGCAAAATATTCGCAAGAGGAATCTTTTTCTCATTAAAATAATCGTTGACAGTATTTAAAATAGATTCACCTTTGGTATCTACAATCAAGCTCCTTGCAAAAAGCATCTCTTGAATAATTTTTCTTCTTTAACAAACCAGAGTTCGTCAACAGTAAAGCTTCATTACTTGGCAAAGTTGACTCCTCAACTTGAGGGGGAAATATGTTGGATATCAAAAGTATGCATAAGGAAACTTCAACGTCTTCAGCCATCTCATCAATTCATCATCGCACTGCATCGTTACTTAATGTAATATTTTTGATTACATTAGATGCGGCTGGATGGTGTAAAACTGTTTCTAAAACTTCCTCGACAGCCGGCAGTATCAAATCTTCGCCTATGGTATGAAACATTCCCAGATTTAGCAATTAATTTTGATATGTTATAAAAGGCTATCAAACCATCGCCGCATTTTTGTGATAAGTTTGCTAGTAAGCCTACGACCGAAGGTGCCTTCAAGAACTTGTCCTTGATATTCGTGAAAAATTACATATCTTTATTTTATTTGACAGGGTGAATTTTTTGCAAATTCTCATGCAAACGCAAACGCGAACGTTTTGTTGCCTCATTAGATAAAAAATTTTTACAAAGTAAACACATGCGTATTGAGTGTCCGACGGTGATTGAACAAATTCGAACTTAAGTACATGACACTGTATTGACGACACTTCTTTTTGTTAACCGACATTGTTTTCGACAGATAAATACAAACGATGAAAGAAAATCAACTATTTTTCAAAATTAATAAATAATTTGCGATAAAGAACTAATTCGAGAACGTACCTCGCTAAATAAACAATGGAATCGAATCGAAACTGGTGGAAAACTGAAAGGAAGCGAACGAAAACCATCATAAGAATCAATGGTCAAATCAAACCTTCATACTGAGAGCGCATGCATTGCAACTTTCGCCAAATGACTTGAATGAGCCAGAGGCAAAAACAACTGACTCATGCGCTGCGCTGATTCGAATTGGAGAATATATAGCGTAATTTCGTTTTATTACTGGTACAAAAATGATGAATTGAATAATCTTAGTTTATTATATCAATTTATTATATTAATTTATTATATTAATTTAATCTTTTTTTTAAATATTAATCTTAGAATCATTTTATTTATTAAAGTAATTTTAATTTAATACATTTATTTGGGAATTTTAGAATTAAATTTGAATGACAAAACTTGCGCATCGCCACCTACCACCCAAAACATACCCACCATAATCAGCTCATAGCCCCTCAGCATATCCTACCGCACCCCGGGGGTAGGCATCGCCCCCGTTGAGAAACAAAGTTTTAAACGATACTTTGAATTTTCGATCACAAAGGGACGTTTCATTAAACGTTTTTTGGTGGTTGTTTCATAGACATCTTGCAACACCCCCTGCGGTGCCACATTATATCTGCCATGATCGTCTATAAGATGTATGTAGTTGCTACCACAATGGATCATCCATGAATGAGCTATAAAAAACATTTAGTATTCGTCCATGACGTCTACTGGACGCTGTGGAGAAAACTGTGCGTCTAGAGTACTAATTGTGTCCATATAGCTCATAATCATCCATTGGGTATCCACTAGACGTCATCGTAAATATCCACTAAGGTTCATGTGGTCCTTCGGTGGACGTTCACAAGAGATCCATATTTGATCCAGAAGAAATCCATTAGGAATCCAACAGCCGTCCATTAGACTTCCACCATAGCTTTTATGTGGATGAGATACGGATAATTTGATCCATTGCTTATCCAGCATTGGACGTCTCAAAGACAGCTACAGGAATTATTCTTGATCTACTGGAAGGCACGTAACGGACATGCCCTTTGTATATCGTTCATATACGAACTCTGTAGTTTAGTATTTTGCATTTTAATATCCTTAGTAGATATAAGAGTGTAAAAATCAAATTAAAAACTTTTAATTTGGTTTGAACTTTTCAGTTATATGCCCATTTTTTTTCCTCATATAAAACTTTAAAGAAATCGATTATTTAAGATGATTTATAAAATTTTTCAGACTCCAATCAACTCAACAAATGAAAAAAAAAATCGTCCAAATTACTAAATTTTTAAAATCAAATTGTGCTTTTAAAACATAAAATGTGTTACAATTAGCATTTATATTTTTTTAATCATGAATTCTCTTTTAGTTAATAATCTGAACATAAAAAGAATTACTTACAGTTTCAGTTAAATCAGTAAAATTCCATAAATAAACTAGAGGAGAACGTCTAATAGACGTCGATGTTTGATCCATGACGTCTAATGGATCATGTATTCGAATTTTAAACGTCTGCTGTTGGAATTGTGCTGTATGGGTGGTGTTTAAATTTTCGGGTAAATTTACCATTCATAAGAGTTTTCTATAGCTTGCAAATTTTAATCAGCCGTAAACAAATTTAAGAAAATTAACATCACAACATAAATAAAGAGTACTATTTCCCATGTTTTGAGTGTTATCTCCTATTTGACTATATATTTGTGTTGGGCCGGGATAGCCTGGTCGGTAGGGCGATGGGCCCGTATCCAAGAGGTCGTGGGTTCGATCCTCGCCGGCCGAAGACTACCCGTGTAGTAAAATGGTGACTGATGCACGTTAAATCTGTCGAGTCTCAAAGTCCTCCATGTTCCCATAACAAACCAATACCTCTGGGGGTACTGATCCAGGAGTTTCCTTGTCTTCTGGATTGGTTCAAAATTACAAGGCTACGGAGTTGAACATTAGTAGTCGTAAACCCATGAAATTGGGTCGGCTGTTCAACGACGGTTATAAAATAAAGTATATATTTGTGTAAAATATCACTGTTTGAAACTTTTTGGGTTCCATCATAGCATGCTTGCAGAGTCTTCAAAATTCATTATTCGTTTCGTTGAAAGTTTAATTAAATGAACGCGTTATTTTGTAATCACTTCAAGCACAATAATATTGGATTGAATGATGCGCTTTTTCAAGCTAAGGTGTAAATATAAGTCGAAAGTAGTAACCTTTGAGTCCTAAGACGCATTTTTACCCCTAATGCCACTTGTGCTTAGTTTTATACGGCTATCGGGCTATCCATCAATCGAAAAAAAGTTTCATAATCATCCATTCGAAATCCATTACGTTCACTAGGACTCTGTACTAGAAATCGATCTGGTGGATGGCTCATGGACGAATTGTGTTGTATGTTATTTGCATTGTCTATATCATAATGTTTCCTCACTAAGGCAGCAAAATAGTAGCTTTCTAAAGAATATTTTATAAGTAGTAGGAATATATTTTAGTAGTTGACGACCTGCATGGAAGTTAAGTACTTCATGGTAGAACGATTTAACGAGAACCGACACCACGCACCCTCTGTCTCTACACAGACTGATCAAAGAGGCCCTCCACCCGCTCAATGAACGTATTCAGTAAACACTAATGTCAAGCATCACTGAACGCATATCCAGTGATAATCAGTCTACTGCGGGATGGAATATCTAAAAACATTTCAGACAACATTTTTTAAATTGCACTTACAGATCAGACGCATTTAGAAAAAAAAAAAAATTTCAGCTAATACGGTTGCAACACTTACTACCGCCGTCGAGAGAAAAGGGGTACCTGCTTGTTATTCAAGTACAATTGGAGGTGCGGAAGCCTAATTTGGTGAGAACGCTTTTTAAGGAATCAGTGTGAACGCTTTACAAGTCATTACAAAGTTTGACTTTCAAGTGAGGTTAAAGCATTATTTTGAACAGAAAATCCTGCAACCGGCTTATGTTATTAAATTGAAATGGTTGTTTCAATATCCATAATATAAAAATCAGGAATATAATATTCTATAACCAAAATAGTTTTTGAAACCAAACTTATTGAAAGATGTAAGTGAAGTTCCCTAATTTGTTTAAAATGTTTGTTTCTATTAACAGCTTCTTAATTTGTTTTCTATTGTAAACAGCATGTTTAAAGAATATATTGTTTGCTGTGTTTATTAACTAAACGATGAATTAACAAATCCTTTATTTTTAAGGGCTTTAAGTAAAAGCGAATCTAAAAGCAAAGCAGAGAAAGAAAAGAAAAAGAACAAAAGAAGTAGTGTGTCATCATCTTCTAGCAGTAGCAGTGCCAGTTCTAAGTATGTATTCATTTTTGCATAAAATGTTAATAGAATCTTTAAGTCAAAATTGCTAACGTATAATATCAAAATAGTGGCAAAAAGTTTATCATTCTGTATCATTTATTCATATTATAGTATTTAAATAAACCAAAAGTCATCTTAAAAATATATGAGATGTACAAAAATGTTTGTACAGCTTTTAAGTCATTTGAATTTGGTATTCTTTTCTAGCCCTCGCAGTAAAAAGACTGAAACTAAGAATACTAAGTGAGTATATGAATTGTTTACTATATAATCTCTCATATTAATATATTTATGTATTCTTAATAAACTAAATAAGTTGATATGTTAGGTATTAAATTATATTTCAACGCTTGTCATTTTCCCCTAATGCCTCTATCTAACTTCTCTGCAACACCTAACTTCACTGCAGGTTTCGTACTTGTCCTATACCTTTCATTATAAAAATATTTTATTTCAAAAATTCTGATTTTGTGTGTTGAAAACATTTCATTTTCTTCAAATGCAAATATGGATTTTAAAGGATCAATTTGAAGAACCTAAAGATTTAGATTATCAATCTAACATTTCTCTTATTTTAATTAATAATACTAGTAAAAATTGCAAAAATTTGATTGTTAAAACTTTGGGATTGTTTACTAATTACAAATATTGCTTAGTTCTGGCATATAGCCTTGCAAAATTCACTATTTTAAATTTTTGGGAATTCATTTATTTAATGTAAACAAGTTTCGGGCAAAAAATTTATGTTATCAAATTTTTATGTGATTAATTCAGAGATTGCACACTTATTTATTGTTTTCAGCAAAGGCAGTAAAAAATATTGAAGAGTAGATTTTTTTATTCTCATAATTGTTGAATTTAACTATCTGATATAAAAAAAAAAGATTGATTTTAATAAACAATGCAGTAATCATATCACAGAGTTTATAAATAGTTAATTGAGGGATCATCCATTGAAATACTTTTGTACAAGACAGTTAAGTGGTATGTTTCTGTTTCAAGATTATTGGAACCTTACTTTAAAATTATTTGATAAAAGTTTTAAATTCTATTAAAAACTTTAATTAAATATTGGTCTGAGTGAGGGAATATTATCTAATTGATTAAAGTAGTCAGGGTTGGCAAGATTTTGCCGCGGGTAGAAAAAACCGTCCTGGAGCCCTACCATGAGCTACCGGGAATGGAATGAAGATTCCCGGCTGGAAGGGGAAACTGGGAAAGTTTGGTTCCATGAACGTTCAATTCCGTACCATGAACACTCCCTTGGAATCAGACATTCCATGATGACTCTCTCTAAGGGCATGGCTAAAATTTAACCAATCACACAATTTCTTTAAGATTTTCTTTGTAAGTTTGGCAGCATTCGCATGAGTAAAACGAAACGAGCTTCTGCTGTTTAGATAATATTTTTGACGATTTATTGTTTTCTTTTTATAATGTATTTTTTTGTTTTCATTAGACTAAAAAAACATGAACTGCGAATACTTTGAAATATTCTTTAATTTATTACACATATAATTTTATTAATTAAAAACTCTAATATTTAACATGTATAATTCATAGAATAAAACCATTTTTTCATAATAAATATTTCTGATATATCCTTTAATACATTTCACTATTTGTTATAAATATTCTTTAAAGAGTACAACTCTTAAAATAATGATCATATTTTAATGAATTAAGATTCAAAATTTCGTGCCTGAGTACTGCATGTAGATAGATTACTAATTATACTAGTTTTTAAATAAAAACTAATTGTCAGAAGGAAATCAAATTTTATCAGACAAAAACTTAACGATTATCAATCGGTCTCTTAGAAATTAACTTAATTTCAGAAAAGTTCATTAGTTTTCAATTTAATTTGTAACAATATGAATTACTAAAGTTACTACTTTGCTTATTACTTTGGTTTATTTGTTATATTATTAAAGTGAATGTTTTTACTGATAGTTAAATAAATATGTTCACAAGAAATTAATTTATAGATTTGTGTAAAAAAATTATTTTTGATTTGTAAAATCATTTCACGTTTGAAATACTTAATTATAGTTCAAGGAACTACTTCCACAGCTTTTATAGTATATATTTTAATGGAAGAATGAGAATAAAAAATTTTAAAATGAGTAAAAGAAGAAATAAGTATATATTTTATAAATATTTTTCGAAGCAATTTTAATTCTATTTACTTTTCCCATTATTCATTTTTTATTATAAATAAATTGTTTACTTTATAATACATCACGCTTGTATCAAATTCCTTTAAATTTGCTGCTATCTGTATATAGTATAAAAAACTATCGTTCGGAATGACGTTAAATACTGTTGAATTAAAAGTTCATCGAAAGAAAATTAAAAAAAGAAATGATTGGAACTTCAAAAAATGGTATTGGTCAAGTAATATATCCTAGGTAATATAACATAAAAATAGTAACAATTATCATATAATGAGAGCATAATTATATTTAATTTGCCGTAATTTCTTAGTTAACTCTGAAAGTATCTTTTCGTTCACACATGCTAATGAAACAAAACATTTCTCTTTTAATTATCGTCTTGAAAATGGCTTGGACACGTTTATCATTTAGAAATTTTGTTATCTTCTCTTATGAAATAGAAAAAAATTAAGACATTCATCAGCGAAATATTGTATTTAGTCCTCAAAAATTTATGATCCCCTCTAAGAATGATGTTTTTCTCAAAGCTCTAAAAAAACTTTGAACGCGAGCGATACAGAGAAATGAAACGTTTATCACTCATATGAAGATCGGAAAATCTCTCAATTTCTCGCTTTGGAATTCGATTAATTTCCTCTTGAACGCGAGCGATTAGATTATTGAGCGCCATGTTTAAAATCATAAACAAATCCCTTGATTCCCTCTTGGAACGACGATTCTAGGTGCCGGAGACCGGTTGGAATGAAACCTCTATTCCAATTCCAACCAAAAAACTCTTTCCAAGGCGTTCGTGGTGGGGGGAAATAATTCCCGTTCGAACGTGACGTCATTCCCAGATGGAATCTCATTTCATGGAGCTCGTGGTAGGGCCCCTGGTAAAAACAGATTTTTGCCAAGCAAAGTGGTAAAAACTTATATTTTCCAAGATAAGAGGACAAAAACACATTTTTGATACAAAATTATTCCTGAAATTGAAATATATACTATAAATATATTATAATTTACAAAAATTAACAAAATTTTTATTCCATAATTAAATCATAATGTATTAATATATATTATTTTAGTAGTTTAAAACATTATTGATCGGAAAATTAGTGATTATTCTCATTTTCCCAGTGAAATGAACTTATTTTAAATTAATATAACTAGTTTAAAACATAAAATATCTATCAACATGTGTAGTTAATTAAAACATACAAGTATCAATGCAATATTTTAAATTTGCACAAATTCAATACTTCATTCATCATCACAATACAATTTGTACTGTCTCAACATGAAACATTATTTACAGTCAACCTGTTCCGAATTTTAGAATGTACAAATGAAAAATTCGAAAACACTCTTTCAATGGCAGCACTATTAGAAAGACATGAGTGTAAATGAGGCATTAATTCACAAAATTCTCTGGAAATTTGTTTATCAGATTTCCTAGAATTAACTTGTGCTCTTCAGTGATTGAAGGGAAAACTTGCTGCCCTGATTGGTTTCCTGTGATTGGTGCCAGACACTTGTGTGGAAAGATGAGTATAACTAATACCACCCACCTTTTTTTGTGTGAAGTCAGTGGGAACTGGTTTGTGAGTTAAAAGGGCCAAAGGAATTTAAATTGTGTGGTTTTGTTTGCATTTGTAAGTAATATTGAGAAATGAGGTGATTATCAAAATCTATCTAATAAAACATCCATCTTAGCTTTCTTATGTCTCTCTTTAAATAAAGTGTAAGAGTGATATAATGCATACCAAAAGTTATTATGAAGAAGTAAAAAAAAAATACAATTTGAAAAAAAAAACATTTATTTAAGGATTCTAAAATGAAAAGAAGTCAACAACTTTCTTTTAAAAATTATTACCTTTATATTAATTATTAATATTTTAAAAATAATTTTCTCATGTAATGTATCAAAATTATTATTCCTTATGATTGATTTAAATTTGGTTTTTGCCGGTTTTTACCAGATTTTTGCCACTGTCCTGGCAAAAAACCCTTTCTGCCACGAAAACCCTGAACGTAGTAAGTAAACTGTTCCAAAAAAAATTCCCTTTTTTTTCTTTTTTTTTAAAAAGAAACTCGTTATGAAGCCTGTATACTGTTTATGAAAGTGTTTTTCTAGTGGCAAAAAATTTAAGTTGACAAATATTATTAACTCTGTTACACCTTATAAACCTGCTATTTATAACATATTTGGCAAGTAACAGGATTATTCTTTTTATTTTAATTTTTTAGCTTGTTACTTGTTAAATCGATTGTAGATTTTAGTAGGGTTTACAGACTTCACAATAAAATTTTATAAAGACTCATACTATTTATAAATTAAGTATTACAATTTGATTAAATATGTACACAAATGTTTTTTTTTTTTTTTTTTTTTTGTTGTATTTAATAGTACCCATATTAAATTTTTATTTACATGTTATATATGATAGATTCTAATTGATGCTTTAAAAAAAAAAAAAAAAAAAAAGCTATCACGTCATGACTAGAGTCTCTTAATCCAGGATCTACAAATCATCTCTGTCGCCATAGTTCCTAATGTATTAAAGCTAGTACCCCATAATATCATTGAATTTAAACTTTTTTTTTAATATATATTTTTGATGAAAGTTTAAAATTCCTCATAACCTCATTCCAGCAATCTAAAAACATCAATCATCTCTCAGTTACAATCATAGCTATCTCTATACAGTTAAAACACACATGTTACAACTTCTTAAATATTAATTTATTTTTCATGTGTATGGCTAATATTTTTCAAACACTACTGAATATTTTTTTAGTATATTAAGATGAAATCTGATTTTTATTTTTTTTTTACTAAAAGAAACTATTATGAAGAAACTATTATGAAACTAGTATGAAGTTTTAGGCTCTAAGAAAATTGATCCTTTTGTTATAATCTAGATTATTTAAAATTTGATTGCCTAATGTATGAAGTTCCCAATTTATTGTTGAAACTATTTATTTTTGTTCCTTTTTTTTTCTTCAAGGTAGAGCATAAAATACGTAATATTTTTCACAATTTTTTATTATAACAAATGTTTTTTATATTGTAGGCGTTCAGGCTCATCTTCTTCATCTAGTTCTAGCTCTTCATCTAGTAGTAGTTCAGATGGCGAATCACGTTCTCGTTCTAGCTCATCATCATCCTCATCTTCTTCATCATCTAGATCTTCAGGATCAAGACGTGTCAGTGGACGTGGAAAACGCAATGTAGCAAGGTTATTTATCAGTTACCCTCTTATTATATTTTTTTAATTTAAATATTTAATATCAAACAGTAATTGTTCTACAAATTGTGTTATTATTTGTTATGTCTTTCTCATTTTTTAATAAAAAGCCTTTTATTTCTATTTTCATGAGAAAAAAGAAATCTCTTTTAATCAATATACAGAGTTAGTTATTTGAGGCACAAGTTATGCTCTGATGTACCTGTTAAAATTCGTAAATTTTTCAAATTTCAGGCGTGATTGTGTTTCTGTAAAATACTGAAATTCCAGCATTTTTAAGAAAAATATAAATTTTAACATTTTCCTTAAAAAATTCTGGTTTCCGTTATCTACAAGAAAGTGAATTTCTTAATGCCCTCACAGAAAACGACAAAACATATGAAAGCAATTTATAGGATAGACATCATGATTTGCATTAAGTGACACATGATTTGCATTTGATTTACCAATTTTTCAAATCATATTTTTTGTTATTCCGTTTTACAAATTTCAATTTAATCTTTGCAAGTGACCCATACGCTCTGAGTTCCCATATTGACCGCATTTCTCATGCATATAACTCCTCGCGATTCATTTCTAGATGATTTGAAAATCAGGCATTGCTATTCATATTTACATGATTTAAAAAACCAATATTCCAATTTCTATTCACATGTTTTTAACATCCAATATTTGTATTTGTAGGCAGAATTTTTATAATTTTGCAGATACTTTAGCATTGTGTGCTAAGATAGTTTTTTTTTTTTTTTTTTTTCCTTATCTTACTTTGATGCTGTAATAGTTCTCTTAGCTTAATTTGTATTATTTTCATCAACTTGGTGGCAATAAAAAAAAATTTATATTTAATAAAATAACAAAAAAAATCAAAAACTTGGGTATTTTGGTGATGCTGGAAATTTTAAAAGGGACAATTTTGTCCCATTCATAATAAATTTAAGTAATTAATTGCCAATAAAAATTATGCATGACACTCATTATTTTATTATTTTTTAAAATTTTTTAAAGAGACTTTATTTAATTGCTTTAATGTTAAATTTTATACACATGAAATATAGAATGAATAATTATTTGTTAAGCATTTACGATGTTTTTTTATTATTACAAAAAGTTTTTTATCCTTTAAATATCTTGTTAGAAAATAGATTTACTTTCAATGTAAATTATTATTTGTCTATATAATATGGACATGTGCTCAAACATTATGTTCATTCTCAGGACAGCAACGAATAAATCTTAAAAACAGAATTAGTTAGAAATAAGAAATACCACATTTGTCAAAGGAAAACAATGCAAGAAAAGCTTTAGTAACTGAAGGGGCTTTTTTTTTTTTTTTTTTTTTTTTTTTTGTCTTTTCTCATTTTTTGCTATCCTACAATCATCATTCAAAAAATAATGTAAAGCTCTGTGACCACTTTAATTATAAAGCTTTTACTGCTGTATTTCTATCTGCTTCAGTTTCTTTTGATTATTCATATAGGTTATTATACTTGTTTATTATATTTAAATGCCTGTTCTTAATTTGTTATAAACTTTTATTTTTAAAATGTGCTAACAATTTTTTCTGTAATATTTATGACATAATATATTTATTTTACTCTTAGTAGCAATTAATGTTTTTTTTTTTTTTTTTTTTTTTTTCAATAGATCCCCATCAATAAAGAGAAGGAGAAAAAGTCCATCTCCTAGATTAACAAAGATACAAGTTAGTCGTCTTACACGCAATGTCACTAAGGACCACATAAATGAAATATTTAGTACCTTTGGAACATTGAGAAATGTTGACCTTGTCATTGATCGAGAGCGTCCGCATTTGTCAAGAGGTTTTGCATATGTTGAGTATGAAAACCCAGAAGATGCTGGTAAAGCACTCAGATATATGGATGGGGGTAAGTGGAAAGTTTCAGATTATTTTATTTTACAACATAAAAAAATCATATTATGTAATTTAAAATATGTCACTCTTGATTGATTCAGACCTGAGAACACACAATTTCAGGAAAACTAAAGAATTATGATTTCTGTAATATACCTCCAACTGTTTGAGAAACAAAGATGCAGAAAAAAGGATTTTGTTATATGCCGGGAAAAGTTTAAATGTCTTACTATTTCATATTACAGAAATGGTGACTTTTAGACTGTTTGGAAATACGTTTTTAAGTAAATGAATTGATCTAATATTGGACATGTGTTTGGCACCACTGTGGCAGAATCATGGTGACATTGTCACATAAGCTTACAGAGTTCTTCCAGAAAGGTTTATTTTTTGAAAAGTAAAAGAAATTGGTTTGTTTTTCTGCAGAAATTTACACGTAAAATTTGAATTGCGCATTTAAATAAGCACTTTTTGAAGCGCTCAATTTATGGCAATATTGTAAATCCTTTTTGATTGTATTTCCGGCTGTTATTGAAGTTGATTTTCACACGATATCAGAAAATATGGGAAATTCAAACTGCGCATTTGATCATTTACTTTTTAAGGCAATGGTTCTATCAATTTTTTTTTTTGTTGCAGTTATTGCTTTTGATTTCCACATAGTTTTTAAAACCTGATATTTTTTATACAATATTATTTATTACAACAATCAAATCTTGAAACGAAGCATACATTTGAGTAACTCCTTCCTGGAGAATTCAATTTTCGTGATTTTGTCGTCAATCTGTTTATCAGTAATTACTGCAGATTTCATGATATTTAATTATTTTTTAATTTGATTTGCAAATTGCCATAAATAAATAATTAATGCGTTCCCCTCCCCCCTAACAAAATGCAAGAATATCAACACAGCGATTTTGTTACCTTAAATTAGTAAAGTACATCTTTGTTATTATTGAAAGTATCTTACAGAAAGATATTAGTGCTAGAGAGTTTTGTCGCAGAAATCCCGAACAAATTCTGCCAAAGGGTTTAGCACAACCCTACATTCCATTACCCTCAATTCCATTACCCAACCCATTAAACCCTACATTCAATTAAATGTATTAATACATAATACTTATAACACAATGTATAGTCACTATATGAATCACAATGAAAGTCAGATTCTTATGAACCATATGCAAGTCTTTTGCTGTATGATATACAGCGAGCTAAATCAAATTTCGTTAAGAGAGTGGCCACAGGAGGCTGGACAAAAGGAGATGGAATTGTTAGGAATTTTAATACAAAATGTCTCAAAATATTGACTTTCCAACTGAAACTCAGTTTTTGAATTCCTACAAAATACCTGGATCATCTAAAATTGTCAGTAACAGTCATCAAAATGTTGAAAATCAAGTTAAATTATTCTAATCTCTATTACTGTTATTCCCTATAAATATCACTTTTATATTTAGTGATAATTTTTATCTGACAAAATGTAGTATTTGACATATTAAGTGGAAAATTCATGTTTTCTCTGAGTCTGAAGAAAAATTGAAGTGTAAAAATTAAATATGGCCTGGAAAAGTTTACAAATTTATTTCTTAAAGTAAGTCGTGATCCTGATAAATATTCAGTGCTATAACTGGATTGCTAGTAGCGTGCATAAAATTGTCTATTTTCAAGGAAAGCTTAAATTTCTTAATTTATTTTTAGAAGTAAAACAAATGTTGTATCTTATTTAAGCTATATAGTTTTAAATATGTAACTGAAATGGATACATTTTTAAAATCAATATGTTTACAGAATATTATTATAAAACAATATATGTTTTAAGATTATTTTAATATCAATATATATTATAAGTTTATTATAAAACAAATATTAGCATCATAGTGCCTGCAGTCTTTTAAAATCTGTCTTGTAGATTTTTTAAAAAAGTGGTTGATTTGGTATTTATTAAACTGTGTTTTTTTGTTTCAATAGGCCAAATAGATGGGCAAGAAGTGCAAGCATCCCTTGTTCAATTTCACCCTGCACCTCAGAGACTCACCAGAGTTCGTTCACCTCCTGGGGGTATGCGTAGAGCTCCACCACCTTGGCGACGATCTCCTCCTAGAGGAATGAGAGGTGGTCGTCCAAGGAGAAGGTAATTAACCTATTAAAATCTAAATGTGCCCCCCCCCCTCCTTAAACTGATATTTTGATTTTTTTTTAAGTGCTGGAAAAGTTTTACTTCAGTTTCATTTATTTATTCCTCTATTTCAGATCACCTCCTAGATACAGAAGAAGATCTAGGACACGGTCAAGGTCTCCTAACAGACGGCGTCAAAGATCAAGCAGTAGTAGCTCTAGATAAATTACCTACTGATCTGAAACTTCAAACTTTATGATACTGTTTCATAAAATTCTTATCTTGTTTGATAACCTATGCTACAATTCTGCAAAAAATATTGTTTCATTAAATTGTGGACTGGAACTAGTTTGCACTTAATTACTGCTCTTTTTACATTTACGCCAATATTAAAAAAAGTTTTCTGTTGTATTCTTATTCAAGATAAAAAATTTGGCTATGACATGATTTTTGTTGTTTTAATCAATAAATTTTAAAAATAGAATTGTCTTTTCACTGTTGTATTTTTCTATCAATTTTCAAATAATGCAATTTCTGCCTTTTTAGTTTTTAAAAAGTTAATGGTATATTTATCTTTTGACTGCTTTTTAATACTAATTTTATAATCTGAAAAAAATTCAACATTTTTCGATTATATGTCTGTTACAAAATTTGTTTTATATTAGGGAAATTCAAATTAATTAGGAATTTTAACCTCGTAATTCCCATTTTATATTTACTGTTTTAATTCTATTAACCTCAATTTTAAACACAACATTCAAGATATTGTGAGAACATAGAATAGTTGAATTTAATATTATTTTATGTGGTTACAGTTATTTTTTTAACAATAAAAATATCATTTTTGCGATTCAGTAACTATTTTCATAGAACTTGCATATGCATCTTTTAATTGCTGTAATTCTTTTTGAGCATGTTCATTTTCTTTCTTTATATGTTTGTAATCTTCAATAAGTTTAGGGTGTTGAAGGAGAATGAATCTGTGCTGTAAGTCTTCATTTTTCTCTTTCATTTTGTTATATTTCGTTTTTTCTTCAAATAGGTTACTACGCATCTGAAAATAGAATAGCATAAATTTTATTAGAATATTGTAATAGTGTTCGTAGTATTTGGCAACTAATGAAAAAAATTTGGCTTAAAAATGAAAACAAAATATATGGAAAATCCCTTATTGTTTTGAGCTTTCTTTTAATAAGTACAAAAGTTGCTTAAAAAATTGCTTGAAATTTTTACGTTTTTAAGATATTTAGATCTGATTTTTTTTTCTCTCCGTTAGTTGCCAAATAAATGAAATTTGATTAGTTGCCAAGCTCATTGCTTGATTTTTTAGCATAGGGGTGTTAAAAAATACTTTTTTTTTTTTTCATTATTTATTTTTGGTCTCTCACTGAAAACTTTTTTGCAGAGTATGAAAAATCACCTGAACTAAACACTTCTAAATTTACAAAGCATTCTTTTTAGTATTTCTTGAGGAATTTTAAAAATTATTAAAAACTGAAAGTGTCTCTTCCATTATTCTAGGGTAGTGCATCTTTCAAACTTATCTACAATGTTCTATCATGACTGCCACTTTTAACAAGATCATTATTTTAGTTTAAAACAAGCCTTTTTTTTTTTTTTTATATATATAAGAATAAAGCAAAGCATTTTTTTTCCAACAATTTATAAACCTTTCGAAAAATTTTGTTATTGACATTTCAATATTAAAAATCTGTGCATATTGATGGTAGAATATTATCTTACAATTTTGACGGAAGAAAAAGTCACTTTTTTCAATTGAGGTGAATTGCCGAATCATTGCATGTAGATTATATGTTTAAATGGAGTATTTATTTTATATGTTTATATAGTATAATATTCTAATTTTTCTTTTCAAAAGACTGAGACTACAAAACCCTTCTTTTAAATTAAATTGGAATAAACATACACACATTTACTTCAAACTGAAACAAAAAGTAACTGATGAAATAAATTGATGAATTTAAAATTTCAAAAGTAAAATCTGATTATTCCTTACTTTATTTAATTCTTCATCTAATGACTTCTCTTCTGCTGCAATTATTCTTTTTTGATGTTGAACAAATTGCAGTTTCTGGTTTAGATGACTGATGATGTTTATCATGGAAAAAATTTTCTTTTGTAATTCTGCTGTTTCCTGAAGAAATTATTTTAAATAAGTTAACATTAAATTCCTGTTATGTTTCACTAAATATCTAAAAGAATCAAAGAATATTACTTCAATCTTTTATTTAAAAAAAGTGACATTTGAAAAGAGAAATTCAATGAAAAGACTAGAATTTATAGTTAATCTATATTTAACAGTTCTTGTTATAAGAGAGATTTAAAATGAAAAAAAGATAACAATATAAACAATGTTTTAATAAAAAAATTCTTGATTTAAAGACAGATTGAATGTATTTAAATAATATGCCAAAACATAATTCAAGTAACGAAATATTTTATTACTTGTTAATAGCTGCATGGTGAAAACTATTTGTGCTACCAATTTTATACAACTATATATATAATCAACAGTGGATTAATAATGGAGATGGTGTGTTTATATATTTTTTTTAAAGTTGAAATTGGCAGAAGTTCAAAACAATTTTTTTATTATTATTATTATTACTCTATATGATAGCCATACAATTTAGAAATGAATAAATAATGATTCTTGAAATGCTAAAAACAAATATCAAAGCATTCAATTACTTCTTTCAATTGCTTAGTAACCTCTACATTATTCTCGATTTCTGTACAGATTACATCATATTCGGCATAATTCACTGGCCCCTCTATCTGCAAATAAAATAAAAAATTACAATTGAAATCATAATTGCTTTTCTTTTAGTTTTAATGACAAATGTGAACATCCTGCAGCAGTATGTCCCATTTCAAATTTTGTTTATAAATTGAGAAAAGTATATTTATTTGAGTTAATAAGACAAAAAAAAAAAAGGCACGTTTTTCAATGATTAATATTCATTCTACTTTTGTACTGCTGGCCATGCATATTGTGTACTATTTAGATTTATTGCTGCCAGAAAAGGCGACTACATTGGTACCATCATAACCTTCATGACTCCTTTGGCTAACAGCAAGCTGTTGAAGAAATATTTTACTAAATATAGACTTTGAATCCTTTAAAATGATGAAATACACAAAAGGAGCTGCAAATTGAAGCCGCGAAAATCTTTTCAAACTGTGATTATTTATTATTAAGATAAAGAAAGTGATAAAAAATAAGCTGAAACAAGTGTATTAGAGATATATAGTTCTTAATGCAAGGTTAGCATCTTCCAGTTTAATTAAGCAAGCTGGTTTTTGATAAGTTATATCATCAAATCTGACATGCTTCCATAGTTCGGAAGGATTTTTTACCACTTATACTTCTCATTGTAGCCTCTAAAGTAAATAGTTTTTTTTTTATACATAATTTTGTGTAAGGATTCTGAAATATGGAAGCCACAATAGAACACTAGGAATAAGATGTGTGCAATTGGTATGTAATATTTCTATCCAGGTGTCTATAAGTATTTGCCACTTTGACCACAAAATTTTACAACTGACAGCTAAACATTAAAATTCAAAATGAATTTACTATCACCTGATATAAAACTATCTGTGATTTCAACATTTTGTTTGACTGAATAAATTCTAGTAATTACATATTCCCTCTATCTTGTATCAGAAAATAAAACAGTGTTCCTAAAATTTAAGAGAGCAGCTTATTCAGAAATTTTTAAGAAAGAAACTAAAATTCATTAGTGTACATAATATAGCTTTAACGGAATGATTTTGAAACCAGTACTGTATTAATCAATCAAGATTTATCTTATCAAGCCTTGATAATCATGCATATAAGGAAAAAAATTATTTGAACAGCAATAGTTATTTAGAAAAGAAGAGTCAGTGACTTATATTAGTTCTAAAATACTATATTAATAAGGAAATATACAAAATTATGATCCAACTCAATTATTTAATTTTTGTTTCACTGAAAACTTTTACTTTCTAAATTATAAATTTTACCTCCTTAATATTTGAAATCAATACAAATTATTTGTTTACTTCATATCATTAAAAACATATCCAATCAATATCGGACAGTTTTACTTAGGATTGTTTTATTTTAAGCAGAAACATTCTAATGATAAAAAATTCTGTATCAATCTCTTTTTTTTTTTTTTTATAGCGCCGTGGTTTGAGATTCGAATTCCGCTCCAGGTGGGCTAGGGTACGATCCTCGACTCCGCTAAGATTTACCGGGTATATGCAATACATGTGCTCGTAAAGTATGTGGAATCGAAAGTCCTGTGATCGGTCGCTATGCAGTACCATGAGCACAGGGATCAGGAGAAAATTTCATTCCCCTCAAGATCTAAGTTTAAATTGAGAAATTGGCCTCACGACTGAGTGGTGCTGCCATCTATCCGTAGGATTCTGAGCTAAGACGTACTTTCATCCTTGCTCTTTTATCAAACGAATGGAAATTCCTGCCTTAATTCACAAAAGCTTGTCTCGTCCAAGTATCATGAGAAACAACAACCTCCTTTTCCATAAATAATCAAGTACATGAGAAAGAATTGTGAAAACATGATAAATGGTTCTATTTACCTCTGCAGCTATACTTTTTTTTTAAATAATAAATAAACATAAATTTCTTATTATCCTCCTAAGTTTAAAAATTAAACATGAATACCTAAGAAAACATAAAAGGACGTAAGCATCAAAATTATAACAGAAATTTTTTTTTTTTTTTTTCTATGTTGTGGGGGAGACGTCTCCAGTGTACATATGGGCTCAAATGTACATTTGAGCCCATAATTTTTTAAATCGCAGCAGGTTCCCAAACGTTTTCAAATACTCAGCTAAAAAGAAGTATCATACTAAGCTCCTCTTTTTCTGAATAGCTTCTTGTAAATCATACTTCTTTCTCATGTATTCCAATTGATAGTACTGCAAATTTTCTTCGCCTTCATGTTCTTTCTGTAAGAGCTTACTAACTTCCTGTAAAAAAAAATAATAAAAAAACACGTAAGTAAAAAAAAAATTTCACTTTTATTTAAATTTATCTTCTGTTATATAAAAACAACATTTTAATTAAGTCTTATTTACATTTGAAAAAAGTATTAAAATGAATAATTTAACTAATATTTTCATTTATAGTCTAAATGCTTTAAATTTACTAAAATTTATTCGTTAATTTTTTCTAATAAAGCTTAGCTTACTTTAACAATAACTCAATTGTAAAACATATATCATTAATTAAAAACAATTTTCTACGTGCGTATGATGCAACGCTAAACAGATAGCATTGTTACCTCTTTGGAGAATGTTTCCCCTGTATTGCTATTTACAGATTGAAGAGCAGCTTTTTCTTTAAGCGATTTGAATTCACCATTCAATTCTTTGTACGTTAACTCTGCTTCTGATATTTGCTTTCTCAAATCATCGATTTCTTTACTGGATTTTAATTCAAACGTACGTATCTCTTCCTCTTTCTCGTCAATCATGTCTATTAACATTTAAAAATATAAAATTTCTTAAGATGCTTGTTAACTAAGAAATAAACAATGACATAACAAAATACAAACTTAAAGTTACTTTTTTCTCACAATTGCTACCTACATTAATACATTTGCTGTATCATAAAATCAATTTCAAGAAACTTCTTGCTAAAAAATAATATTCAGAAATGAAAGATGTCCTTTACAACCTACTGCACCTCTTAGTTGTTTTATAATTGTCACGCTTATAGTGCTTTCTTTAATTCAGGAAAACAGCGATAGTCTAATGGGGCAAGATCAAGACTGCATTTAGTAATTTCGAAAACAATCAATGCAGCACATTATTTCTTTAACAATAATAATAATAATTAAAAAAAAAAAAAAACATTACACTAAAGTCCTGCCACCATTGTACGCAAAAGGAGAGGGTTCTGTTCTTGAAATGAGGTTTTGTTATTGGGCGATAATGCAAAGATGCCACGCAAAAAAGGATGCAAAAGATCACCTTTGTCTTCTGGATGGAAGGGATTCACCCATCCTACAACTCCAATCTTGATCCCTTAAATTAAATGACTTCAAGTCTGCATTATTGAGACAAGAGCTGTGGTGTCAAAAACCGATATGTTTGACTGATCCTGACTTATAATTTAATTTAAGTAATTGTTAATTTCAATTATAAGTTTCTATTTTTTTACAATTAAAGTAAAAGGCAATTTATTTAAATTATGTTTTGTATTATAATAGTTGAAAGTTCAATGTTTATTTTTTTATCCTCAATAGCTTGATTGAACGTAGCGAAGATTCAAAAACAAAAACATTAAAATGTGATCAGTAATAATTTAAATGATTGTCATTGATTCAATCAATATTGTTGACATAATTCCAGATATTTATCTGTATAGTTTTCATAAGAACGAAATTTTTCTACCAATTTTTAGTAGGATGGTTTTTTGAAATTAATTTCATGCTATGACAATACATATCAATGTACAGTGAGTCAAAAAAAAAAAAAAAAAAACGGATAACTGTGAGTAACTTTTTATCTAATGATCAGATCGCACATTCTGGGACTCAATCTTAATGGTTCGAGGGGGTGACCTCAAATAAGCTGATTAATAAATGAGCAAAATCGGTTGAATAGTTCCTAAAAAATTAATTTCAAGAAAGTCATATGTTTAAAACTCAATTTCTCAGGAGCTATTCAACCGATTTCGCTCAAATTTTGTATTTTGCCATGTAAAATTACTCTCTGGTGTAAAAATTTGTATACCTTACAATTCAAAATTTTTCGACTATTATTAAATAAAAGAATAAAAAACAATTAATATAAACTAAAAAATTATTTTTCCATGGAATTATCTTTGGATAAACAAATTTTATAATTGCATGCAAATTTTTTTTAATTCGCTTAAAAATTTCTCGAGATATGGCGAAATTCGCAAAAAATAAAATTAGCATTAAGGAGTCCCGAACTTTGGATCGCTCTGGCAAAACTATGGGTACCAATATTTCCCAAATTAAAGATACACACTACATTTTGGAGGTTAGAAGTTTTAGAACGTGAAGGCAACTTTAACAAAAAAAAACTTTCTATATAAAGTCATTATATATGTCATTATGTAAAGTCTTTCTATATAAAGTCATTTGTCCTGAATAAAAATTCCTTTCCTTCTTTAAAAGCATTATGGAACTTATAACCTTTGCAGTAAAAAGTATAAATTAATAGAAAAAAAAATATAGAAATATATGTTACAATTCTTTAACTTATACGTTACCTTGCAATCTATAAATTAAATTACTTTATCTGCTAACATCTTTCCTAATTTTTTTTTAGTTAAATATGATTAGAAATAATATTTTCTTTAAAAATTTTGGAAAATAAAAAGAAGTAAAAAAATACATCAAAATGTTTGTTTTGGTTATATTCATAAACATTAAAGTAGAAACATTTACTGAACATTTATGTGGATCTCTTATGTGCGATCTTAATTGTAAAAGATTCATACATGAGATTTAAATATTATTGGCAATATTAGATGCTGAGATCTAAGTGCAGATACGGATATTGCTTTAATTTTATTATTTTAACTCCGCAGACAGACAGACAATTTTTGTGTGTGTAATAAAATTTTAAAGTTGCAAAATAAGTTATGCGTAACGAACTTAGTAGTCTAAAATATATAAGTCAGGGTTAATTTTAGTATCTAACACATTACCCCAGAAATCAAGGAAAATAAAATTTTGTTGTGCTTTATAAGCATGGGTACTTAATTCATACTTTTATGTGTTAATTTTTTTTCTTTTTCTGAAACTCTACTAAGGGAAAATGGGGTTAATTTGGGTAGAAAGGACAGTTGGAACTAAAATGTTCGACTTAAACTGTTAGATTCATCCAAGATATTCATTTTTTAGCTATGTACAATATATCACTGCTTAAAATTCATAGATACACTACTTCTTTTTTATAAATGTTTTTTTTTTTTTTTTTTTTTCTAGAAAAGTCAAATCACTCGACTTTAACCAACTTACGATAAGATGTTTTCTCTAAGTGGAATATGAGAATTTCAGTGAAAAAGCTGCAAATATTTCTATTTTATATGACAATTTAAGAAAATCATACATGTAATTTTCATTTGATGTAGTCAGTCAAGGCCGTACTCAATAAGGGGAAGAAGGGGGCAAAAAGCACGGGACCACTGAAGGCCCGGTTATGTGTTTTTTTTTTTAAAATTTTTTTTTTAAAGAAAATTGCAAAATTTCTTTATATTTTTACAAAAAATACAATTTTGTCTAAAGAGTCTGTAAAAGTACTACAAAATATAAAAATAAGGTTTTCTGTGCTTTGAGGAAGTGCCTGTAATTGTGTCCTGGGGCCCGTAAAACGTTTGTTCAGCTTTGGATATAGCTATCCTCTTTCTTCGTGAAGTGGAACGAAAGCCGTGGTGAATTGACTAGTCGTCTTCTAGCTCTTCTAGATGGTTATGGCCAACCATAAGCATAGACTCATATCAAGGGGGGGGGGAAACCAGAAAGTATCCGGTCTTAGCCCAAGAGGTTATTATTAGACTAAATTATTGTTTGCCGAGGTATGAATCTTTAGTAAACGAATAATGAGCTGAACTAAAATTAATGTTAAAGACGTGATAAATTAACGAACAACAATACGGTCAGTCCTTCTTCTTGACTGGTAAAGTGTAAATTAAAATTTGTCTGCTAGAAAGCAGAATAAATTTAAACACAATCGAGGTATCCAGTTTTACCATGCGCTCTACCCTATTCTGAAGTTGTATTGGCGATCGAAATGGGCTGCAGGTGGTGTAGAGCAGAACTCTCTACCTATGGCAACACTTCACATGCTTTCCCCATTAGCGTGTGGAAAGTCATAGAGGAAGGAAGTACGTTAGTTTCTCTCTTGATTTTCATATAGATTAAAATCTTTTAAATTGGAAAACTATATGGAGCTGAAAGATACATTAAACATAGTTCTAAAAAAAAGTATCACGGAAATTTAAAAAAAAATAATTTTATTAAATAAAATGGCAAAAGAAAAGGGAAAATATCGTAGTACATTCCTATACAACTGAAAAGAGGAAGAGAGGGAAGGGAGAAGGGCTAAATGCATGAAACGGTCTCTCCCCAGATGGCGTATTCGAGTACTCGAATACGCCATCTGGGGAGTGTTGCGATCGCCAATCTAAATAATTTTAATTTACAGATTATTATTTACTATGAAAAAACTCTATATTTTTTAACTATTATATTGAATGTAAATAAATAAATGAAAGGATAAACGCTATTATGAATTCTTACTTAAAATGTTGAAAAAAGTTTGTTTGTCAGAATTTGATGGCATCTCACTGTCTTGTTTAAAATCCTATTAAAAAAATACATGAAATTTAATATTAATCACTACATGTGTAATGCTCAAAGAAATCTATATTCTAACAAGAATATTAAGAAAAAAAAAAAAAAAAAAAAAAAAAAAAAAAAAAAAAAAAAAAAACGTCTTGATAACCTCTAAAAAGTTTATAATATTTAGATTTTCATTTTTAAATTTATTTTTTGTTCTGCAATTAGGTGGTGAAATTGCTGAAAAGTTTGCGAGTTAAACTTGAGGATTGTTTATTTTTTTTTAAAGTATATACTTTTATAATATAAACCACATTTAAATTCATAGGAAATTAAAAAATGCGTCTGAAACACAAAATAATTTGTTTGGAAAGTAAAATGCAAAATTTAAATATATCACAAAGTACATTATTCGCTCCATCTGTTAATAATATTTCTCAATGTTAATAATAATAATTTCTAAAATTCAACAGATGGCGCTCCGCGCAGTAATGTAAAAGGATTAATCGTATTCAGTTTTCTTCACTTTTAATTCGATTATTTAGTGCTTTTATACTTTTTTTTATCAATTAGTTGCTCTTTACATTCTGTTGATTCTTTGATCTTTTCCTTATTTTCCAGCCTTATCATCATTCATCAAATTTTCAATTTTTGTTATTAATCGAGTTGCTAAAGAGAGGATTGTTTTTTTTTTGTTCTTTAAATCATCAAAATGAATCCATTATTCGGGCCAGGATAGGGTTGATAGGACCCTGGACTACAGTTCACAATAACGGGAGTTCGAATCCAACCGCCCAAAGTTACTGGTGCACGTAATATATTTACTGGTGCACGTTAAATCTCTCGGGTCACAAAGTCCTCCATATTCCCATAGCAAATTATTCTCTGCGGGTACTGGATTGAAAATTGATCGTTCTCTAGTTCAGCTCAAAATTTACGATCTGTAGATGAATGGATGGATGTATGAATCCGCGCTATAAACGGGTGTGGCAGAAGTCGAATTCTTGGCTATAGATGGCGCCACTGGAAAACAAGAGCAATCGCACCCCCATTGCCTTAATGGCCTACGTCAACAGCAACAACAGTCCATTATTCAAATCAAATGCACTCAGTTTTATCAATTTCTTGGTCCCAGGATGGTGCTCCAATGTTAAACACAATGAGCTCTGGTTTTTAAAGTATTACAAAGGCCTTCAACAAAGTATACTTAATATCAAAAGAAGGAATGATGTTCATAGTACAGTACCATAGAGGTAAACTTAATACAATTAATCCTTTTACATTACTGCGTCATCTGTTGGAAATTATTATTATTAACATTGAAAAATATTATTAACACCAGGGCATAATACTATTTCAAGCATCCGTAAACAAATAAATAAATGATTCTTTTTTTAATAATATGTTTCTCTTTTCTTTTATAATATGTATTTCTTTCTAGAATAATTAGAATGTGCCACAGGCCCAGGGTTGGATCCTCGGACCGGGCAAGGTTGACTCAGCCTATAACTGAATTATTTTCAGTTAGTAATTGCTATGTTTCTAATGCAACTAAAAAAAATAAATACTATCCTTTAAGTGTATGATTTCCTAAGTAAGAAGAAAAAAAAATCTCAGGGGAGAAAAAAGAATAATCGATAATTTTTAATACGTTAATAAAGTCAAATAGAAGTTAAGAACGTTCCTTTTATGCTTTTTATTGTTTTCTCTGTCACTTCAGCATACATGTAGATATTTTAACGGAATTCTTACTTACTTGACCCAAGGGTCCTTTAAATAAACCTGATAGTTTCTGTTGAAGCATGATATTTTCTGCTGACAAAGTTTTTTCTTCTTTCTTTATATCCTTAAAAAAATATTTAAAAAATCATAAGAGCTTTAAATGTGAAAAAAATCTATTTAGACTATAGAAGTTGATCAAGACATGAAAAAGAGATTTGGAACAAATAAAATAAAGAAGCTATGAAACAAATAAAATTTATTTCACCATATGGAGATTTTATGCTTTAATGTTTTCAATTTTTAAGTTTGTAAGAAAGTTTGTGCTAAGAGATATATTATATCTTTAAACATAAAAAAAAAAAAAAAAAAAAAAAAAAAAAAATAGTACTTACGTATTATTTTGTCGATCATTTTTACTAAATTTGAAAAGAAATTTGGAAATGCTTTAAATTTAAATATTACCTCATTTTTTGGCATGCGATAAATTTTATTTCGATTTTGCCAATTTCTTTACAATCAATGAGTTAAAATAAATTTGAAAGATACCAAAATGACTTTGGTGCGATGATGGCAAAATGGTAGACGGAATACCGAAAAAAATAATAATAGAAAATATTTCAGGTAATATTATTTTACAACTAGCCTTGCTAACTGGTCCATCTTTTGTATGTATATTGTTGGTAGAAGCACTAGTGCGTTAGGCAGTAATACTATGAATATCATGCACTGATATGCTGAATTAGCTTTTTTTTATTTATTTATCTGGTGTCTTCGAGTATTGCTCCAAGTATTTGACACTCTTATGTTTGAAATATTTTTTAAATAATCTGTGTTCCTGATGGAGCAAGAGTAGAGTGGAATTTGCTAAGTCTAAGTCATTCCCATTTGTTTGATAATCTACCGAAGTGAAATTTCGAAAATATAAATTAGAATTTATGAAAAGTGTTAAATCATCTAAGAAATGAAAACATTATAAGCAACGCTTATTAATGATTTTTATAAGCTGAAATGAAAAATATTTTATTTTTTATAAAATAAAACAAGACGACAGACAATCTATTCGTCAATATGAATCAGTTATGAAGATGGTTAGGAAGTTAGGAATTTATTATATATAGCAAATTTGCAATATATAGTAAATTCGACTTACATATTTTTCTTAATAAATAATATATTTTAATCATAATAAGAAAATATTACTAACATGAAATTAGAACTTAACCATTTATTTATATTTAAGCTATTTCAACAAACAAACTTTGAAAAACTAGTAATGTGTATGTTACTGTTTAGAGAAATTAAGCTCTCCCTGACAAAAATAATGGAATCTATCTATAATTACCTTTATTTTTAATCTTTTATCAGCATCAAAACTTATTACATTGTAGTTTACCGTTATTATGAAATAAAAATGGCATCAAAATAAAAATATTACATTGCCAAATTATGCCAGAAAAATTATTATGCTGATTAATGATGAAAGGACTGTGTTGATGAAATAGTTTTTGAAGAAACGATCATATGGGTAAAATGAACTATCGATGATATGATTATTGAGTTGATATTATAAAGATAAAATTAATTACAGGTAAAGATATCAGAACGTGATCCGTACTATAATTTAGGTGCAATTTGTTGTTCCTTAAGCCACTTTTCAATTTAAGAAATCTACTAATTCAAGAATATTTACTGTAAAGATGAATTAATTGCTTAGAATATAATACTTGTAGTAGATAAGATGGGGAAAGGGGATAAAGGACTGAAATAAATGTTCATGTGTTCCTTAAAACAATAATTAGTAAAAAAGATAAAAATAAAAAGATTTAAAAAAAAGAAAGATAAAAGACGAGATAAGAAATAAAATATTTCCGCAGAAACAGAATTAACTAGTTTCTAATTATGTATTTTATAAATAACAATATTTCGGACAAACAAAAGTAATCCCATACTTTGATACAATAAATTCAGAATTTTCTAAAAAAATACCCAAATATAACTAAATCAATTAAGAAAGTATTTAATAATTAAACGAAATATATTTATCTTGATAAATAATGTTTAGAATTTAAAACAAACTATGTAAAATTAAATTCAAGAATAATGAAATTAATTATAGTTTAGATAAAAGCTTACAATCGAGCGCCTCTCTTATTTTGGAGATTTTTAATGTTCTTAACTCAAGAAAACAGAAAAATGAATTAAAAGTGATATTTTCTATCATTGAAAAGAAATTCAACGAAGGATAAAGATTTTTTCCATGAAGGAAATTGTAGCAGCAGTGTCTAACAATTAGCAATCTTTTTAATTATATACAATTTATAATTCCTTAGAAGATAGCAATTATTCTCTTAAAATTAACATTATTTTTTCGTCCCTGTCAAAAGTTTGGATCATTAATGTCGTTTTTGCAATAGAGCTTTCAATGTACGATTTGAAAATAATTCTGTCCATTTAATACAGGACCTCTAATAATATGAAATTTCAAACCTTTTAAATTTAATTATAAAATTAATAATTAATTTAAATACATATCAAGAATGTAATAACTGAAATTTCCCTACTAACCATAATTTTTTTAATTAATACGTCTTTCTTTGATATCTTTCTTTCAACTAAATCGGAAAAATGATTGCCTTCGTCCTTATTTATGTCATCAAAATTCTTTTGAATATCGCTTTCTTTTGAGTCGTCATCACTTGATATTATTTCAGAATCCATTTAGAATAATGCTATAATATATATTTTGCTGAATATTTATTTACAATAACTATCACACTGAATTCAGTTGTCATAGTAACTTTAAATAGTTGGCTTATCTCTATGGGTTTTCAAACATGCTTTGTCACTAATGCTTTGTAAAATGGGTATACCAAGCTAAAGAAATTTTACCTCACAGTGGAGTATTATTAATGTTATTTTTTCTAATTGTCAACCTTTTTTTATGAATCTAGTCAATTACTTTTTATGAAATTAAATAGTTCTTGACAATGATTATTGTTTACCTGTCAATCTCTTGGCAACAGAATTTGGCGCAATTTATTGTTTAAATTGAAGTCTGTAATCGATAATAATATACTGTGAATTTCTATTACTCCACTGAATATTAGCCTATATATAAATTTCTACTTTATTTTGTTAGTAGTCCTCGAATTTTGTCCATTTTTAATATGTTAGTTAATAAAGATAAAATATCTGTTGGTTCAACCCAATCAAAGGGTCAAATTCAGGTATATGTAACGACTTGTGCTGTCTTATGCATTTTGTATTTTATTAATAATTAAATATCTTAAAACTGTTTGTGGCTTTCAGGTAATATTCGGGCCAATGTTCTCTGGGAAAACGTAAGTTCAGACTATGTTTTTACTGCTTTCTAAGTTAAAGCTTTGTAAAACCGTTTTCATTATTTGATAAATTTTTAATATTGATATTGCATTCAGAATTCATTTCGAATTAATGAATCTTCAAATATAAATTTAAATAACTGATTTTCTCACTAAGAAGATATTTGTACACATCTTAGAGCCGAGCTTATGTCTTTTATTTTTTGCTTAGATTTTTTTGGCATAGATTTTGATTTGATGCCATACTTTAGTTGACTTTATCGATTTCTTCATTTGCCAATTTTTGAAGGTGTAGTGCTGGAACACTGAAATGATAAATTTCCGTATCGTGGTCTGTCGCGCCTACTACAATTGCCAAGGTGCCAAGTAGATTTTAAACTTGCAAATTAAGAAAAAACATGTAGATGTTTGTCCGTGGGTGGTTACAAGTTATACATTTCGAGTTGATCCCTTTCTGTGATATTTCTTATTAGTTTCTCGCAACTGTCCGGAAGTTGCCAAGACTTGGTGATTATTCTGCTTCAGAACATGATACGGAAATCTCCCCAGGAAACAGACTGTTGAAATCTTGTTTTAAAGTTGAATTTGTTTTGTTTTTTTTTTTTCAATTTTAATTTTGGCATTTCAGGAAATCCTGTTATGTTTAACTTTTAGTGTAACATTTTAGGAAGATTTCCATATCATAATCTGTGCAAAATAATCACCAAATCTTGGCGGTGGCCCGCAAGAAACTAAAAACAACACAGAAGGAAACTAACCTCAAGGGTATAACTTGTAGTCAACCCTAAACAAACATCTACTTTTTGTAAAATATAATTTACTAGCTTAAAATCTATTTGTCATCTTGATAATTGTAGTTGGCACGGCAAATCACGCTGCGAAATAACCCCAACATTTTCATTTATACTGATTTATGATAAATTATCAAATTTTTTTTTAAAAAGCAAATGCTTGTCTGTCATGTAATATGAATATGTAGAGGGCAAATATTAATGTACTTTTTCTAAATGTACTGAAAAAAAAATTTATACTATACCTTGCTGGGTTTTTTATGTTATATGATAAATCTAAATTGTACTTAATTTGTTATAAAAAATTTTTTTTACAAAAATTTAAATTTAATTGCTGAGTTTTCATGTTTATATAAAATAATTAATTTATTTAAAGGATGTTGTGTTAATTTATGAATTAATGAGGCCCAAATTTATTACTGCTTAAATATTAATTTATTTGGCTATGATGCATTTTATCATTTCAGAAACCTTGAAAGGTAGTTCTACTTAATAACAAAATAGGTATCTTCACAGAATATAATTGCTTTAAATTTGTATTGAATATGCAATTCTTCTGGTGTATAATATATATTTTTCAATAAATTTCAATTTCTTATTTTTAGGACAGAATTAATTCGGCGGTTGAGACGTTATCAAATTGCAAAGCATAAATGCTTAATTGTGAAATATGCTAATGATGTTCGCTATGATGCTGTAAACATAGCAACACATGATAGGTAAGATGTGTTAGTTTCCTCTTTTAACCCTATTTGTTTTAATAGATTATAATTGTTTTTTGAAGATCCGTTCTTGTGAAAGGGTGATTTTTTTTTTTTAATAGTGATAATTTCAATAACTGTAATATTAAATATTAGTAATTAAATTTATATATTTAACTTAAATACCTCTTCAGATAAGTATTGCATCTTTTGTTCCTCAATTTTAGTAAAAAACTAATTTTGCTGTGTAAGCAGTTTTCTTAACTTGCTCATTAGTATTTTATTTTGCAACATTTGATTGAACTTCTTGCAATGTGTTCTACACATCAACATAGCTTTTGATTGAATGAATAAATGTCACTTTTAAAATTTGTTCTTCTTTCTATAAATCATTGTCTGATTTTTAATGAAAATCTTAGGATTTTGACAAAGTTCAGATCCAAACAATGAAACATATTCTCCTCTGTTGCGCAGACAAAGACAAATTGGTTGGCTTTTTCTACAGTAGCCTGACAAACTGCAGGGGTCTGTCCAGGCCAAATTTACTATCGTTTAGCGGTACCTTCACAAATTCATTTTTAGGAAAAACGGTAGTTTCACAAAATACTTTTTCTTAAAAGAAACGATAAATCGATATTTTTACCATATTTTTTAATATAATTTTTCATTTTTCACAAATTATGTCTAAATTTTCACAAAATAAATACCTCTCAGAAAAACCTACTCAGACCCCTGAACTGCAATCCAGTTAAATGCTATTTGGGATAAAGAATCTGTCCTAATGGCAACAAATAGAGTAATTCAACTAATTACATGTTGCCATGATAATTACATAAGTATAAAGGAAAATTTAAACTGTAAAACAACAGTTTAAAAAACAAAAGATAATATATTTTCTATTTTTTATAAAGGAGACTCCATAACTTTTTGACTTAGCATTCAGTTACATTTCACTTTGAGAAACTAAGCACCCTATTGTACACACCAATAACATTGTTTCCTTAAGTCTTTTCAAAAGAATGGTCTGCCCTTACAGAGAAATAAATATACATTCCTTGCCCTTTTTGTAAAAATATTGCCCCTTTATTATCTAATTTGTGTTCATATTGTGTATTTACTGGTCTGCAGAATATGTCTGATTGCATAGGCAAAGTTGTGAGAAAATTTTTGGACTAATTAAAAAAAAAAAAAAATATATATCCAAGGTTTTTTAGGATAAAAATAAATTGCTTCGCAAAAGTTTTCTCTGTGCGAGTGGGAAAAAATGGAATGGAAAATTATTCCCCCTTTAAAATATCTGAATAGAAAAAAACAAAGACTGCCTTTATGGAGAAAATTGAAATAATATTTTCTATTATGTTAGGGGGGGGGGAAGTATTATTGTTATTAAATGAAAGAGAATGTTTTATATTATTTTTTTTTTCTTTTGTTGAAAAAAAATTTAACAATATACAAACTTAACTTTTTAAAAATATTTTAAAAACGCTACTTTAAAAAAAAAATATGTATTTATATACTATATGTTTATACGTGTATTTTTATTTTTTATAGTAGCTTTTCTAAAATATTTTTTATAGTAAAGTTTGTATATTGTTTTTTGTATTTTCTCCCAAAATTATTCATATGTTACATTTTGGGAGAAATTTCAAGTCCAGAAAAATAAGTTGAAGGAAATATTATGCTCTGCACTCCTGGTATTTAGTATTTATAATGCTGACTTAAAATTGGCTAAAAAGTAATTGGTGAAATTCTGCAAACCTTTTCTGACTATTTTTATTTCGGTCACTTTTTTTAGGCAATGCTTATCAGCAATTTCTGCAACAACTTTAACAGACTTGGAAAACATTGCAACCAATTATAGTGTAATTGGAATTGATGAAGGACAATTTGTAAGCAGATTTTTTATCATAATTTTTCTTTCCTATATTTTTTAAGATTTGAGAAGTATTCTAATCAGAAAAATTTTAGTTTCCAGATACTGTTCAATTCGCTGAAAAAATGGCAAATAATGGAAAAGTTGTTATCGTAGCTGCATTAGATGGTACATTTCAGCGAAAAGTAAATAGAGCTTTGAAATTAAATAGTATATATAATAAATTCTATAGTAAATAGCAATTTGAACTTAAGATTTTCAATGACATTTGTCCATTTATAATGTTTAAAGTTTTCTGTCATGGTATTGCTTGAGTATACGAGTGAAAGTTAGTTCAATCATAATTTAAAAATGCTAATTTGTCTCTTTAATAATGGAAATTTTTTTAAATGTAGACACAATAACTTCAGTCACCAAAAAAACATTTATTATACATAAAAGTTTTAATCATACCTTAAGTTATTTTGTTAACAAGCTACTCTTACAACTATTTATTTTAATCAAGTGTAGCCCCTTTATTTTTTTATTATTTTAAAAAAAATTGGTATTGATCTATTTCTATTATTTCATGATCTCCTTCCCAAAGTAATCCAACATAGTTATATTATTTTAAGTTAAAAAATCAGCTTAACTCATGATTATTTCTTTAATCAATTTTCATCCATTTGTTTAATATAAGCACGTTTTTCACTATAGTTTAGTTTTACTTTTCTGCTCTAAAGTTAATACTCTTAGAAAATAAGTATTTGCATAAAATTGAAAATTATGTTGATTTATAATCTGTTTGTTAGTTAGGAACTTAAAATTAAAACTATATTTTATGCTAAAAATGTTTCTCCTAATTAAGTTTTTTATTTTTTTTTTCTATTTTTTATTTCAATTTGTAAAACTTCATTAGTTATTAAAATAATTTCTCTTATATTTCTTGTTAATTAAACTTAACTATCTGATTGAGAAATTTACCTCTGTTAGACTTGCCTCTTTAACTACAGTATATCCTCTAGTGTTAATTTTTTTTTAAAAATTTTGTTTATACATATTTTAAAATTTACCTTTAGGAATTTGGAGACATACTTTTACTGGTACCATTAGCTGAAAGTGTAATTAAGTTAACTGCAGTATGTATGATATGCTTTGAGGAAGCATCATTTACAAAAAGAATTGGAAATGAAACTGAGGTAATTATTGCTACAAATTTGTATTCTCATTTTTGTAGTGACTTTAATATTTAAAATAAAATTTTTTTCACCCTTTCATAAAATGTTAAGCATTTTTTCTTTTGAAACTTCTTTTCCTAGAAAGAGTCATAAACCTCTCCTAGAAACATTTTGATTTTATAGAAAACTAATTGAGAAATTGTTAAGTAGAAAACTATTAAGTTGAAAGTTTCTTCCACATTGAAAGTATGCTGGAACAATAGCTCTAGAACGTGTAAATTATTAGCTTAATCTATATATTAGAATGCAAGGAAACTTTCAGTCATTGAAAAATATATTAGATTTGATGTTTAAATGATTGAGTTTAGTGATTCTGCTAAACTTTGGAAACTACATCTTTAGGACTCAAAACTTAATATTTCTTGGTCTTTTTTTGCTAAAAGTGGGGTCCTCATACATTCTCTATTTACATTCTCTAATACATTCTCTATTTAATATACATTCTCTCTATTTAATATACATTCTCTACTCTACCTCTTTATCCAACTATTAACATTCATATTCGAATTTATTTATCTATTAATAGGCAAAACAAGAAGAAATATATTTGAACATTTAAAACTTTTAATTAGGACTGATCAAACATCTGCATGTAAAAAGTAATGTAAAAAAGTGTTTTTTGAAATAATCTCTAGATCTGAAAATAGTTTTTATTCTCAAGATACAATAAGTCATTTGTTGTATCTTAAAACATGTTTGAAAAAATATGCTCTAATAAATTAAGCTTTGCTCTAAAGCAAAAGGCAAAATTTTGAAGATTTTTTATAAAAATGAATTTAAAAATTGTCTTTACAAACATAAACAAAACGTAATAAATTGATCAATCCTTAATACTAGAACTTATAAGACAGTTTGTATAATTTTGCTGTTATATTAGTCCTATCACTTTTATTTGTCCATTTTTCAATTTATTTAATATTTTATTTGCTTTTTTTGGGCAATTAATGTTTTTGTACTATATTCAAGATCTTAAAATTATATTTTTTAAGCTTGAAGTCATTGGCGGTACAGATAAATATATGGCTGTGTGTCGACATTGCTATACCTCAGACCCAATCAGAAATTCACCCATGCCCTTGTGTGAATCATCTCCTAAAAAACAAAAAGTTGACTGCTGTACTTAAGTTTGCATTTTGTGAAGTCTATTTGTTTCTGCATTTAATAAACGTGTGTATTGCTCGCGATTCAGCCCGGTCATGAAAAAAAAATCATTAGCATTTTTATATATTTTATTACATATGACTATTATTTTTAATAAAGAAAATGTTTATTATATTTCTGTCAAATCTCTTTGATTGTAGTTTAAAAAATATTTCTCTGATTACATAAGCTCATATTTTATTTTTATTAGTGATTTAAATGTTATCACCAAGAATAATGTATTAATGAAATATTGAAGAGGTGAAGCATTTCATCATGCATGAACTACTACTTCACTGTGCATGACAACATTTTACGTAATGAAAATGACTTGAGGTATGATGATGATATTGCTTATTTACCCATGAAGAAAAAAGTCACCTTTGTGATACAAATTGAACAAAAGTTTATCCCCTGTTCAACAGGTTAAAATAAACCCTTTTTTTTTTTGCAAGATATTTTATCTTCTGCAAGATTTTTTTTTTTAATAATATATAATTCAAACTGACTGTGATTCACTAAGTTTTGTTAATATTTTTATATGATCAATTCAATAAGAATAAATTTATTAAAGAGCAGTATTTCTTAACTTTGTATTTTTTTTTTAAACATAGCACTTGGAGGAAGTAGCAGTAGAAGTTTTTATTCAATAAAAATTTCATAAGATCAGTTAGTAAACAAACCCATCTAGTTTAACTGAAAACTTTCAGTGAAAGGAAAAACTATCTTAATCAGATAACACAAATAAAAGTAGTAATCATTCTTAAAATCTTGTCTTATTAGGTTATGCTTATGTAGTGTTTAAATAATTTTTTTTACTCATAAATAAGTATTGTGTAATTTTAATTACAAAAATAAAATTACAACATGCTCTTATACTATTTTTATTTGTTATAACTAAGGCCCGGATTTTGATGACATTTGCATTTTTGGACATTTTTTGTCCTTTAGAGCATTTTTTTAGATTTATAGGGCATTTTTCTTTAAATTTTGGGGCATATTTTGCATTTAAAGCATTTTTTTAAATTTTTTGTTAATTTTTTCCAATTTTCATTATTTTTTATCATTTTTCATTATTACACTGGCTTCCAAACAATGAAGAAAATCTCTAGGATATTAACAGGTAAAGCAACATCTTTTCAAATTGAAGAAGAATTGTCAGTAAGTGACACCGTCTTTTTCAAATACACATCAATAACATCAGTAGACGTTGAAAGAAGCTTCTTCAGGTATAAAAATTAACTTTCAGACAAGAAACGCTCGTTTATATTTCAAAATATTAAAAAAAAATTAATAATCCAATGTAATTTTGATATTTAGTAATATTATGAGATGAAAGTTGTTATATTCATTAAAGTTTCTATACAAAATGAAAATGTTTTGGAATCAATATATTTTCCTTTTTTTTTGTTGTTGTTATTTTAGGATATAAAACATATTTTTCAAACTTTAATGAACGTAGAACAAGTATTGCATTGCTTTATATATTTTGAAATGACTCATAATAATTTTAAAGAGTAAAAAATTGTTTTAGTTCAATATTTTTACTTTATTTAAGTCATGTCATAAGGCGTTTTTAGCGCAATTTTAAGGTCATTTTTTGCACTTTTTAAGGGCATTAATTGAGATTTTTTAGGTCATCAAAATCCGGGCTCTAGTTATAACTTACAAAAGAGTATCGTAAAAGTTGGAATTTTAAGCATTAAACTAGGATTTTCATTGGCCAACTATGGACAATATGACAAGAATTGAGTTCCTTTAACGCAAAATTTCTTAAAAAAAATCATCTGCACAAATTAGCCTATTTAAGATCAAACCATGGAACGATCAAAATTGCATGTTTATGCACTCTATCAACGAAAATTTCACATTGCATAAATCTTACAGCTGTTATCTGAAAATAAATAAAATTTAAGACATCAGTCAGAGAAAAAAAATTTCTGATTATATCACCCTGTTAAGATAAATAGTGTTCCCTATATTTTCATCTAAAATGTATTTTATTTTCCAAAAGCTAAGAAAAAATATCTTTAAAAAAAGTAACAAGTTTTAAATGCCTTGATAATAACTACTGACGACTTTGTGTAAAGATATTTTGAAAATAGCATTGTGTAATCTTGAACTTATTACAATTGTAATGCCAATATTCTGACTTTTTTTTTTTTTAAATGGAGATCCTTAATTGAAAATCATTTAGAAAAAAAAAAAGAAATTACTTACAAGCATTTCAAAGTAAGGCATATTTAAAAAAAAATTTCTATTTTAATTAATTTTTTAAACAGTCAAATATTTGATAAAGATTTATTTTGACCATATTTAAAAAAAAAAAAAAAAACTTGGTCATATTGTCTAGATTTATAAGAAAAAGATGATATAGCTATTGTTAAGATATTTATAAACATTTCAAAAAGTAAGCTTTTTCTCATCATTATTTTAGGTTGAAATTAAGACAATAAAATCACGTGTAATGTTTTAGAAAGAAAAAACTAAAAGATTTATCAACAAATACATTTATTGCAACGTCATAATTTATATAAGCATAGAATAACATAGTAAATATATTGGAATGATCACCGGAATATATGAAAATTATATATTTTTCAAATATAACAGGATATAATAAATATTTCTTTACAGATCACATTATACCCAAATATTGGTTTGATTGTTAGACACAGGCATCAAAAAGGCATAGATATATAATCAAAAGATACATATAAAGTCAGATCAATAAAATAAGCATTTTCAGGTCTGCATTTTTTTATTTTTTTAAAGAACAGAAATAGTAATTTGCAATTTATATAAAAAAAAATAGGTTTTAGATATAAATATGTAACAATTTCATTACTAATGAATTCCTTTGCTTTACTTAATTTCTAATAAACATAAAAATTTTATTTTTATAAAAATAAAAAATATTTTTAATGATGAACAAAATTTTATATAAAATTTGGCATATTATGTATTTCAACCCTTTCACACAGATACTCTTAATATATATATATAAAAAATCTGTTAGATTATCGGAATTATGCAGGTACTAAAATTCAAAATCCATAGCAGGTAGTTTTAAAACTTTTTCTTCATTCATATTCAAAAATTTATTAATTTATTTTGTAAATTAAAGAAATTTGAAAAGTAAATGTTTGGAAGATATTAACTAATATAAAGAGAGAAAAAAAATGCTGCTATATTTCAAAACCATAAATTATTAAAATGCTTAAGATTTTTTCACTTATTTTGACCTAAATTATGAAAAATATGTTAATTAAAAATTCTATGTCAAAGGGTTAAATCATGTTCAGACAAAACAAACATGCAAAGTCAATACTTCAAATATACCATAGGAAGACACATTTGGCTGGAAAATTTTTTTACACCTCTATAAAACATGTAAGTTGCAAATTTTCTCAACAATGCATTGAAGTCAACTTTTATTATAAAATTTATAAGTACATATAAAGATAAACTACTTATAAAAAGTTACAATTTTACGTGGGCTTTCTCAATACTTTTCTCGTTTTTTCAGTAATAAACTAAAAATTTCATTCAGGCAATATTTTTATCACAATACCTAAGGTTCGATAGATCTCATCTTTTCAGCCCCAAATTAGCAAACTGAGAAATCCTTAACCAAAAATAAATTGATGCTACTAAATTTTTTTAAATCTTTTATGTTTCCATTCTATCTTAAACAGTTCTATAAGCCTTAAAGCATACTGGTTATGCTGGCAACATCCTTTTTATAATAGTTTAAAACAAATGGGGTTAAGTTTAAAAGGATAAAAAAGAAAATACATCTAATTTGCACCTAAATAAAAAGAAAACAAATTTTTATTCTATAAAAAAATTTATTTTAACAATAAAGTACTGTATTGTAATATTTTTAACATATTGCTATTCTTTGTTTCATACATTAAAATTTGTCTTGAAAGATTTTGAGATTAAACTAATTTTAATTCTTGAAACTACAAGCATAAAAAAAAGAAATTCTCTGAATTTGAAAGCAGAAGAAAGGCCAGTTAAAGATGCATAGTGCATGTATGTCATACAATTTTATATTAAACTAATTAATTTTACCTTTTATATTATATGAATAGTTTAAAACTGAAAAATCTGCATAATATGATGATATTTAATCTTGATAGTTTTAATTCATTAATAAAACAATAAACTTTCAGCTTAGTTGAATTTTTTTAATTCTAATCATTTATAAAAAATTTTAAATATTTTTTTCAATCATGCAAAAGGAAAAACTTAATCATAATTCAAAATATTTAAATTATTAAACTTCCAATAGCCCAAATGTTAAACATGCCTTGCTAAACATATTAAAACAATTTTGGAGCCTGAACAAGTATAGGTTATACCCTAGCATGAACCTGGGTAAAAAAACAGAACAATTTGATAGTTATAGTGAGGTTTGAGAGTTAAAAAGTAATAGAATACATTATAAATTTTTTTTTAGATAATGGCTTATTCTTATTACCACTGCAGTCTTCAAGACATTAAACTCAAAGCTATATTTTAGAAAAAAGATAATAAAATTCAATGAAATATTTGTAGTAATTTTCTTGCATATTCATATGCATTATTAAAGAATAATAAAATTACCCATAATCTCAAATTATTATTATCATTTTATAACTCACAACCTAGATTGGCACAAAAAAAAAAAAAAAGATAATAAAAAAAAAAAAAACTATCAATGTACTAGATTTCATTTAAATAAAAATCTGAAATATATAAAAATTTTACAAAAGATTATTCGAGAAAATTGCTAAAATGAGATTAATATCAATTGATAACTTTTTGATTGTAAAATATTAAATATCAGAATACAAACATTTTGAATAAGGGGGAAAATCCCATAAAACAATATCATTCATCACTGAATTGAATATTTAATTAAATAAAGCTCTTAAAATAAATAGATGTGAAAAACTAACTAAAAAAAATCAGTATAAAGAGAAGGAGGCTTTTAACAATGAAAGACATGAATAACAACTATATATATAAATATATTTTAAATAGGAATTCACCAAGTTTTAGCATTCAAAGTAATTCATTTGCTTCAAAAAATATTCACATTTATAAATTGCATGATATTCAAAATATCTTTATGCATCAAAAAAAAATTTCTAATGATACGGCACTGTTACAATTTAGGCATCCGAAATACAAAACCAAATTTGATTTTGTAGTTACCTACTAATGGTAGAAGTAGGAGATGGAGTACCAGGTATAGGAATCAAATTTTCTGTTAAAGGTTCCATAGTTTTCCATATTGTTGAAATCTAAAGGTTAAAAAGATGTTAATTAATATAAATAATGGATGCGATAATTATCTAAACAATTATTAAAACACTTCTTTTGTTTTATGCACTTAATAAGCCTGCAGTTCCGCATTTCCATCAAAAACAGATAACTAAGTTGAAAATTTATCCTACTTGTAACAACTAAAAAATAATTTGATAAACTTTAATGAAGATACTTGGTGGATTGAAACTACCGACTTCTATTTTAAATCTTAAAAGTAAATTTTAAAAAGATGAGAAAAAAAAAAAACCTTTTTTTTTGCGTTTTTATGAAAATCTTACTATCAGTTTCTAAAGCATTTTATGGTAAATGTTTGAAATTTAAAGTTATCTAAAATAAACTCTAGTTTTACTTACATTAATTTTAATTAAAAAATTTTATTCCCGGTTTACAAATTTGAAGTAAAAAATATGTTAATAAAATAAATGAACCAATTAATTTATTATGTATGCATTACATGAATTGCAATTTTAATTTATAAATGTTGAACAGTCGAGCTATGTCACATTTTTGGCTACCTGTATTGAACTCAGTTGTCAAGTAATTTTGAATCCAATCTAGAAGACAAAGGAACTCTTGTATGAAGCATTGGGATAAAACTCACATTTATGAAAACTCGCTTGGAAAATACATGGAGAGGAAAACTTTCCATGATTAGCCAGATAACGAAAGGATTTTAAACCATGTTCTGTTTTACCACTGAAGACATTTCTCATTAGCACTATAGACAACGTGAACTGGGAGTAGTATACAAATCAAGCAGACGTCTCAGGTATCAAACATATCAGGTATCAGGTACAAACGGTTCACTTTATATGAAGAAGACTGTTTTATCTCATAAGCCACCTCAGCTCATATGTGACTTATACAATTTTTTCAGACTAATGTTTGAAATAAGATTTTTTTTATTTTTAAAAAATGGCTCTATTTGGCAACAATACAACTAGCTATTTATAATTAGTCACTTATAACAAAGATCAACATTTGTCTTCGCAATACAGACCAGTAAACAAGGGAACAAAATCATTCAAACAATATTTTAACTATTGTAAATTATGTGAAATTTTTAAATAGTTGCAACTGAAGAAACAGATAATTACGATCAATATTATAAACATCCAATAATAAAGAAAAATTTACAAAAACTAAGTAATTTCTAGTAGATATAAAGTAAATATTAATTTACTGCTATAAAAATTATTTTTTTATAAATTTGTCACTAAATTTTATTAAATATTTTTAGGAAAGGGTAAACCAATACCTTGCAACAACTATGGAATTTCTTCAGTTTCTGAAAACTTTTTCTTCACGGTAGCAAATTTAATGCATTGATATTTTAATAAATTTAAAATGAATCATTTTTGTTCACCAATACAACTGTAAGCCTCATGTTATACTTTGTGGTGCATAAGGAGTTTTAAGTCGTTTAATAAAATAAAAAAAATACATATAATTAAATTAAACAAATATATAAAATTTCAAATGGTTATCCTGATGAAAGTTCTAGCTCTAGAAAAATTCGATTTATTGCAAACATTTCTGCATATGCTTATTACCATTGGAAATAATATTTCATGAAACTCCAGATGTCAAAAGGTATGTAAATCCTTGAAAAATAATTACATTTCATTTAAAGCCTTCAGTTAACCTTCGTATTTTTTCAAAAATATGGAAATTCTAGTTTTAACTAAGGAACAAAGTTATTCTATAGGTAAAAAGTAAGCACTGAAATTATAAGGGATACAGATATAAAAAACTAGCAATTTTAAACCAAATATTATGTAAAAATATTGCTATAAGAATATGTATATGTACTATATCATAAAAATGCAAAGCAAAAATATTTCACAGAAAAGAACCTAAAAAAACAGATAACATTTAAAACTTCCTGTTAAAATTAATTTAAAAAAAAAAAGGTAAATTCTAGATTTAAATAAGGAGCAAAAGACTATTCTATAGGTTTAAAGTAAGCACAGCAATTATAAAGGATACAGATATAGAAAACTGACCATTTCAAATCAAATACAGTCGAACCCCGCTATAGTGAACCGTCTGCGGACTCAGTAATGTGTCGTGTCCACTATAACCCATAATTCACTATATCCAAATTTTTTGAAGAATATTTTTTGCATAAGACAGTTGAATGATTGAAAATTGAGTTTGCAATTTTACATAAGGCATTTAAAAAATTATTAACTAATTCACAGATAATAAAGCAAAAATTGATGAAAAAAGTACTTACGTCGCTAAAGATAAGTTTTAATTTCACTTTTTATAAAAAACAATTTTGATTTTTGATTGAACACAATTTAATTTTAAATAGAGTTCATCAATTTTCTTATCTACAATGTGCAAAGAATGCAAGATTTTTTGATCTACATTTTCTGTAGAAAAAAACATATTGAGGACATTTATGCCTCAATATGTTTTTATATATATATATAGATGGTGCTGAAAGTTCAATTTCATCTTCAACATTTTCTTCTAATAAGTCTTCTCTATTTTCGTTCGTTTGTTTTATTTCACTGACAATGTTATCATCGGTAGGAGTTCCAGAAGTGCATACTTCATCATCGCATCATTCAAATTGCTCAATAACGTCCTTAGGCAAAATGTCCATTCCATGTTTTTTTAGCCATAGAGAGATAGGTAAATTTTCTTCCTCAACATTGGAATCTTTTTCTTCTAAATCCTTTGAAAGACCTGCATGTCGGAAACAGTTGCGGATTGTAGCTGATGTTACTTGCCTCCATGATTTTTCTAGCAAAACTATTGCTTCTAAAAGAGAGATGTTGCATTCTGAGTCCATGTTGTTTTTATCATAGTTATCTAAAATACACATAACTAATTGTCTCCTATAGTGAGACTTCAGACTGCGAATAACACCCTGGTCCATGTGTTGCAACACAGAAGTTGTATTTGGCGGTAAAAATAAGAGCTTAATACACTTTAGACTTTTTAAATGGGGGTGAGCTGTGCAATTGTCTAGAAGAACAATTTCACGATTTACTTTTAATAAATCACTGTCCAACTGTCGAAGTTCTTCAAAAAATTGGGAGGTCCTCCACGCTTTTTGATTGGCTTTGTAGTTTACGGGCAGTTTTTTAACATTTTTAAAGCACCTTGGTTTTTGAGATTTACCTATGACAGTTAGTTTTCGCTTTTCCGAGCCATTCATGTTAGGACAAACAAGAACTGTTATTCTCCCTTTGGGGAGTTTCCCATTAGTGCATTTTTCTCCTTTAAATTTTAACGTCTCATTGGGAATCAATTACTAGTTAAATAGTCCAGCTTGGTCAGCATTATAAATGTCTTTCTCTTCATAATTCTGTATAATACTCGGCCACACTTGAGTTTTCCACATCCGTTGCATCCACACTCGCTTCTTCTCCAATAATCTTTCCTTAAGAAATATTATTCAGTTTTTTGAATCTATCCAGCCATCCATTGGAGCAAACAAAATCTCTTTCCTCTCATTTTTCAGCAAACTCATTCGCTTCAATTTGAAGCATAGGTCCGGTCACACGAAGATTTCTATCCCGCTGAGTGATGAACCATTTTAACAAAGCTTTTTCTACATTTTCTCTTTCAGCTCCACGCAGTTTTTTCCATGAAACCATATTTTTGTCGTATGCGGCAAGAATTGCACTTCGATTTTTCCAAACGTTTGAAACTGTAGATTTTGACAAGGAAAATTCCTTACACAGTGCCGATTGATTGGTTCCATCTTCAATACGCTTTACAATTTTAACTTTGTCCTCTATCGAAAACGCTTTTCTCTTTAGAGAATTTGCCATTTTCCCTGCTTTTGAAATAAAAATCTTGTCTCAAAGAGATAATGTAAGAATATGAAGAGAGCAGCTGTAGAATGAGTTAAATCGTTCCCCTTCTTGATTGTCAAGGGGTGATTTGTAAAGAATATGGTTTGAACAGATAAGAAAATTCCAAAAATTCAGCAGATGGCCAAGTTAACTAGTTGTAGAGCAAGCTTGGGGAAAAGAGACAAAGCGAGGCTTGTCAGGGAGGGGGGAGTATAAGATTCTGTTTGAGATTTATTACAGTATAGTTAAAAGTGATAAGCATAAAGGAGTGAAATATGACACATTTTATAGGAATGCATTCATTTTCAGGCCCAACACCTACAGGTTTAAAGATGGAGGACTGAAAAAGATATTTAAAGAAATGAAATTTGAGTCCACTATAACCGAGTTTCCAAGTTCTAAGGTGCTCACTATAAGCGTTAAAAATGACATTATTTAAATAGAAGTACGGACAGGACCGCTAAAAAGGTTCACTACATTAGAGTGTTCACTATATCCCAGGTTCACTATAGCGGGGTTTGACAGTATTATATAAAGACATTGCTATAAGAATATAAAAATACAAACCAAAAATATATCATAAATAAGCAACATTAGCACTATTTATTTTTAATAAAACACTAAAATTAGGAAAAACTATACTTACACTTGATAATCCTTTAGTCCGCAAACTAACGAGAGATTGAAGGACCTTTACCAGAACTTGCATGTAGGTATGAACTAGCTGTGTTTCCATATGAATACAATGTAGAAAAAAATAATTTCTCTTTTCATTCAGTTGATGAGCTTGATTTTCAGCATCCTATGATAAAAGCAGAAGTTAGTCAAGCTAAAGTAACTAATTTAGGGAAACAAGATAACTTAAAATACTTACCACTACAATGGGATTTGTAGATGTTTGACGAGATAGAAGTTTCCTTGAACTTTTCTGTCTTACTATGCTGTTAAATTGTTCATATCGATCACAAAGTTCCTAAATTTTTTATAAAATTTTATAAATTTTTAAAATATCACTAACTAACAATTTAATTTTCTAAGAAAGTATGTAAATATCACATTTTTACATTATTTGTGAAAAAAAATCATTAGAGCATGAAATAGATTATTAGTTGGAGAAATTAAGATTCTTTTTAAAAATTATTAGTTATTATTATAAATTTTTATAAATTAATTTATAAACTTTTCCTATTAAAAGATAAATTATATAAAAACATAGATCTTTTTTTTTTTCAAACATACAAAAATTTAAGTTAAGTGAGAATTTGCTAATACTAAATTTAAACTAAGTTAAGTTTTCATTTTAACTTTCTGCACATTAATTACTAGATAACTTAAAATAAGTGTTACTTGGTAGGATAATATTCAATTAATATACAAATTAAAAATGTGCTTAATTTTAAACTTAATTAAGTCTATATTAGCTGTCAAAAATATATTAACATATATCCATCTGTATTATAAAAATTCACAGTTATTCACCAGTAGCCAAATGACAAAAATTCGTCATTTGACTACTGGTACGTTGCAGTAAACGATTATCAAAAAATTTTGGCACTTGGTCAATGATATGTGTTAAGTTATGAAAAATTCAACTAATATGAGAGTGTTTTTTGAAAACACACAAAATCTCTTTCTATGCAGATGGTAGTAAATATAGCTTTTAAGAGAAGTACCATTTTAAAAATAATGTGAGGATTTTATTAACACTTTAAAAATTAGTACCGTAAATCGGGGCGAGTCTACCCATTTTAGTTTTATTTAATTTTCACTATTTTAAATTGCAAATAAAAATTTTTTTACCGACGGAGAACTTAGTTCAGACTCTAAGGAAGATGGCGCTATAGTAGTTTGATTCGTTTTTATTTATTTGGTGTCTTTTTAACCGACCTGCTCAAACGTCTTTTGTATTGAAAATCAGCAAACTTTTAGTTGGTGCTCCGAAAGTATATTATTATTAATACTATTTTCACTTTGGTTAAGTGATAAACTTATCTAAGACTAAGATTACATTAATTTTATGTGAAAAAAAAACAACAAAAAGAATGTAAGTTTTGCTGTTGTAAACAAAAAGCCAGAATTCGCGGGGCGAGTCTACCCATTTGTATTTAGTTTTAATAAAGCATAATAATATAATTTAGAACTTTGTTTATATTAAAATTAAGTCATTTTAAATGAATTTGAGTATATTATTTTAATTCTGCATTGATAAATTTATCATTAATAAGAAAATTTATAGGTTAAATATAAATGTAAATATAAAATATGTTTATTTTACCTATTTTTTCAATTTTTATATTACAAAATTAACTTTTTTTATTTAATGCAAGTTAAATAAATTATTATTTATTATTACAGATGGTTCGAAATTATATTCGCAAAACAAATGGATTTAAATGTTACAAAAAAATGCCACCTGACATGGAAAAAGCTATCCAAAGGATAAAAGCCAAACAAATAACAATTCAAGATGCAACAACAATAATCAGAAAAAAATGTTATTTTATAATGTTAATGATTATAAAAACAAAACTGTGATCAAAATGTGATAATCGATCAAGTACTCAATTTGTGTTATTTTATGAATAAAAAAATGGAATATATAATAAAGTTATGAATTTTACTTCATAAATATCCTATATAGTAACTAAAATAAGAATTTAATAGTAAAATTTGATTATTTACAATGTTAACATTCTTTTTAGTAGAATGGCTAGACTCGTAGAATGGTATAAAAATATACAGTAACAGCGTAACTGTTAATATTTCCTAAAATCGATTTCACAGCTTTATAGAGGGATAAATAGCGATTCCGAAACACCTATTAAAAGCCTTTTTTCTTTAATATTTACAAAAGTTTGACCACTTGAAAGTTGACAAACTGAAAAAATGGGTAGACTCGCCCCGGTTTACGGTACGTAATTTAAGTTTTATAACTAGCAACAATACAATACCTAACACTATTGCTTATAGACATTTATTTTTTAAATTTTTTTAACTTATTAATCTTAGTGTTATGTCTTAATGTATCACTATTTTCCAACTTTACAAAGCTGCTGCAAAATAGGAATGTTTCCAGGCATAACTTATTAGCTTCTTTCTATCCATAAAATGCTAGATAGGTATTTTTTCCTAGTGCTGTAAAAAAAACTTATTACAACTTTTTACACAATATGTGACATATAGAACTATGTTTAATGTTCCTGAGATAGAAGGCAATTTTATATCTTAAAAAAGTTAAGTACTCTTGCAAGAACTAAAAATTATTAACCAAGAGATCGTGGTGGTTAAGTTTCCACAATTATGAGACTAATGGCGTGATGGAGACAATTTGGTCAGTACTGCGCACCTGTCTCTTATACTTTCCAGACAAGATGATACTTATTGATTTCATGCTGGGGTGTTCATTTGATACTGGGGTCAATGCACCACCAATGTTAAAGCCAGTATTTTCTGATTAAATTTTAAAATTACTTTAATCAACAAAGTGTTTTGGATTCGGGAAATTTTTTATAAAAATTTCTTGTCAATATACATCTTTTTTATTGAAACCTCTTGAAACAAAAGCTGCTATTCTATATTCTCAAGTTATTCTGCAAAAAAACTTTTTTTCCTCTTTGCTCTTCAATAAAAAAAAGTGTATTGATGAATAATTTTTATAAAAATTTACCCAAATTCAAATAACTTTAAGAATGCTAAATACTCAATCAGTCAAGCTATCAAATAATAAGTTATAAGTTTGACTGGTTCTTTAATGTACTCTACGATTTTATAGAAAAATTTAATTCAATACATTCAATTAAGTTTCAGTTATTATACTTTAAAATTTATGCTACATAAAAAATTTTAATTTAATGTGCTTTTCAAAAAAAAAAAAATCTTGATATAAATTTTGTTTCTTTTTTAAAATGTTGTGTTGAATTTAACCCATTTGTTAATCATATTATTAATGCATTATTGCATTTCAAAAAATCATTTACTGTTTAGCTTCAATGCCAAATAAATCAATAACAAAACCTAATTTTTTTTTTCTTCCTCAAAGTTGAAAAATAGCTTGTTTGTGCCAACCCTAAAGTGCAACAAAACATTGTTTAGATTGTTAAACATTGTTAGGAAACTATGCATGTTTTATTTCAAACAAATAAATGTTAGTGCAAAGTTGAACGGAATTGTGAAGTAAATTATTTAAAGTACCTTGTATGCAGTAAGAATATCTAAAAATAAATTTAACTCTTCTAAAACTTCTTCCTCTTCTTTAGATGCCTATAATATTAAGATATAAAAATGTTATTCTTCTTTATAAATATTATTTTAAGTAAATATATTTGAGAACAGAATATACTAACCAAATCAAGATATGCAGAGGAAACAGTTGATAGCATTGGGTGAATATTTTTCATGCCTCTTTTCAAATCATCCCATGTTTCATTACCTCCGGAACCCCAATCAGATTCTGCGCTGGCACTGTTAGCCAAAGAGCTGAAATAAAACAACTATTGATCATGAAAGAAAGAACAAACTATAAGTATTTTATTTAAACAAGAATAGTTAACTTCATATAATCCAGAGGTACTTTTCCTAAAAAAAGAAAAAGCCATAGTTTTGATACTACATAAATTACAAAGTAAATTTTTTGTAAATTATAATTTTAATTTAAAAAAAAAAAACTTTTTTTATTTTCTGTATGAAAAGATTTGTATATATGATTGGTTCAGAAGCCAATGTGCTTAAGTTTCTGTTTTATTTTTACAGCTTTTTGAGTTTGGGTTAAGTCTGTACAAAAAAATGTTCCCTTGAAATTATGTTACATTCTTTAATATTATCATAGTTTGGCATTTGCGGTGATTGGAAAATATTTGTGTTTACTACTAATTAAAAAATTTTTTTATGAACAGAAGTCAAAAAGTGTTATAACAAGATGTTGGTACAAAATAATGCAAATAATATAAACAAAGTGATGCAACGTTAACACAATTTATGAGTCATGCATTTTGATTTACATTCAGGTGGCTTACACAGATCACCACATCTTCATGATCCATATTAATAAATTACATTTAATAATTTTTGAATTATACATTCAAATTGTAGTAATGTAGTATGTAAAAGGCACGTTAATTCGAGAGTTCATAAATTTATAAATCACATATTGGGATTTGTATTTGCCTCTTAAAATTGACCTAGATGATATGAACATAGATATAAAATATAGCAAGTAAAGAAAAATGTAAAATATAGCACATATGAATGAGGTAACAAGTGAGAGAGTAAAGACAGAAATGTTGTTTCAGTCTTTAAACTTGTAGACCTGGGTTAGAAACACAATGACCAACATCTAACATAGCAATTAGATGCAAATAGAAAAAGGAGTTATAACAAAGATCATGTTTTAGCTATAACATGGTATAATAGGATGTATTTCTCAATTACTTTTATTATTAGCAGAATGGGAAAAAAATTATAACTTTATTACAGTAAAACATCTGAACAATGTTCTCTTTCAGAAATGTAGATGGGGTAAAAAAGTGGCCACTATTTGGAATTATCAACAAATTGATTGTTTAAAAAATAAAATACAGATTTAATTCGCAAACTGTTGATTTAATCTCCTAATTTACTAACCCAATGATTATCACTTTTTTTTTTTTAATTAAATGACATTAATTTGCTTTTGTTCTCAATCATGTAGTAAAGCACATTTTCATAGGCTAATTATTTTTTACGATTCTATTCCTTTTTTAACCTTTAATGGTTATATATTCCTTTTTTTAACCATTAAAGGATAATAGGGTCAGGTGGGGGAAAGTGGTGGTAAAATCAAGGTTTTTTTAAAAAAATCCTTATAACAGTAAGTTTTAAGCACTAGATATCAGGTTTTTAGTAGATATTATATACATTAGACTTATATAGGTTAGAAATATTGTGTTTATATAAAGTTCTGCCAAGAAAATTTCTTGTAGATTCATTTTAAAACAGGCATGTTTTGATACCACCACTTTCCCCCAGGGTGGGGTAAAGTGGGGGTATAATATGTTTTTATTTATTATTTCTTCAAAATTTAACTGTGAAATAAAGGAAACGCTATGAGATTTACATTCAAATCTATATTCAAAGTATCCAATTTACATAAAATTTCTTGCATAGTTTTTATTATAATTACTGATTAAAAAAATAATGTCCACGACTGTCAAATCTTGGTTCATTTAAAATGCGAATAATGCTGCTAACTTCCACATTATCTTCATCATCTAATTCTGGGAAAGTATAATAATTTCCCAATTTAGACTTAGTAAGATATTTAACATGATATAGATCACCATTTTTCTCAACAACTTGCCCGATAAATGAGCACATCATAATTCTTTTGGAATTGTATTTTACCTCAAGCCATGAACCTTGATTGATTTTTCTGGTATCGAGAGGGGTAGTAGGACTGGTGACTTTTTTTATTTTTATATCAGACCTTTTTTGGTCCTTTCGTTTAGGAACCTGGCCTAAATTGCATTTTTTCTTTCTGTCTTCTTCTTCCAGTGCTAATCTTTTTAAAACATTCTCTTGAGTTAAAATTTCCCCAGATTTGCTTTGCACCCTTTTTCTTTTTTTCTTAGAGTTATCCATAGCTAGAACCGTGTTTGCAGATGGTGTGGGAGATACTGTCAACAGAATTGCCTTTTTCAAATCTTTCATAGGTGAATCTAGTAGTGCAGAAACTTTAGAAGACGCAGAGTTCTTATTTGTAGCTGCAACTGTTGGATTATTTTCTGTAGGAATTATACGATGTTGAATGGCATTTCTATTGAGAGGATAAAGGCCAGTCCCTCTAAATCCATTTACAGCATTTGTTGCCTTCATTTTTTCAAATAATTTCTTTAGAAGAAATGGAAAGGTTGCTTTGGAAACATTTTGCAACCTGCTCTCTCGATACCAAGTTTTTAATACGTCCCTCCACAAATTTTTCATTGGTGAAAAAACTCCAACATCTAGTGGTTGAAGTGCATGGCTGCTATTAGGTGGGAGGCATAGTAAAATAATACCATTATCCATGGCTAGCTTAATGGAATTATATGTTAGGTGACTTCCATGGCCATCATATATTAACAATACCGGCTTTTTAGAGTTTTTGACGAAATCGATAAAAAACTTCATCCACGTTTCAAACAAAAAATCCTGCATCCAACCAGACTCTGTGCACCCGTAAAGAGTTCCTTGTGGCCCTCCAGTCATCCAGGATTGATATAGGTTCTGTCCTTTGTAGACAACAAAAGGAGGTAAATATTCACCAGCAGCAGATATGCAAAATGATACTGTATACATGGCCTTACCACAGTCGGCAGACTTTAAGTAAGCTGTTCGACTTTCCTTCTGGACAAAAGTCTTGCTTGATCTGGGATCAGTAGACAACCCTGTTTCATCCAAATTGAAAATCCTTCCTGGCTCCTTAAGCAAACCATTGCTAAGCAGTACATTTTCATATATGTTAAAGAAAGCATTTGCTGTTTCTTCGCACATATCTTTAGCTCTGGCTTTCGTTAAAAGTTCTGGCTTTCTTTTCCCAATTTCTCCTTTCCATCTCTTTTCAAATCCTCTCACCCATTCGATTCCTGGCTTTCCATTAGGAAAGAGATTGCTGAGCTCCTTATTGCTTAGCAAGTATGTTTCAACAACATTAAGAATATCTTTTCTGTCGAATGGAAATCCACATTTTGACAGGAATTTCACAGCTTCAACGAATTTCACAGCTTTTCTCTTCTTCCTGACTAAGAAAAGGCGATCGGCCAGGTCCTTGGTGTGATGGACTTTTAACAATCCACCTCCTTAAAGTTTGTTCAGGAATATCATTTTTCTTGGATGCAGAATAAATCGATGCTCCATTTTTAACTTCTGCTATAGCCATCTGAAGATCATTTTCTGTATACTTTGGACCACTAGTCTTTTTTATGTAGTTTCTAGGCATACTTAAGCTGGAAAAAAAAAAATTACATGTCAGTGAACAGTCACACATTAAAATTATCAAAATTGAAAAAACAAAAATTAAATTTATTCTAATGATATTAAAAAATATTCTAAATCATGATTAAATATGTAAAAAATAACTTTTAATTTAATTGCATTATCATATTAAGATTAAAATTTATAAATAAAGCCTATTTTTTTTAGATTAATACTTTTATTACAGCCCATTTTTAAAAATTAATCACATCTACAATCTAAAATTCAATCATCATACAACATTGAGCTAAGCCTAACTATACCACCACTTTCCCCCACCTCAGAAAAAAAATCATAAAAAATTGAAATAATAAAATAATTCTTACCTTGATGCATGAATCTGTTTCTAAGAAGTTCTTCTACTGAAATGTATCAAAATACACTAATTTTTTCAAGTGAGAAAGGATCAAGAACAAAGTTTATCAATACGATGTGTTAAGAACAAACTGCACATATATGTAAACAAGAAGATAAACAACAGTAAACTTGTTGCCAGATTTACAAATCTTAATAGAAATATTTGTCACAAACTCCAATTATGTATTAATTGAAAAAAAAGTAAAAATATGTACATTTATTGTGAAAAAAGTGCATTTTTTTAGATTACCACCACTTTCCCCCATCCCACCACTTTCCCCCATCTGACCCTATGTTTAACAGTGATAAATTAAAATTATTGCAAGCTATAAGATGAATATGTGAAAAAAATTGACTAAAATACATCTCCTGAAACAAAGTTTATGCTAGCAACGGGAGGCTATTGCTCAGATATTGCTGTTCAGAGGTTCAAGCTCATGTAAATCCTTTGGATTAAATTCGGTTCCATAAAATTACAACTGCTCCTTGGAGATTGCCATTGTTTGGAGGAGATCGTTAAACGATTTTAGACTGTACATTAAAACTACTGTTTTCTATTAATTTTCAAATTACAAATAACAATTATTTATTGCTTAATTAAAAGGAAATGTAATTTTAAAGAACATAAACAGTTAGTACAAAAAATAATTTTACATAAATCATACTCTAAAAGATATTAAGCATAGCAGCAATAAAGACTAAAAATAAAAAATTGTCTGCTGAGTTTGATACAGAACCAGAATCAACTACATGTGCTACATTCATGTGATGTTATATACTCAAGGTATGGAAATTAAATGTTCTAAACAAAGTCTTTAGTTCATAGAACTTGTACAAAATAGAATAAACCTCTTCATAGAGTGAAAATAGGGAAATGAATTGTATTTAAGGAAAAAAAGCACGAAAACATATTAATATTTAGTATATGGTATAAAATAAATAGAAAATGTACCACAATTCTTTTCCGAATAACAGCATATCAGATGACTCTTGCTTTGCTCTGTCAACAACCCTTTCAGTAACTTCTTTCAACTGTTGAAAACCATTATATACTTGTTTCATCTGTTCTCTGACAATGGATAATTGATTAGTTGAATCAATAGGAACTAATTCCTAAAAAAATTAAAATAAAAAGAATTTAATCATTAAAAATATTATATGGAAATAAAATATTTTTTTTAAAACTTGAAGCCCATACTTCTGCATCATTAGCTTGTTCATTCGAATTAAATTCATCTAAAACTCCACGAAAGTGATCCTTCATTTTGTGTTGAAGATCCTAAAAATATATTAAACAATTCATATCTTTTTTTTAAAAAAAAAAATGTAACATATAATAAAGTTGCATTTTAAAAACGACAGTAGGGTGAAAACTTTTTTACTAGTTTCAATTTGTTTGATGAAAATTCTGTTATTCAACAAATGATAGGGCATACTTTGTGCCATGTAATATTTTTATAATATTTATAATATAGAAAACTAATCTAGCAATCCACCTAAGTCTATAATTAGAACTTTCAATAGGATTATTTTACCTTATTGTCCAAAAATGAGTTTCAAAATTGCTAAGATATTTAATAAATTTGTGATTAAAGTCGTTTTTTCACCTGTAAATTTCACTAGCCTTAAAAAAGCTATTGCTGATATTAATAGCTGGGGTATTTTTCAAATTTCATGCCAATGTGATCTTGCGTACATCAAGCAAACTAAACGGATCCTTAAACTTTGACTTAAAGAACACTGAAGATATGTCCAAAATCAGGACATTAACTGATCTTCTATCAATACATAGTAGAAATTCAAATCACAGATTTGAGTTATTTTCTGCTAAAATCAGTCAACATTGCTCTTCCCCTTTTAAACTAGATTTTCGGGAGTATTTCTAAGTTGTTAAAAACTGTAATAATTTAGTTAGTGACCTTTCTGGGTCATTAACTAAATCTTTGAAAGTCTATTTTAGTTTAATCTGTTACACCCTGGAGTTCCCACCAAATCCCCTTACATCTGTTTCTTAGCTCCCTCCTTATTTTCTTGTTGAATATATATATGTGTAATAGAATTGAAACTATAGGATGTCCATTTATGTACTTTTATGCCTTATTCAATTTTTTTTTTTTTTTTTTTTTGCTTTAAACTTCTGTTACTCCTTTAATATATATATATTTTGTGTAAAATGCTGATCCAATTTAAACTTTCGTCAGGTTCCAAGGTATTTATTAACAAAATATTTTTTGATAAAAAAATTATATTCCAAGATAGTAAAAAGGAAAGAAACATACCGTGCCAGAAAATGTCAGAAAAAAATGAAGTATTTTGTCTTCTGAAATAACAGGATGTCTAGCCAGAAGGTTGAGAAATCTTTTTAAGGATTTTCTTCTATCTTCTAAAAACTGTTCATCAGCTTAAAAATAAAATGGCATTATTTAGAAGTATATTTTTACTATAAAAATAATAAAATTATCTGAAACGTTTATAGGAAGAAAAAAAAAATGACTCTTACAATTCCATAGCAATAGCATAAATACAATAGGAAAAAAATTATAAGTGACATTAAACAATGTCTAAAGTTACTGTTGCCATATTTTGTCACTAAAGATACTACATTTAAGTTTATTAATGTATTGAAAAAAATTCTTACCTCCCATTACTTTTTTAGGTGGTAATTGAGGAATCAACCTGTATGGAAATTTTTGTAACAAAAGCTCTTGTAAAGCAACAAAATCATTATATCTTCTTTGAACATTAGATTTATTTCTCTATAAATAATTAAAAAACATTAATGTAATTAAAAAATTGAAATAACTTTAGAAAAATATTATATATAATAAATTACATTATACTAATTAAACAAATTATATGCTTTGAAATGGCCCCTAACTCTGTGTCTGTGCCATTATAATGACAAATATTAAAATTCTCATTTTTTATATCAGATGCAATAATGTTTCTACATTCTTTTGAATAAAAAGAGTGAATTATTCAATACAGCACAAAGATTGAAATTAAGTTTCACTTCTTCTTGAATAAGAAAATTTTCTACTAAAATAGAAGTTTAAAATTTGTATAGCTAATTGACGGAAAAACAACTTAGAGACAGGCTTAACAGATTATTTCATTTGGCATTGGCATACAACAAGCTTGAAATATCATTAAGTTGCATTGAAATAGTTACTCACCCAGACAACAATGTTCAGGAAAAATAACAGATAAAATAATAGTAAAGATCAGATCAATTTATACCAATGACAAAATTAAGAAATGAAAATGATTCTTTGAATATGAAATGTGACTGTAATTTCCTGCTATGACTTCAGTTGATTTTATCTATTTGCTGTCATACCATAAATCAACATTACACTGCTTGCTATTAAATTTATTTTGAAGAGAACAAATGCATGAAAATCTGAGTCGATGAGTATGGAGGATTTCTCCTTTAAAGTGTTAGCTGAGCAACAGGCAATGAAAGACGATATTTAATAGTCTCATTTCTCTGTAATACAGCTAGACTCATAACCTTTTTTATGCTCTTTTTATTTATATAGGCATGGAATTCTGCAATTAACTAAACTGTATGACTAGTAAATTGTGAAGAGACATTTAAATACCAACAGCTTGCAAATTGTTGAATTACTTTTTATCATTTAATTTATTAATATTATAAATTTCATGAAAAATTTAAAATTGTATTTACCTGACTAGTAACTTCATATTCAACATGTTTTAAAAATAATCCTTTCTTTTCAGGAACTAATGTTATTTGAACACTGTCCAGTGCACAAATTTCATGGTACGTCAGGCTCAGTCGCATAGGATTTTTCTCTCGTCTTAAACGTATACTCAAAATCCTTAGGTCTGTCAAATCACCCAAAGAAGGTTTCGGCAACTCTAATTTAATTAAAACAGAATATTTTTAAAAAACCTAATAAGAAAATGGTAAGAAATAAATGTTTATGAATTAAAAAAACAATCACATACACTTAAAAAAGCATGTGTTTAAAAAATTAGTATAAATAAAAATAGGTTGAAATGAATATTCAGCCACTATGCCGCAATCAGCCCTTTTAAGAATATTTATTTGTTAGAAGAAATATGCGGCAAAGTATTTATCAGAAAACTTTTTTCCACAATTTTTTTTGAATTTTAATAATAGATTTAATAAAGAATATTCTAAAAGAGTATTTTTTACTATACATTCTTAAAAATAGTTTTCACACAAATTTGTTAAGTTCTAAAGCTTGAAAATTTATGTTTTGGAAGACAAATAGAAAAGCAAAATTTGAAGAATTAAAACTAGATTACTTTATACTGAACTATGAGTTTTGTACTGTTTTTTTTTTTTTTTTAATTACATACAAGGCAAATCAATTTTGTCATTTTATCAACAATTTTTGTTTTAAGAATTAAAAATATTTTGTTTTTGCTGTTTCTATTATAGTGCAGCATTTTAACAGAGCTTTTCTAATAGAATTTATTCTTTCACTGTCACTTTTTTTCTGTTTCTCTTTTGCTTTTTTTTTTTTTATTTATAATTATTGTGCTTTTCTATTACTTTTTTTTTATCAGCATTTCTTATTCTTAATAGTCACTTTCTTCTAAAAATATGACAAAGAAGTTAAACTGATATATTTTTAGCATTACATTGTTTAAAAATTAAGAACCATTTTTGTTTTGATTTCTATCTAGCTTATTCCTTTTTTTAAAAAATTTTGTTCCTAATCAAGTTTTTATTATGACGCAGCAATTAAGAGGTTTTCTATTAGACTTTTTCTTATCCTTTTCTTGAAAATACAGTAATTGGATAACTGAGAAGTTCAGCTTTAAAATATTCTCAAGATCAGATTTTATTTTTCTGTTTCATTTTTGTATAAAATCTTTAGTTCTTATTGCCGTTTTAATTATCTAAATACTTGTTTGAATTTCAAAAACTATTTAAGACTATGTAAATCAGGATGCCCATCCTTTCAGTACTTAAAAGCACATTCTAGAATACGAATGAAACAGCAGATGATACTTAGCAGCAGCAGATCATACTTAATAAAATTGGCATTCCAACTTTTATATCACATTTTAATTTTAGTACAAACTTTATTATTTCTAAAGTGGTCATAATAGCAACATGCACAGGTAACTTTTGATAGATATCATAAAGCCTGTTAAGCAAGAATTTAAAGACCCTTAATCTAAATAAATCACTCTTACATAAAAACAATTTTTATCAGTCTTAAGTAAAAGATTAAAATTAAATATATTTGATTGACTATAAAAAGTTATATTTTAAAAGTATTGATGTAAATTATTACAAAAGTAATGATGATGAGTGATGAGCAAACTGATGATAATGGTAATGAGCAAACAACCCTATGTCATTCCCAGCAAATGTGAAGAGATCTCATGCCTTGGTTTAGCTATAAAACGAACTGAAAAGTGAAGCAATTTCTATGTAATAGTAGATTTTTAAACATAAGTTAAAATCTGTTTTTCTAGTTAGTTTAAATTATTAGCTTTTAAAGTGAAGTTACTTTTTACCATTTTATTTATTTTAGATAAAAAATTTAAAATAATAATCTCCATTTAATTTCATAAAAGTAGGGATTGTGCAACTTTCCATCACATAAATGGCTCTTAAGAAATTTATCTTTGCCACTTTAAATCAACACCTTGAAAGTAAATGGGTATTTTACCTGGTTGAAAAGTTTGACAGTAAATTCTTATCTAAAAACCGTTTTTGTTATTTCATTAAAAAAAAAATAACTATTTTGGATAATATTAAAAAAAAATATTAATTTATGATAATACAATGGTATAACATCAAATATTACTGAAAGATAATAATTATTAAAAAAAAGAAAAAAAGTTGATGCTTAAAATAAGGTGAGATACTTATGGAGGCATACAACATCTTCAACCCTTTAAAAATACACAATCTTTTTTTTTCTTTTTTTTTTTTAATGTAAGAGCATAGTTTTAACTATTATCAAAACTAATTTTCTCAGTATTCTATGTCAAAAGCAACATATTTTATTTCAATCAAAAAATTTTATTTTTCTGAAAATAATCAGTTTTAACAAATTAGCAACTTTAAAAAATAAGCATTGAATCCAAAACATGTCAAGATAATTACTTAACTGATTGCTATGATACTGAAAAAATATATGGTCAATGTTCGAAGCTTAGAACTAAATTCTTAAATAAGTATCTGATATTAAAATAATAGTTTAAAAATCATGAAAGAGTTAATACATTCAAAAAATATAATTCTAACACAAAGAAAATAATTTATAAGTACCTTCTCCAGTGAAATTTTGAATAAGCTTTTCACTGACTTGTTTACCCTGTTGAGCAAATGCTACTAAAGCAAGGGCTTTATATAAACCAGATCGTGATAAATAGCCTTGTCGAGTATCAACAAGTTCCCATATCTAAAAATCGAACAAAATAAATTTACTTTTTTTCAAAGAAAATATCTTGTTTCTTTTAAATAGCATATAGAATATGATGATTCTAAATATTTCCAGAAATAAATAAAAGACCTACAATAATGTAAAAACATTTGTGCATGCCAAATAGCTATAAAAGTGGTCAACACCTTTGAGGAAAAATTATCAGCAATATAAGATTTCTTTGTACTGAAAAAACTGCAATACTTATTATTTTTTTAAAAATTGAAATTTAACTCTTTGTCATTAACATTGTATTTAAATTTATTTTTATTTAAATAACTATATAAATTGTTTACTATAAATATTTTTTACAAACATAAACTATGAATATTGTTTACAAACTCCCATTTGCAAGCTCTAATTTTTATCTGACAAACATTACAAATTTAAGTATACATAGTTTCTAAAGTTCTTTAATTATAGTACTTTTTTTAGGAAATACAACGGACATTTTTAATTTATTAACCCACTGACAGTTCTGCACGTAAAAAGTCGCATTTTAACCTGCAGTCTTCTCTACATAGCAAAACCGGTTTTTCCATGTTAATGGATAGGGGAATTAAGTACAGCGGAGAAACATTCTCCCAATTTTGCCCATTTCCTTAACCGCCAGTGGGTTAAATCACTTTATTTATTATACGATCAATAATTATTTTTAGAAAAACAATTCTTTTCTGAAAGAATCACAGGTATACTGAACCTTAAATTGAAAAGCTTAGAAGACGGTTATAAATGAAAACTTTAAAAAAATTAAGATACAATTTTAGTCTATCTTAAAAAGTCTTTATTTTGGAAATATGTCAAGATGCCAAAAGTATAAATGATATTTGACCAACAATTTAAATAAATGCTAATAATTATAGATTCTGTCAATCAGAAACTTGCAAAGGAGGAATAAAAACATTATATTTTTATTACCTCATATATTTTGAATTAATTTTTTTTATAATAAATATAATTTTTAAATTTTTTTATAATATTAAAAAAAAAAAAAAAACAGCTTACATTAAAAAATATATGTTTATTTAGAAATAAGTATACTTCTATGCCTGACTATTGATCAAAACCAAATAATTGAGATATATTGCATGTGAGCCTTGATGCAATTTAGTAGGTACATGAAAATCTGATCAAGAGATTAAAAATTATTCAAGCTGTATAAGTTTGCTTTCTTTTTGTCAAATATAGATATCAGAATTACACTTCACACCTTTTTTTAGATTTAAGTGTTTTAATTTAATTTTGCATGTATGTCTACTAGCAGAAGTTAAAAACTGAGAGTAAATAAAAAAAAAAAGAAACGATATTGTTATCATTTATAAAAAACAAGGAATAGTTTCCTTTTTTTAAAAAAACTGATGTCAATAAAAAGCTTAAAATCATCTTCTCCTTGCAAGAGTAATCCCACCTTTATTCTTTTTTAACATCATTACGATAATGAAGATAGAAAAGAAACGTTTTAATCTTTCTGAATTACCAATTCAATAAAATCAGTTTTCTGTTGATGTAACATTATACCCAACATTCAGTCCACTTAATGTTCAGTATTACAGTTATTGTTTTATATATCTTTAAACCATTTGTGATAACATAATAATGAATTTCATTTGAAAATAAAAGATTACAAACTAGAATACTTAAAAAAAAAAAAAAAAAATTCTATTTGTTTTGTTCTTTAAAATTAAAAATTAATTTTACATATTATCACCAACTGACTAGTTCAACTTTTTTATAATATGTTCCCCTTTTGATTTTTTTATTGGATTTGGTATAGGCACGTGTTTCCACCCCCCCCCCCTTTTTGGCAAAAACATGGTTGTATAATATTTAAATTAAATTTATATAAAGCTTTTTGCATAATTTATTATTCTTAATACTTGCAAAATATGCTACATGTTAAATTAATCATAATTTTTAAAAATAATAACACTTTGCCTGACTCTGTTTTGCACTGACAAACAAATATGAATTTATAAAGAGAGTGTTGCATATTGACTCGTTAAATTCTGCCACCAGACCTATAAGGAATCGGATGTTTTCTACAACAATCATTATATATCTACCCTTCTTAAAAAGTTTAAAGTCAATTCAATATAAACTCAAAATTGTTACATCTTTGCAATAAACTTGCAATAAAAGCATGCAATGTGCAAATTTTAAAGTTAATTTATACTCAAATTTACTAAAATATAACTCAAATCAATTCAAGACCTGCCTCAACTTACTTGTGACAATGTTTGCTTCGGTAAGCTAGATTTCACTAATAGCTTAATAAACATATCTTGATCTACAACATTTTCTTGATTAGCGCAAACAATATCATACATTTCTCGATAGAATGGTGGCACAGTGCCTGAAAAATATGGAAATTTAATAGTTCAAAAACAGTATGTACATCCATACGTACAGTACGGCTCTGTTCAAGCAGTCATTTTTATAGATGTGCCTCTACAAGAATTGAAAATAACAAATCTATCTTAATTTTATTTTTAAATATTCAAATTAAATTTGAAACAAGTAAATGATCCTTTAACGTTATTTCTTTACTCTAATAGTGTAAAAAGATATGGTAAACAACAAGAAAAAGAATTAAAATGATAGACGGTTGAAAGCATTAAAATACTGCAACATAGAAGTTCTAATTTGATTAAACACCGGTCATTTTTTATCGAAATTACTGTAACAGAAGTAGAAATATAAAACAAACAGTAGGTGATATAATTTCGTCTTAATATTTGTTTAAGATTCTTAGCTTGCAAGAAAAATGAACACTAAGCTACAATCATTAAAATACTAATGGATATGATAATATAATCATGAATATAAATTGCTTAGCATCCTTTTTAACAATAATAAGTATTTCACTGCGAAAACAAAACTAGACATAGGATATTTTTTTAATTTCCAGTACAATATTGTTATACTACGCAATACGTATTTAGGAGTAAAGCACATGAATAAAGTTGAAAACAAAACATTTAATTGAGGGCGATAATTTTAAAAAATTTTTTATAAATAATTTGAAAGTGAAAGTAATTTTCTTTAGAACTTCTAGGAATAATTAGACATCCTCAGTAGTTAGTGACCTTGCTAGTAGTTTCCGAAATAAATTACGTTTTACTTTAACAGTACAAAAATAAAAGTAGCTACCAGACCTCAACCTTTAATTAAATTGCTAATAATGTTTAAAATTATAATTATTCAGACATTTTAAAGTTTAAAAATATTACCGAACGCCAAATCCGCTGCCATGGTCACCCAAAATAAATAAGTCACGCCCCCATTTCCTACTCAATGTTTCTTTTCTGTTGATACATGAAAGAAAAAAATATTTATTGCTAATTTATCCGATTTTGAAACAAATTATGATCAATAACTAATTTCTGAAGACTAAAAATATAAATAAATCACTGCAATAAAGAAATTTAATTCTTTAAAAGAAAAAGAAATGCATATTGGGGGAATGAAATTCGGAAGTTTTCGAACTGATAGTTTGATTACGCTGTTTTCTTTTCGGGGATCTTAAAGAGCGGATTAAACTCGAAAGTTTTAATTCTTTTAATTTGATCAATGAAATGAATATTGTTTTCAAAGAATGGCAACCGTTATCATTAAATACAGAATCGCGCAAAATTTCTGATAAACAAATGTTTAGTTTTGAATTTAAGGATCTATAAAATACATCAATATTATCAAATGATTATTTAATCGCAAAGTTATTGCTATCCAAAATGAGTATATTACTATATATTTATTTTCACTAATCCTTAATAGTTAGTATAAAATAGTTTTCTGCTTTTTATAACATATTTCGTCTGCCAGATTTTTTTAAATAAATAACTCTTTACTGCATTTTTATATGAGCTATTTTTATTATTATTTTATATGTTGTAAAATTTATTAACGATTCGTTTCTGTAATGGATTAACTTCATATGATTAAGAATTTTATAATTTGAATGTGCTTTAAAACCTTATTTTAAAATATTACTTAACAATAAAATATTTCCTATTAATTCTATATTTCTTATTATTATAAGTGTAATAATTTTCACGTGTTTTAAAATTATTTGCATTTGCAAACTAATATATTATTTAACAATACATTTTCAAATTATTGATAATCCCCCCCCCCCCTAAAATTATGTTGAAAGCTAATATACCTACAGATTTAAATAATTTGTGAAGAAATTTTGAGAGACTCATTTTGAAGAAATTTTCATATAGGTACCTGCTCCAAAAGAGTCGAAAAATTTTGGCGACAGCCTGGCAGTAGCTTGGAGGAAAAAAAATACTAAAAAGACTATATATAAAGTGACCAATGTGAAGGGTGTAACTCCTAGCCTCCTTGTCCCATTTATTAAAAAAAAAGTTTTGCTTGTTAAAAAACCGTAATGTGCTTTGACAAAGGTAGTTAACACAAACAGGAACTGATATGGAAATATCCCCATTAATTTGTATCTCCTATATTTGGTATTTCAATCTAATTTTAGTAAAAGCATAACTTTTAATGAAGTTAAGATATATTCTGCATTTTTTTCCCACTGTGATATGTATTTAAAAATAAATGCTAAGGGATTCAGTAGAACTAATCTTTGAATTTATTAACTTATAATTTGTTTTCAAATTGTATTTTACTGCAAGTCATTTCATGCTCATAACACATAATTTTTGTCTTTCCTTACTAACATGAAGTATAAAAAGGTAGAGATATTTCCATATTAGTACCTGACAGAACCAACTGAAATTGCTGAGCAAAATTGTCAAGTACTTTTATTTATTTTTATTTAATTAAGAAAAACAGTCGAATGTCCAGGGATCACTATGAGTTCCATCTTTTCAATTTATCCTATTTGGTGTGTGTGTGTGTGTGTTTTTTTTTTTTTTTTTTTCTCTTTTAATATCTTAGTATCTTGGGTTATTCTGTATGGTTGTTTCCAAAACTTTGTGATTATTTTGACTAATAGGTTTATGAAAATTCTTTGGAAAAGTGAAAAATAATAGCTTTTTACTTATTTATTTGCTATTTTATGGTAGAACCTGTGATCCACCTTGCCACCTCTTAATTGTAGTTTGTTTTTTGTACAGAATTCTTTACCTTAGTTTTTATTTTAATGTTATAATATTGATTATAGAAGTTTATCTACATTATCTAAAAAATATTTTTCAGTGTCTTCAGTTCCACAAGGATGGCATGGTATTCCTGTACCAAAACGAAATTCACAGATGACATCTATGTCAGCAGCTTCAACTGTGCCAACCACCATTAGGAAAAAATGGAACTCACCACTCTCATCAGAAGTTCCTCCCAGCAAGCTGCCATCTTATCAACCTTCATCTGTCAGATTACAAAAAAGTGCAGTAAAGAATACTCTTTCTACAAGATCCTCATCTAAGTCACAAGGTTGTAAACTTTTAGAAAAGATTTCCATATCGGCATCTGCCATAAAATAATCCATAAGTCTTGACGATTTCTGCTGTGATCCGTAAGAAACTAAAAAAAAGTTATAAGATAATCATAAAAGAGGTCCTACTCAAAGGGCATAACTCGTAGCTGCCTGCAGAAAAACCTCTGCATTTTTTTTTCTTCTTAATTTTTCAAGTTTAAAAACTCTTTGGCACATAAGTGATTGTAGTTGGTGTGAGCAGCTATTGAAATGGAAGTATTCCCAACTTTTACTATCTCTTCTATCTCTGATCTTTCACAGAGGCTTGCAAACTTATAACTTGTGGGGGGGGGTATTTTTAATTTACCAAATCAAATTCCAGTTATACTGAAATATTAGTTATTTTTTTACAAGAAATAAGCATTAAATTGTTCAGTCTTTAATTTCCATGAGTGAAAGAATAAACATTTTTTCTCTCACTATATTAAATTAGCTAAATGAACACTTCACAGTTTTTGTTAAATGACAGTTTATTTGCTAATAGGTAGCTTTCATAATTTTCTGATGATAATCAATCTTCCCTTAAAATATTATTATTATTATGTTTTGTTTTTTTTTATTTTGCTTAAATCTTAAAAGATCAAGCTAACTTGCAGTTTATTTGATATCTAACTGAAAACTTGGCTTTCTAGTTTATGTACAAAATGTGAGGGTACTAAGCTTGATTAAATGAAAACTATGATTTTAGTTACTCAGCAATTAACCTTTAATAATATTAACAGTTTTAGTTAATAAAAGTATTTTAGTTTGTTTAAGTATTATGTACTATAAAGCATTATAAATTCATTTCATCAGACCTTCGATAAGTGCAAAAAATTAAAATAAAATTTGATTTAATGTTTTTTTTAAATCCAATTTAAGCAAAAAATTTTTTTTTCTTAAAGAAAAAAATTATAATTTTTAATGACACTGCATTTTATATTTTAAAATATATTTTACCTCTTTTTTTTTTTTTTTTTTTTTACCATCATCGTGTAATTTGTCTGATTTCTGTTTTAGTTGATTTGACTTCCACTCCCACAAAATCTTCTCCAACCAAAGAATTGAAAAATGATATTGCCAAATTAAAAAAGGTCACATATTTAATTTCTCTTGGAAAAATTATTGCATGTTATTATGAATGTAATTTAATAATTTGTGTTTTAAAAAGGTATCTAAAGAAATGTTTGAATATAACAAACAAATATGCATGCATCAACAATGCATTTACAAAATTAATACATTTATTTCATCAATTTTATTGGCTATTTAATTTCTAAATTTGAAACAAACAAATATTTTTTTCTTCTTTTTAATGTTTTAAATTAAATAAAAAATTACTTAGTTAAAGCTGCTTTATATCATTGATATAAATTTTTATTGTTCTAATTTTGATTAGTTTCATAAAAATTAAAACTTCTTTATAATGATATATAATTTTTCCTTTTGTTGAATTTGATTTTTAAGAGTATTATTATTTTTTTATTTATTTTTACATCTTTGAGTTTCTTCAATTTTTTCTGCTGGTGTAAAAATGATTGCTGAAATGATGACAACGTACATGATGTAAAATTATTGTGCCCTGTTCAATTTTGTTAATTGCTTATAACGAATGCTTTTTAATGTAATTAAATATTTTGCGTATGCTTTTAATAATGAGTTGAATTTTATTATTTATTAAATTTATTTATTTATTAATTTTTTTTTAATATTTTTTTTTTAATGTTTAATTATTTTTTAAATTTTAATTATGGAAACTATTATTTAAAAGCATCTCCATTTATATTTGATATGAAAACTTTTGTGAATAGCAACAACTACTAAAAGCATGATTAAAGTATTTTTTGTAAAAAAAGAACTTTTTGAAAAGTACTTTTAACATGTTCTTTTGTTCTATGTTATTTCTACTTCAAGCTCACCTGTCAGTAATTCTCTTACTGATTATCAAACCTAAACTTTTTATTTTATTTATATCTGTAAAAAACATTGTTTTAAATAATCACCTTGGTGTTTGCTGTCATGAAAGGATATGATACAGTCTATAGTTATTCAGCTGTTCCTATAGAAGTAGGCAATGCCATAATTTGTTATCTATAAAAATAAATTCCATTACAATTACAAGGTTTTTAGATGCCTTTTCTTACAAAGTATTTGTTGAAACAAAAAATTTGATCTAAAAAATATGCTGTGATATCTGTTCATTTATTATTTTGTTTATTTAAATACAGTCGATCTATTATTCCCACCTCGTTCACAAATTCTACTGACGGTTAGTATTTTCCAAAAATATTTAAATTAATTTGTTTTAAAAAGGAAAACGGTAACTCCTGATTCTTATGACGGAGAAGAAAATGAGAATTCGTTGCAGCTTATAAAAAAGGCTTAAAACATCATATTTGATGTTTATGCATCAATTAATGAAAAAATGGAAATTTGTGGTATTGTCAGTTCAAGAAATAGTTGTAGAAGCTGAAGAAGTGCGTTGTTATACTAATGGAGAAAGTGAACTTGACCAAAACCAGTGAAAGCATTTGCAGAAGGCCTCAGAGCCTTTGAAACAATGAGAAGCTTTCTGTATTCATACAATCTTACAGGAAATTAATAGGTATCCGTTATAAATGTTGAAAATTTATCATTTATGATAAGAAGAAAAAAAGAGTGTGATCAAATAAAAATTTCCAGATATTTTAAGTAAATATGTACCAGTGAAAGTATGAACATAATGATGCAGGAAACAATATACTATTCATCCCTATTTCGCATTGTAAAAGTTTTTGAATTAAGTACATAGTTTTTTCCAATTAAATTTTTTTAAATTTAATTATTTATTTTCAAGTCCATTATTTCTTTATCACTTTTCTTACATTTTAAAATCACTATTTGATATTTAAAATGACCTACATTTGTTGTTTTCCGGCATCTATCGCTCGTAATGAATGGTCCCTTAAGAAATTATCGATTGAGGTTCTACTGTATCTATGTTTTTTTTAATCAATTACTGATTAAGTGATTACCGAAAAAAATAGCAAAAATTATAAGCAAGATTCCCTGAAAGTTATTAAAAATGATGGGCAAGATAACCAGGAAAAAAATAATTAGATAAGAATTCATAAAATATGCTTATAATATGTATGTATAATAATAATAAATACCATATATGCAAATCATATTTTGATACTAATACACTTTCAGAAATTTTGTTTTAAAATCTAAATCTAACTATTTTTAAATCAAATCAGTATTTTATATCTGCTTATTTGTCATGTTGTTCATCCATTGTTATGAATGCATTCAATTTTGTTTTAATGTAGGAACTTGCCACTATAAAAACAGAAAATTCAATCTTAAAAGTCAAAGTTAGAAGAGTTGATGATGAAAATATACAGAAATCGAAGCAGATTGAGAAATTACGAGTGGAATTAAAGGCAGCTCAGAAAGTAAATAATTATTTTTCAATACATAGCATAAAACATTTTTGAATAGAAAATATTTGCTACATTACATATTTATCTATAATATTTTTCCTAAAAAAATTTTTTCAAGGTATTTTTTCCCCTATACCTAAATATATGTCAGGTCTATATAGGGATTATTTGTAATTATCATGTAATATACGGGAACTGTTTGAACTTTATTGAATGTCTTCAACATTCAAGAATAGTTTAATTGTATTACAGTTGAACCTGTTTATCACAAACCTCTTTATCTCGAAAACCTCTATATCTCGAAAATTCTAAAATTCCCTACATTTACTATCTAAAATCAATGTATTTTCCATGTTTATGTCAAAAAAAAAATTTCACAATCTCTGTTTCTCGAATTTCTAATAATAGAGCACAAATGTCCAAATAACATAACTTTCTTTATCAGTAGAACTTGCAGAAGTAGATGAATTTCGTGAACCCACAGAAAGTAGAGATGAACAGGTTGGGGGCGTTTCTTGGAATTTCAATCACTGTCCCTGCACTTCCTTAACTTGAAAAGAATACAATGATTCTGGCAATAAGTGAGGGGTTGATGAGTAGGACGGAGTGACTCAACATAGATAAGAAAGCTAGGTATAGAAAGTCATTTTCACCTCCAAATTGCAACCAATGGATCAAAGGATAATTAGAAGTTTTAAAGTGAACTATAGAAAACAGTTGGTACGCAGACTTGTAGATACCATCAATAAAAAAAGTTCTCTTCCAAAAATATGGAAATGCAATACAATCGGGATTTAATGTTGAAATTAATTTGAAGATTTTTACATGTGAACAACAGCCTGGCAACATGCGGAACATTGACAGATGCGGAAATCATAGATAATGTAAAAAGAATATCAGATGAAGAAGCTGAAAATCATATTGATTCACCAAAAGTGAGAGCAAAAGAAGCAGAAAAAACTGTAGAACTCTTTTCAAACTTGGGGCTATGGGGGATTTGCTGCTCTTCCTAACCTTAAAAAAAGTATCGAAACAAGGAAAGTTAGACGTTAAAAATCTTTGAAAATTACTTTTAGTGTTAAATGTATGTTAAAAATTTTTTATGTTAATAGATGTATGTGGTATAATTAATTCACGGAAATGCCTGATTTTTTCGACTAAAAACAATTAAAGCATGTTTAACCTTTGGCGGTTAGGGAAATGGACAGTTTTCGTTTACTTAATTTGCGCAGTATTACGAGTAAACAGCAGGCGAAAGTGGCAGCTGTTTTCCCCCGCCGTTATTCCGAAAATGTCACCCTTCTCTGGCAATGCCGTAGATATTTCAACTCACGCATTAAAAAAATTTCTTAAGGTATTTGTAGTACATAAATAACAGTTTTTACGTATCGTATATTCCGGCGCATAACGCGCCCCGGCGTATAACGCGCACCCGTAATTTCTAATACGTTTTTTAAATTTTAAGATATACTCTTCGTATAACGCTCACGAAAATTAGGATTGTACATGTGCAATATTTCGTCTTTCAAGCTCGTAAATAAAAAGTTTTTTTCCCTATCTTTTGCAAAAATAAAAGAACTGAATTTGACATGTATGTGAGGGTAGAGTTGAAAGAGTAATAATGTGATTCTGAGAAAAGAGATGTAGTCGTATTCAGCAGTGCAGGTGTGTGGAAGAATGTTGTTCCCCACATTCTAGAAGTAAGGGGGGGGGAGGGTTATCTGGAATGCTGTCTATTGTGTATGTCTCAAAAGCATACCACGAATCAGGAGACAAAACGTAATTCCTCTTCGGCCAATCGCACCATTTGATGTCCTGCCTTTGAAAAGTAAACATTGTAAACTTCAAGAATTCAGCGTAGTTTTTAGTAGTAGACATGGCTCCTATCAAACGAAGCAAACACAGCGCTGGATTTAAATGCAAAGTAATTCAGTTTGCGAAAGAAAGTGGAAATCGGGCTGCGGCCAGACATTTTGGTATTGGGGAAAGCTCGGTGCGTGAATGGAAGAAAAATGAACAAAAAATAATGGATATGCCTAAGGATAAGTGTGCATTGCGTACAGGACTAGCAAAATGGCCGGTGTTAGAGGAAAATGTAGAAAACTGGATTTTGGAAAATCGGCAAAATGGCTTGATTGTAACAAGAAACTGTGTTCGCTTGTTTGCTCTAAAATGGGCAAAGATTAATCCACACGAGAGTGAAAATTTCAAGGCTACTGTGAGTTGGTGTAGCCGATTTATGGCTCGAAAAAATTTAGTTCTACGTGAAAAAACCAAAGTATCACAAAAACTACCAAAAGACTTGGATAGTAAATTGTTAAGTTTTCAAAAATATATTATAGAACTGCGAAAAAAAAAGGAATATTTACTTACGCAAATAGGAAATATGGATGAGACCCCAGTCATGTTTGACATGATCGGTAATAAAACAATTGATTTAAAGGGAGTAAAATCTGTCAACGTAACAACAACGGGACATGAGAAATCTCATTTCACCGTAGCCCTTTCTTGCTTAGCGGATGGAACGAAACTAAAACCAATGGTTATTTTTAAGAGAAAAACTTTTCCCAAATGTAATTTTCCAAACGGTATTTTTGTTCATGTCCACGAAAAAGGCTGGATGGACGAAAATGGTGTTAAATTGTGGGTAAAAAATGTCTGGCAAATCCGTCCTGGTTGCGTAAGAAAACCAGAAAGCCTTTTAGTGTGGGACATGTTTAGGTCCCACCTTACAGATAATACAAAAAAATTGTTGAAAGAATGCAACACCGATATGGCAGTTATTCCGGGTGGATTGACACCATTAGTTCAGCCATTAGACGTCTGCTTAAACAAACCATTTAAAGCCAATTTAAAAAAACAGTGGAACACTTGGATGTTGGAGGGCGAGAAAACCTTTACGAAAGGAGGACATATGCGTCATGCAAGTTTGGAAACAGTGTGCGAATGGATATTAAAAGCATGGGATGAAATTCAGCCTGAGATTGTTAGAAAATCATTCAAAAAATGCAGCATTTCAAATAATCTGGACGGATCAGAAGATGACTGTTTATTTATGGATGAGGGTAACACAGATGATGAAGACGAAACAGATTGTGATGACGTGCCTGAAGAAATAACGGAAGACGAATATAATGAACTATTTATGTAATAACGAAAATGAATAAAGTATATAGGTAAAGGTATGTTATTTCTTTAAAATAAAGTTTTTTTCTACATTAAATTTTTTTTAATCAATAATTTTTTATATTCGGCGTATACCGCGCACCCGTAAATTCCAATATTATTTTTTGTATTAAAAGTGCGCGTTATACGCCGGAATATTATAAATATAAAATAATTAATAAATGATAATTATTAAATAGTAAATTATAAATGATTATTATAAATTATATAATTATAATAATAGTTAATTATAAATATGTAACAAATATTAAATTGAAAGGACTAAATAAATACAACTAATGCAAAACTTTATAAATTATTTTATTACTAAAATTATCTAAAAATCTTTTTGTACACGTTATAAAACAATTACAGTAATTACCTAAAAATCTTTAACAATGATAATCATCATCATAATTATCTAACTTTCTCTTTTGAGCCATTTTACTTTACAAACACCCAAAAAAATGCGCCAAAATACGCATAAAAAGAACAGGGTAAAAAAAAATTCCCTCTTCATTATGGAAAGAAATTCATGCAACTTGTAATGCCATCTTTAGACAGTAAAACTAACTACATTTCGCGAGTAGGATTCGTTTGTAACATAATCAATGCAGAATAATAATGGCGAACGAGCTCAGCTCTGAGGGCCCATTGGGGAAAAATTTCACTATGCGAGTAGTGCTCGTTTCTAATAATTTCGGCTGAAATCTTGCTCTCGTGTGGAACTCGTTTGCGCGCATTATGAAGCACGATTCGAATACGAGCCGAACTCCTTTATAACCATCAAAGGGTTAATAGAATTTCTTAATTAAATTTAATTTTTTAAAGTACCTGAATAACTCGGAACCTCTTTATCTCAAATTTTTTTGCCTTTCCTGTGAGATTTGAGATAAACAGGTCCGACTATATTTCAGTTTCAGAAAAATATGTTTCACCCAAATTAATCCTTTTTGCACAGTAATTTATGTTAGAAAGACCAGATCATTGCACATGCAACATCCACGAAAAGCTTCCCAACATTTTCAATTATCATTGCATTAGTTGAACTTCCAATTTTTGTTACAATAGCTTTTAGCTGCTATTAATGAAAAATAAAGCTTTCAATAAAAAAAAATTAATAATAAACAAATTTTGGTTGTAGTGTATCACAGATGAACTCAAAAGCTTTGAAATGTAATTCAAGCAAGCTTCAAATTCCACTTTTAACTTTAAAAGCACTAACGTCATGGTGTAAGAAGAAAGTTGAAACTGCTAACTAGTTCTAGTTAAATGAAAGGGGGATGGAAGCAAAATACAGTGCACCAATTATATGACACTGATGACCTCATCAATAAGCACAGCTAGAATGTTTTTCTTCTTTTTCTCTAGTGCTTCATACACCCATCCATGCCAAAGAACATTCTCTCAGAAATGTGATTTGAATTTTCATTCTAGGCTACATGTTTTTTCTCCGTCACTTGATTATTATTTTTTTGCTTCAAGCAATTCTTTTAACTCAGAACATATTTTTCATGATCTCCAGAATAAACAGTCATGTAATGATCCCCATGTTGAAAATTGAAAGTTACACATTCGAAAGTTACACATTCATTTTAAAAAGTGCTTAAAGGTGCTTATTTTTGATTTACGTTTTTTAAAAGCCCTTAAAGGTGCTTTTTTTTATTTGGGTTTTGTAAACAGTGCTTAATTTTCTATCTTTTAAAAAGAGATATTTTCTTTGCCTTATTGATTGGCATTCTAAATTAAAAATAATCCATGATTTTCACTATTTTCTCTGCAATATTTATCAGAAATTATTTATTTTATCTTGATTATATAAATCCTTGAATTTTATTGATTTTACGTTTATAAATTAAGAACTTTGAAAAGAATAGAAAAAAAATTTTTATTGCTGCACAGAATTTAATAAGAGTTTTTTTTTTTTTTTTTTTTGGAAGGTGATTAAAAATAATTTTTGAGTGCTTAAAAAATACTTAAAAGGTGCTTAGTTTTTGTTGAAAAATCTGACTACGCACCCTGATCAATCAAAAATTTGTCTTATCTGTGATATTTCAATTCTGTTTCAGATTATTTTTTGTAAAAGTTTATTTTTGCTTAAATCAACGTTGACAGCGAAATTCTCGTGCAAAGACTACAGAAAAATTCAATTTCAAGATTGAACACACCGACTGATACGTTACGCTTCTCATCATGATAATTTAACTTTTAAATGCAGATAGATTGCAGCTTACCTACTGGAAATTACTGTGCATAGGTTGGTTCACCATCTTTATTACTGTGATTTTTTTTTTAAAATTTCAACAGCTATAAGTTGGATTTGTGTTAAGTAAGTTTTTAAAATGTGTGGTAATTTTTAAGAAGCATTTTTAAAATGTGTAGTAATTTTCAACATTATTTACTTTTAGAGTGAAGTTGCCAGCAGTAAAAAAAGTAAAGAATCTGTAAGTTGATTTTTCTTTTTGTTACTTTGATTTATTTTATTTGATTTGTAACAAAATAATTATGCTTACAGGAATTACTTTTACTGCGCCAAAAATGCTTACGTTTAGAATGTGCTCTGAAAGAAAAAGATGCCATAATTAAGTATGCACATACATTTACAATTTTCTTTTATTATAGAAATAATTAGGTCTAATAAAAGTTTTTCCTTTGAATAGAAATCAAAGTATTAATGTAAATGCTTTTTATGTTCATTACATAAAATCTTGTTTTTATTAGAATTATAACAAATGATTATTTAAAATATATCTAAGATTATATTTCACAGGTTAGTGATAAAAATGAAATTCACTTTTAAATTAAAAGGAAAAAAAAAATTTTTTTTAAACAAAAATATTTTTAAAATAGTACCTTTATTGCTTTAGAATTAATATTTATAGCTATATGCAATTTATGGTTGTTGTTTCCAAATATGTTTCAATAAGTTACGTTATGTCTCAGGCACGTCTTGTATATCTAGTTATTTCAGTGTTAAAAGTATAAGAATAAAATTTATAAATAGTTTAATTTGTATAACTACTTCCACCTACTCTTTAATACTTTAGTGTTGATGACTGGCAAAATGTCTGTTAATGTCTGTAAACATCTTTTAATTAAGAGGTTGCAAAATAAAATTAAACATCATTTTGCTAAACTTAACAAACATATCTCTAATATTTTATCTAACATGGTGATAGTATAATCTCTTTGATGCTTATAAAATGAAAGAAGCCTTTATGGATATTATTATCATCAGATATTTCCAGCTTTTGGGCTAATTTTTCTGTTGTCCATTTAAAAAAAAAAAAAGAAGAAATAAACATTATTTAAATATCTTACTTCACTTGATCATTTTTCAAATAGCAGGTGTTTTTCAATTTGCTGAATATACTATAAACAATTTTATTCCAAAGAGAAAACTTTCTGAATGTCACTTTCATTCAGTTTTGACACCCTCTTTGATTAATTCTTCCCTTATTAGAAACTTGAATATTACAAATCACACATAAGTGAAAGCATCAAATATTAAGACAATTGCTGTTTAATGATTTCTATAGCTTTTGTTAGGAAACTTCATTACACATTGTCTGACTCTCATGCTTTCTATGCCTAAAAGTTAAAAAATTTCCTGCTATGAAATATTTTACGATATCTTTTTTATTTCTTATATATTGATGAAATCCTATACATTTAATTTGTTTTACATTGTGTTATGCTTTGTATCAACTACAAATACAATTCTAATTTAAAACCAATGTGAAAAGGACCCATCTCCAATTTCTTTTCATTATTTTTTAAAAGGTATGAACTCTTTAATTAGTTAATTATCTGTTTGAGAGGAAATAATTGATAAACTGTAAAATGCTCAAATCTTTCGTATTTTAAAAAAATAAATGTTAAGAGTGTTAAAATGAAGCCAATGTGCTTTTTATACTAACTAAAAATGATTTGAAATATGTAGTCATTGTTTTTTTAAGTTTATTTTGCTTATAACTTTATATAAACGAGTTTTGGCTATTCATTATTTAATTTATAAAACTTATTTTTTTCACAGAAAACTTAGAGGAGAATCACCATTGAAATCTGCAGATACCGACTTTTCTACTCAAGAAGTTGGAAAAGAGGTTTACTAAATAATTTTTTTTTTTTCAATTTTCTCCAACATGTGCTACTATCTACTAGTTAATCCCTTACAAATATTCTCTCATTTATTAGACTAGTGATAATGATGACTCAAAACAACAGACTGCATTTGATAGTAAGCTGGGAAAGAAATATTCTGCAAGTGAGCATAAAAACGTTGTTGTAATTTGAAATGTTTATCAATAATTTTTGTTAATTTTGATTTAATGAAATTACAAGAAATAATAGTTATACAATAAAATTTCTCATTAATGTATTATTTATTGATCTATAAAACTATAATATTATATTTGGGTTTTAAAATTAAAATAAAATAATATTTTTATGTTTTTGACTTTTGATGATGAAAGAAACATTTGTCCATGATTGAAAACAAGCATTTTTTTGACACAGGTTTTATTAAAGATATTTTTTGTAAAATTTCATTTGCCAGTTAGTTTTTTATTTGTGAGTACCATTATTATTTTTTAATCAGCTTCATATGATTTTGAAATATCTTATAAATTTATTATATAAAAAATAAAAAGAATAGTTGTAAAGTAATTTTAAACACTTTGAATTAACAAAACATATTCATAATATTTCTTGTCTGTTATTTGATTTTAATTATTTACCAATTTTTGATTATTTAATAACACATGTTTCATAATTACTACATATTATAATAATATATTTTTGATTCTTTAATAATAATTTCATCATTATTTCTTAAATAACAATCCTTAAACTTAAACAATTCTGATTTATCAGAAATGATAAAGGGTCTCTATGGATTGGATTTCTGAAAAAAAGTGGTCTATATTGCTTAAATCCTTGAAAATCCTTTTTAGAGTACATTATAAAGTTTTCATGGCTTCAGAAATGAGGTATAATGATAAGAATAATTAAATATTCTTAGCGTTATATATTTTCCCTTTATTTTTGACATAAGGAAGTTAACTAAATGGACAAATTTTACCTTAAATATATATATATTTCTTGCAACTTGATAATTTCTACATTAGGAATTGAGAAATAAGCTATATGAAATATTTGTCATTTAGATTTTGTCTTATTAATATTTACTTATAATCAATAATTTTTTTCTCGTTTCATATTTTTTCTTTATTAGGCAAATTTTTCTCTATTCATCATTTAAAAATTTAGGAAATTTATTTGGTTTTTAATTATAAGCAAAATATTCCTGATTTATAGCAAGGTCAACTCTTTCAAGAACTACTCAGTCATCAAAAGGAGAAGTAACTAAACTCAGAGATATGATTCACAAGTTGGAAAAAGAAAATCAAGATCTACAGCAACAAGTGAAGGAAAAAGGGTATAGCTCTAAACAATTTTTATATGTTCTTGCTCATTTTTACTAACTGCAAAGTTTCGAATTTTTTTTAATCTAATTCTGTTATTTTTTTTTATAGATACTATAGAGTTAAAACATATTGTAAAATTGGATTTAAAAAGTTTGTTTGTTTCTTTAGGGTTAATTTTTTAATAAGTTTTATTTAGTTCAATTTTGTCATCAAATTTAGATGCAAAAAGATTTTTTAAGAACATCAGGATGAATTTCAACATTTTTTTTTCTTTCCCTTCAGTTTCTTCAAAAATATTTGCTCTTTTTCTCTTTTACCTCCTTAAATCTCCTCTGACTCTTTCACAAATAGTTAAATTTGTAAGAATGTTTCTCTGATATTCACTCATATCATACTCTCATGTCATTATTTATTAACACAAAAAAAGTAAGCTTTCCAGCTGAGAAAGTCAGCAGCTTGAAAGGCAGGTTTTTTATTATACACATAAGTATCTTCAGAGAATTAAAACAAATTTAAAATTATTGTAAATGTATATCATTTTATTTAAAAATTAAATCAAAAAATAAAATGATTACTGTTGTAGAGGTGATAAAAAGGGTTAGACAAAAACAGGTGAAGTATACATTAACAATTATTTTAAATTTAAATGCTATTTAAAATTAAGGCATAATATTTAAGAATACTTTTTTTTTTGTTGCAAGGCACATAGAAAGACTAATAATTCCCATTTATACTTTGTATATTGTCATGCATATCTGGAAATAAATCCAAATTTTAATTCCCTGAATAATTTAAAGTTTATTCATTTATAATAAATGTGTATTTTAACAATCAGAATGTAGAATTTGAACATTTTCCATCAATTATTATGATTTTTTTAACGGTTTTTAGAAGAGCCCATTCGAACTACTCAATATGTTACATTAATTTCTCTTTTTTTTTCAATATCGTTTTATTTCATCTGTGCTAGGAAAATATTAATTTATATAAAATCATTATTTACTTTCTTTTTCTACAGAGATGAAGTCAGAAGATTGAAGGTACACTTGAGAAGTCAAACATATACTAAGTCAACTCTAGCTCCCATTTCAAAATCTATGTCTAAAAGTACAAAGTCATCTGAACCTTCTTCAACTGCAACTTCTCATTCCAAGTCTGTAGCTAAAACAAACAGTTATTCATCCAGAGCTTCCGGGACTGTGACTCTTCCAAACAAAATTCAAAGAGGGAAAACAGTGGAAAAAGCAACTATTATGCCCTCGTCCTCAAAAACCTCTCTTTCGCAAAAAAGTTTAAGACAAATTCCTAAAATCACAGAAAACCAAGAGAAAAAAGCGATTGGAAAAAGCAATAATACATTTAATTCATCAAAATTGCAACCAAGACCTGTCCCTAAAAAGCAGGTAAAAGTTTTATTTTTATTATCTGTATAAATAACAAAGCCCTCTCTCACTCATCACTAAATCTCTCACTTCCCATGAAGTTACAAAGCTAAATTTTTGAGCATATGTTCTTTGTGCGATAAATAGAAAAACTAAAAAAGTTTCATTTCGATATTTTGCAATTGTCGGGGTGATTAGCCTAACTGACTGTTAGGCTAAATAGCACGTTTTTACAAGATATTCTTAGTTTTAGAACGTTCTTTTTTTTTTTAAAATAAAAAGTTAAACTAGAACTGTATTTTGTAATTATTGGGGTGATTAGACAAAAACACTTAATAACATGTTTTTACCAAAATAAAAGTCTCAAGTTAGGACCATGTGACATGAAAAGAAAAACTAAAAAAGTTTTATTTAGTTATTTTGTAGTTATTGGGGTAGTTAGCCTAATTGACAGTAAAGCTAAATAATGTGTTTATACAAGATACAAGTCTCAAATTTGGACTATGTGTGCTTTTTAGAATAATAAGAAAAAAAAGCTTCATTTTGGTATATTGTGACCATTGAGGTAAATATGGTATATTGTGACTATGAGGTAAATATATATTGCGACCATTGAGGTTCCTGTGATTTACTACCATGTAATCGACATGGCATGATCGATTCAAACTTTTTGGCATTAAACTACAAAAAAGAGAACTCAGGCAGGTAGGTGATTATGTGGAACCGTAATGCAGTGAGTTTGTTTGGGCAGACAAACTAATCACCTCAATCGAGTTTGGGAGAGATTTCTAACCATCCAATTTTCACTTTGAATGCTAATTCCGAAGATTCAGAACCATGCAATCAAAGGCAGTAGGAACAAGCATGGAACTTCGAAGCTGTGAGTTCATACAGTCGAACCAGCTGGTTGACACAGGCAACCAGTTTGCCTATAAGTTTTTAAAATATTTTCTTTCTTATAAATCCCTTATTTTTTCGAATAGTTCTTATTTTATATTAATTGTCATTTTTAGCTACCTTAACTCTATTTTACCCATTTTATGAAATTTTAAAAATATAGATTACTTTTTAAGCCCTTAACTGTTACAAATTTTTTATCTAAGAAAGGTGCTTGTTTTACTGTATGAGTTCCTATTTTTAAAAGGCTTTTGATTGTATTGAACATTTTTATTTTCTGCATAACCTTAAATAAAGCTCAGCTCACTTCATGAATTCCATGTTTTATGTATGCTATAAATTTTTATAACTTAGAAATTATCACAACCTTCCTAAAGATGATATAATACAGCAAATGTTTATGTTTTTAAAAAAGTTTTAATTCTCAGGTGAATGGTATTGATTCTAAACTGCCTGTTAATAAGGCTACATCAAGCTTAACTGTTACAAAGCCTGCTGAATCTAAGTATGTTGTACAAAATTTAATGGAAAATAACATTGATGAACAAACAGAAAGGATGCGAAAAAATATAGCAGCTAAAAGAATACAAAGAAGTTGGCGTAATCATAGAAAACAGGTGAACATTTTAAGTTCATTCTTTTGTTGTTATAATATATTAATTTCATTGTGTTTAACATTTTATAATTTTTTTTTTCAAATTTTAGATTTAAATTTTTTTTAGTGATTTAACCCGTTGGCAATTTTACCTGTTGAAAGACATAATTTTTATTTCCTCCCTCTGGTCATGCAAGTAAAATACCTCACTCTATTTCTACTTACAAATGGTCAAGCACATAGAAAAAGTCCGGGATTTTTTTGCACCCAAAACAACTGCCACCTATCTGGAATTAGAACAGGGAAAATGACCTTTCATGCCACAGTTTTCTGATTTGAGAGGGAGGAGGAATTAGCCTGAACTACAGTTGAGTAAAAAAAAAAAAATTTTGAATATTGGGAAGCTGTAAAGATAAAAATGTCGAAGATGCCAATGGGCTAAAGTAGCTTTTGTTTCAAGGATCTTAAAAAGCTGCTTCATTGATAATAAAAGTTTAAGGTAAAAATTAATGTAGGTATTCTTGTGAGATGAATTTTTTTTGAAGCTATATTCTTAATATTCCCAAATTAAATTTTATTTTACTTTTTTTTATCATAACCAAGTTTTTTTTTTTTTTTTTTTTTTTTCAAAATTAATCATAAAAGTGTATTTCATTGTAAAAGAATTTTGGTTCAATTTCCAAAATCCAAATAAATAAATAGCATCAGTTAAAATAATTTACAATTGTGAAGGTAAAGAATAAGTTTAATAAAAAAAAATAATAATTTGGGAGATAGTGTATTTATAAACACAAAAGTTAAAGATGATAAATTTTTGGTGTGTATATTATATTCTATCTATACACAATGGTATAATTTCTTATATAATAGTGTGATTAATAGTTGTTTGTTAAAATTAACAACAACAATTTATTAAAATTGTTTTTATTAAACAATTAGTGAGTTCGACTTCTTTGAAATAAACTGTCTAGAATTAAACTATGAAAGATTGCTAATTTAACTGTAGTAATACAGTATAGAATTAGATAATGGTTTTTCTTTGCAATTCAAATTTATTTTACCTCAATACGAATTTTCCTTCCTACTTAACAAACTAAGAATATTTGATAAAAAGTAAATAAATAGCCTAACATAAGACAGCATAATAATTGCCTAACATAATAAATAGTCTAAAATTGAAATAACAGAGTTTTTTTTTTTTTTTTTAATGTAAGAAAAGCTTGATCCACTAAGTTTTCAATATTTTTTTTACTTTTATTGGAATTAGTTTTCCAGAGCTGTTAAATTTAAATGAGTTAACTATACTCGAATAAGAATCCTTATCTAATGAATGAATTTTTATCTAATGAAAGGAAAATTGAATTACTAGATTCAATAAGAAAATCATGAATCGAAATATTGTATATTGGCAAGATACAGATGAAATTTTTTTTAACTATATTGAAACATTATAATTTTGTTTCAACTATGTCTAAACAAATATTTAATTTTTTGATGCTTAATTTTTTAGATCTCTGTGAAGAAGGAACCTGACAATATTGAAAAGGTATGTATTTAAGATTCAATTTTTAATTGAAATTAATAAATAAAGGCGAGATTATGGTTGATTGTTATAAAAATAACTTTAGCAATTTATGTTTTCTCTTATTTAAAATGTAGTACACCAGGAATAATTTTTTTTTTTTTAGTTGATAAGCTGCATAATTTGTATGCAAAATAATGTTTAACGTTTTAAAAAATGTCCGCGGAATATTTAAGTCTCTATTTAAATGTAGATGTCTAGGGTTTGTTGTCAAATAGAATATATATGAAATTTTGACCTAAAAAGGAAATATAAAAAATTAATTTGTTGTACAAAATATGCTAACACAAATATAATTTTTGAAAATTGTAGAAAAATAGCTTTAGAATTATATTTTTAAAAAAAATTTTAAAAAATACGGAAATTAAATAATTTATTTAGAGAAATTTTTTTTCTCTAAAGTAAAAAAGTATTATTTTTGAGTGTGATTACCAAAAATGAGTGCATTGCCAGAATTCAAACTGATGAGAATTTGTTAAATATAAGAATTATACATAACATTTACTATACATGATTTCTTTGTGTAATATATAATTAATTTTATCTAAAACAACTTGCCCCCTCTCATGATATGACACCAATTCATATGCTATATTGTTATATGTAGAGTAATATCCCAATATTTACTGGTCATAAACGAAACTGTATAATGTAGAGATATAAATACCTATTGAATTATTTCATCAAAATGGATTTAAAATGTTTAAGTGTACACAATATTTATGACAGAAAAATTAAATTTGTGATAACTCTCCCTGTTTTTTCCTTTATTTATTGCGTTTTTAAAAATTACGTATTAGTTACTTCTAAAATTTTAAATTTTCTAAAAAATCAATGAATTTTACAGGCAATGACATTCATTGTGACATCTTTAAAATATCATAAAATGCGAAAAGAAAAGCTCAATTTTATTGGAAGACAGAAGCACATTATTCCAAAGTTGAAAGAAGACAAAGAAAGTGCCATAGTTGATGCTATTCGAGCTGCAACAAAAACTTTGTGGGAAAAAGAAATTTCAGACATCAATTAAAAATCAAATTCTTCCAAACTTATCATTTATTCAAAGTTCAATAAGTATAAGATATATAGGGCAAAATTAATGGTTGACACTGGCCCCAGAGTGACTAAAGCTAAAAAAAGGCAATTGAAAAATTTTCTATCAATTGCCAATGATAGCCATTTTTTTCACCAAGATCTGCTAATTACTTTATTGCATGCTTGTTTTGATTTTCTTATACAAAAACTATAGACGATTAATAGTCATAAAAATATTTTGATGTGTTTTATTACCAAGTTAAAAATAGAGTTTTAGATAATACTAAATATGTTTTGAAATTATTTTCCTTTTTTTAGTTAAGTTTTAAATATTTTATTTTCAATGATTATTTTAATTTTTTGTTTTACGTCAGTTTGCATTCTGTATATATTTCATTTTTAAATTCATTTTTTTAATTGAATTTGCTTATTAACGGTTTAATTTGAGTCCACTTAATTTCATATACTTTTTTTAATTTAGGTCTTCAATATTTAAAAGTAATCTAATTGATATGATTTCGCTATTATGATAAAAATTATACCAGATTTCTTTTGCAATTAATAAATTTTATGTTTGCTAATAAACATTTTTGTTTTGTTTCATTAAATTTAAAAACTGAAGCCCTAAATATTATTTGTTGAAAATGTTAAATACAATATCTAAATTTTACATTAGTATACTTGGAGTGGTCAGGATAGTTTTTCTTCATTTGAGAAATTGCTTGCTTCAAAGGAAATGTTTTACATTAATAGTATCAAAAGTTATTTTGGGCAGGGATAGCCTGGTTGGTAGGACATTGGACCCATGTCCAAGATGTCATGAGTTCGATCCCCAACAGCCGAGGACTCCTCGTGTAGTAAATGGTGGCTGGTGCACGTTAAATCTGTCAGGTTCTTAAAGTCCTCCATGTACCCATAACAAATTATACCAGTGAGGGTACTTACTTGGAGATTGATCGTTCTCTGGTTCAGGTCAAAATTACAATCTGTGGATGTATGAATGGATTCACCCTATAAAGGGGCTGTGACGTGTGTGTGGCTGAAGTTGTATTCTTGGCCATAGATGGCGCCACTTAAAACGAGAAACGCACCTTGCTTGGTTTCACCTAGCAGGCTTGCTGATATTGGCAAGTGGCATTAGAAATAACAACAAAAGTTATTTTAATCGTTTAGAATTTTCAATTTTTGGAAAAGTGGCCACATTAAAAAAATGCAACTACTGGCCATTGGCTGGTAGGTACATTTCCTAATTTTGCCCTATAATAAGAGATATAAACTGGTTTATGAAAGGCACATTATTGCTTGTATGAAATTGATAATTAGATGGTATAAATAGATGTTCAGATAGAAGATATTCAAAATATAACTTTCTATTAGAAACTTTATTTTTTAAATGGACAAAAATTTGCTAACTTATTTAACTCTTTCAAGTATATGCAGGTATTTGAAAGCAGGTTCACATTTCTGTTGTAAGACGTAGCCTTACTTACAGTTAATTGAAATAACCTGATGGTTTTTCATTTTTAGAATACCTAAACTAAGCTGATTGAAAAATATCATTTAAGAAAAAAATATTTATTTAAAAAAATAGTCATTCAATATAATTATTAATAGTTTTATATGTATAATATATCTTCTCGTATTCTATGAAATTTTTTTTTTTATCTTGAACAAATATTAAAAATTAGCGTTAGGATATTTCTGAAATGAAAATTTTTATGCTTAAGTTTTCTTTGATAAAAATGGAAATAATATTTATGTGATTTGAAATCCTTTTTATTCAGTTTTGGTTTTTTTAGAAAATAATATGGATAAGATATCAATGTGATAAATTTTTTAATATTCATTAATCATTTGTTTTATTTAAAATGTATGTAAAAAATTCTCTATCATCATTTCGCTTTCACACTAAACATTTATTGCTTGTTTTTATATTGCATGAAAACGTTGGTTCATTTAATCAATGTGAACTTATGTATGTTGCATTTATGTGAAATCAATTTTTTCAAGTTGCTATTCAATTACAATGCACTTATTCATTTTCTAGCTACTTTTTTCTGTGATAAAGTATGTTTACAATTGTTTAAATTATTAATTTAACAAATTGCTATGATTGTGGTTAAATTATTATAATAGTTTAGTTTTTTCTTGAAAATGTAACTATAAGCAAAAAATATATAATTCCATTTTTTTTAAACATGTTTTATTAACATTATTTTGTTATATGACTATTTTAGAACTTCGTAAGTCCCACTTTTGCCCAAATTAAAACATCGATTTAATGTGGCATTATTTCAAGATATTTTTATTCAATCAATCCTTATTTACTATTCATACAGAAAATTAGTGCAAGGAAGATACTATTTATTGTTGAAATTTGCTTTTTCTAGAACAGACTTTTGCTTAACAAGCATTACGATCCTAACTAGAAATATTTTCGAACTCTTATGTTGTAAGATTTATAAATTTTTAGTACCACAAACATTCTGGTTCTGTTATAAACTTACAATTATTCTTTAAACACGGACGTCTTAAAAATAACTCATGACTTCTAAAAGTATTATTTTCCTGCAAATACCATTGTAAATTATAAATTAAAGTAAAAATAAATAAAATATTACAATAATTTGTGCAGTACAGTAATTTGATCAAAATGATTTTATGCATCTATTTTGTGCTCAATATATGGTTGTATTTCACACATTTTATAATTGTTGAGTTTGAAATATCTATATAATTTTTTTAACAGTGGATAAAAATTAAAAATAATTTAACACATAAAGCACAAGCTCAGCTTTATGAGCTTTCTCAGTGATATATATCCGTTCATTGTGCAAATCGATTAACTTCACTTTTAGAAAAATCTTAAATTTAAGTGTCAAAACTCTTTTAATTCAATCTTATTTTTTAATATTATGATAAATTTCCCAAACATTAAAGATTAACAACAGGCATAAAATATTTTATTAAAAAATTATTTATATTTGATGAGAAATTTTAGAAATTAATGTACATTATTTCAAGGCATTTTCCACTTTATAAACAGAGATAATCAATTTGTGCAATGTACGACTTCTTTCATATACAAACTGTGTTCTAATTTTTAATTGCTTCTAATATTATTGAAATATTTACTTCTATATGTCTTATTATGACTGGAGATTTGTAAATACACAAAAAAAAATATATATATATAATTCTTTGTGTGTGCTCAAACTATCCCACCAATTATTGAAATTGTGTCTTGTGCCAAATTTTCTTGATTAAAGTTTCAAAGATTTAAACATATTCTTAAGTTAGATTTTATGAAAAGTTATTTATTGAATGTTCACACTTAATTAACTGTTTGATAGCGTTTAATGAAGAGTGAATGTTTTTAAGTAAATTTTATTTTAATGTTTAGAATGAGAATCACAAATAAATATGTTAAGGGAAACAAAAATTACAAGTGCTCATTTCATATTCAAAAATTATTTGATTTCCTCCAGGAAATCAAATGTTTTTTTTAAAAATTATGTTTTAATTATTTATTTTAAAAACTATACAAAAATTTAGTTTGCTAGTATAGTTAATATATTTGATGTTAATAAATGGTTTTTATATGAGTAACTAATGTTAAACTATTTATGTGTTTGTTAAGTAGAAGGATAATATGTTTGAAATATTTTTGTATACTTGTTTGATAGAAGTTGATGTTGTATCAGGGTTCCCACTAGTCAGGGAGAACAGGGAAAACCTGGAATTGTCAGGGAATTTTATTTCAACTCCAAAAATCAGGGAATAGTCAGAGAAAGTTGCAATTTTCTTACAAAAACCTGGAAAATTCCTTCATTATTCCTGGAAAAAACCTGTCTTAAAATTGTCAGTAACAATACTCAGTTATTGAGGTTCGAATTAAATAAATCTAACATCTATTACAATTATTTATTGTAAAAATTTTACATTTTAGACATACTAAAATGCTTCCTTCCTTATATAATGATATTTATTTTACTCAAAAAATCTTATTTTTGGCTTAACAAATGAAAGAATCCAAATTTTCTGATGAAAAATTTTGTAGTATAGATAAAATATGGTATGGATTTTCATTGAAATTTACCTGGAAAAGTCAGGGAATTTTTTTTCTGACATTGAGTGGGAACCCTGTGTATGTATTATTTGTTCTTCAGTAAGTGTGTCAAATTTTTATGAAAGTGATTTGCCAAATTTTGCACAGTTTCAGTCAAATAAAAAAATATATTATTTGAGGAGCACATATGCATTTTGTTTTCAGTGTGTAAAATGTTTTTCTATAGCATGTTTATGTATTTTTGTGCTACATCTAGTCTGGTTTAATTAAAAATAAAAATCATGATTTAAAATTGTGAGCTTTTCCTTTAAGTGAAAAATTTAACTATGCACATTTGGAGGGGAAATAAATCAGCACTCCTAGCTTTTGTTTTATGGCCTAATATTAACACAATAAATTGTAACCTTTATTGGAATGATATTTTAGTTAAATCATGTAGAAAAGCTAAATTGGGAAATTACTTATAGTAAACAATAAGCTTAAAATGTCTGCTGTGCCTATTTCTGATCTAAGTTAGGACAGTTATAAATTTAGGTAATTTTTGATAAATTTAGGACAGTTATAAATTTTACTTTTCTACGAGGTCAATAGTTTTCTATGATTTTTGTAATGTAAAATATTGCCATAATGAGTTAAATTTGCTTAAAATAATTTACATTAGGTTTTATAATATCTGCCTCAGAGCCCCAGTGGCTCAGAGGATGAAGCACTCACCTGCCAATGGGGGTTCAAATCCCAGCCACGGCTGGTTGATACGAATTCCGCTCCCAGCTCGCACCGACCACAGTGCCAACGTGAAATATCGTCTGCTGTAGACAGATCATGGGTTAGAATCCCCTTTCTGTTGGGCTAACCATGGAAGGTTTTTATGGTTTTCCTCTCCATTTAACACCCAAACGTGGTTTAGTTTTATCAAAAAGTTCTCTGCTAAGGATAGTTTGTTCCAATGCTTGATTCAGGAGTTCTAGTCTTCTGGTTTGGGTTCAAAATTGCAAAGCTACGGAGTTGAACATTAAAAGTTGTAAATTCAGAATTGGGTCGGCTGTCCAATACCAATAAAATATCTGCCTCAAAACAATTTTAGGTACTAAAAAGAACCTTTGATCAAAAAAATTTTGAAGTAAATAGTATTATTTTCATTCTTTAGAATTGAATCACTGATACATGACATTTGCATTGGAAATAAAATAAAGAAGAAATAACTTTTTTTCTAAGTTTGAGTAATTTTAATATTTGTTAAGAAAAAAAAATGTAAGCGAAACCTAAAAGCAAAATAATTTGACAATTCAAACCTTAATTTATATTAAAAATATTTATGATTTTTAATATTCTTCCAACCTCTGTTATATTTTCATCTGAATTATTTTCATGTACAGTGCGCATAATAAAAAAAAAAAAAAGACCACCCTGAATAACTTTTGATGTAATGATCAGATCTTCACGTTCTAGGACTCCATCTTAATGGTTTGATTGGGTGACCTCAAATATGCTAACTAATTGGTGCAGACGATATTTTAAATTACGAAGTCTAACACAAAAACTTATTTTCTCTGAATAAACATACCTTTTTTGTTGTTGAGGGAATCAGATTTTTGACCCCCAAAATATAGGGGATAACCGGAAATATGGTCCCCATAGTGTGGTCAGGAGAATGATCCACAGTTTGAACCCCCTAATGTTAATTTTTTTTTTTTTTTTTTTTTTGCGTATTTCTCTATCCATAATTTTTTAAGCAAATTGGAAAATCTTTGTATAGAATTATTAAATTCGTTTATCCAAAGATAAATCCATGCAAAAAATAAATTTTAGTAAATATTTACTATTTTTTATTATTTTATTTAGCAATAGTCGAAAAAATGTTGAATGTAAGTCACACAATTTTTTACATTTTAAAGTATCTAATTTTTCATGGCAAAATACAAAATTAGGGATATCGGCTGAATAGTTTCTGAGAAAACAAAAAAAAGAAGTATATATTTAATATTTTATTTCTCAGGAAATATTCAACCGGTTTAGCTCAAATTTTGTATTTTGCCATGTAAAATTATATACTATACCTTACAAATCAAAAGTTTTACGACTTTTATTAAATAAAATAATTTTAAAAAAATAGTAAATATTTGCTGAAATTTATTTTTTGCATGGAATTATCTTTGGATAAACGAATTTTTTAACTGTGCAAATATTTTTCAATTCACTTACAAAGTTCTTGAGATATAGCGAATTGCACAAAAAATAAAATTAACATTAAGAGGTCCAAACTAGGGGGACCATAATTCCCAGATTCGTAACTTAAAATATCGTCTGCTGTAATTAAGCATATATATAGCATATTTGAGGTAGAACCCTCAGAGGTAGAGCTATTAAGATTGAGTCCTAGAACATGAATCATTAGATCAAAAGTTATTCAGGGTGGTCCAATTTTTTTCAAGGCTCACTGTACTACATACAGTTGTAGATCTAGCTGGCTAAAGGTAGAGGGATAGTTTAAATGTGGATTTTTCAAATTTGTTGTGTATAACTTTTTTTAAACATGTATAACTTTGAATGTTTCTTTAAAAAATACTTAACACAGCTTGAATAGAATGTTCATTTTAGCTAAAAGTAGCATTTAAAGATGGAGGCAAAAATATGTTATAGAAATATCCACAACCAAATTTCCATTACTTAATTTTTACATAACTTGTTTTAGCCATGCAATTATTTAAAATAGTAAAACATATTTTTTGTAATAAACATAAAATAAGAATAGTTAACGAAATTATTTATAGAACATTCATATTTGTTCAAAAATAATTCTATGGCCTGGCTAAAAAAAAAATCTAAGTAATTGTTATAAGAGTATTTTCAATTTAGAAAAGTAACTTTATTAAATGATTTCATGACTTAATCACAAATAAATTATTAAAAGGAGTAAATGTATTAATTTGCTATGAGGTAGTAACACGCCATTAAAAGCAATCATTTATACAAAATACATTTGTTATATCACCAATAACTAGTTTACTAATTAATCAGCAGTTAAATCTTGATTATCCATGGGCGTCTGATTTGTGCATTAACTCTAAAAAAGTATTACCATAATGCTATAATAAATATTAGCATAGCTTCCAACATAGGAAAAAATCCAGTAGATTCTACGAAATAATATAAATTTCATGATAACTCTTACAAAATATTTTATATATAGGGAATTTTTATAGTCATCAAAATACAAAACTTTATTACACTAATAACTATAAATGGTCTTCAATATTTACCATTTATGATAGACATTAAATGAACTTGAAACGTTTTTTTTTATAATGCTAACTTATAATTTGGGAAAGTAATAGACAAGTTATTTATTATCGATGGTTAAAAATTTTTTTAGTTAGTTTAAAAAGGGAGTTCTGAATAAAAATAAACTGAAAATTTCAGAACAAAAAGAAAAGCTTTAAAATGATTACTATAAATGATGGCTTAGTTCATTATGTATAAGTAATACTAATTTAAATATTCAAGCAAGTAATAAATTGAGTAAAAATTCAATTTCAATGGGAATTTTTTCTAGGAAACTTACTCAATTTTAGGAAAGATTCTAAAATGTACAAAATCCAGGAGAATTTTTAATGAATCAGTAGAAATTCCAGTAGTCCACTGGTAAATTCAATAAAGTTAGCAGCTATGTATTAGTGTTTTGTGCATTATTAGATTATTTCCAAATATGATTTTGCCCTAAAAAATTTTTGATCCTAGGTTTTGTTGCAGATTCTAAAATCTTTCTGCTCCATTATATATAAGCTGTGGGTTTCGCCCCTCCAACGACAAAATATTAAAAAGTTACAAAATTTTTCAGCATAAGATATACATTTTTTTTTTCCTTTTTACAATCTCCATCCATCTGAATTTTACATTTCAATTATCCAAAGAATTTGTTTTTATGCAGTAAGTGCACCATTCCATTGTGGTATCTACAGTATTTAACAAGATAATTTGCATATTGAGGTTGAATTTTTACGATTAATTACCAACACATCACCGGTTATTTATGTAACCATTTTAAATGGTCACAGGCTTTTGAATTTTGTCAGACAACCAGTGTTCAGCAGAATATTGATTAAAAATCCCATATCTAACTTCAAATATATGTCTTTTTAGGTCCAAATAGTTACACAAAAGGGATTTAAGCATTTTAAGAAATTTAAAAGCGATACAATGAATTTTAATTTTCTTTATAAAAAAAATCATTGGCAGGAAAATTTGATTTTGTGTTAAGAAAATTATATAATTAAATTACTTCCACTAATTTTTTTTATTTTATTTTTAACCATGCTGATCCTAAAGAATGTATTTTCTTATGTGAAATATACATAAAATATAACTCCAAACTCCTACTTTCATTAAGAATTTTAAAATTGTTTTAGAATCATAAAACTTACAAAATAAAGAACAGTTCATAACCCAAAATGTGCCTTGGCATACCATATTTCATGAAATAAACGTTTAAAAAGCAATTCTAAAATTTGCTCTTTATAAGTAATTCAGAAAATCTAACCAAAGGAGCATATTCATACTAAAACAAAAAAAATTGCTTTGAAACACTTTGTTTTTCCTACAAAAAAAAAATCAGTTCTGCAACTGTAAACATTGATAAAATCATTTACTTAAAAAGTTGTGTTTGTTATTCTGATATTTTTTATAATAAAATAAGACAGATTGGGATATTTTTTTAGTAATTATTTTACCACATTTGTCTAAGTTATTCAAACATTTCATTTTATTTTACCATATTTATATTTTTTGAAAGAAAATGTGAGTATCCCAATACATATTTTCTTGTTAGTAAAACTATTTATTGGAAGCCAATTAGCAGAATTAATAAAATTACCTAGTATTTAGTGTTATATTTTGCTAAATGTATCGCATAATGCTTATATTAATATATAATCGTTTGTGTATGGGTGAGAATAAGAGCCAACATTATTTTAGTACATAACTTTTAATATTTTTTCTTTAATCATTACATAAACAAATTAGCGTACAAAAGAAAAACATTAGTCTATGACCAGCAACATATTTTTTGCAAATATCTCTGTGTCCTTTACCAGCAGTGACTTCAACAATAGTCACATTAGAAAGATAATTTTACATATGTATATATATTTTATTATTGGCATTGGAATTTACTATCAATGGAAGCTTAAAAGATTCCTGGCAAAAACAAAATCACAGACCATTCCAGTAAGTTTGACTTGATAACCTTAAGCCCAAGTCCTTCCCTTACAAGCCTAAGGCACCTCAATATGAGCAATGAATCGAACCTTATAAAAATAACCAAAGAACTTTAAGCAAATAACTGAAAAGTTAGCATTATTTAAATATGTATACATTTCTTTAACAGAGGTAATTTACAAATGCAACACATGAAATAAATTGCTTAATTACATTTAAAGAAGTTTTTTTGCATACGCTTATTCTGATAAAATTTCTTAAAAAATATTCTTTTTGCACTCTAATACTAAAAGCTCTTTAACTTCAGCTGTCAGTAATTGAAAAAGAAAATCAATAATAAAACAGTATCCTTCTAAAACTAAAACATATGGGCATGTTTTTGAAGCTACGATTATACTTTTTAAATCCCACAGCATTTTTATAAGAGAAAAAAATAACAAGTTTTTAAATTAAAATTTTCTTTTTTACTGCAAGGATGCTTAATACATTTAGAGTTTGAATTCAAAACTGAAGATAAAACAGAAATCATTTACAATGCTCAATACTAAACTAATTCTGAGTTTACTTTGAATATAAATTCTTTGCATATTAAAAATAAATAGGAGATAATACTGGTTTCACTAACTTTGCATATAGTCCATTCACGGTATTCTTGTTTATGCATTTTTTTTTAACTAGTGATGTGACAAAGGGTTGAGATCTTGCAATCACAAAAATTCATATAGGAGCTAGAAAATTTTTTTTTAAAAATAATAAATTTACTAAATTTTTATTGTTTGAGAATTTTTATAGCAATAAGTGAACTCCTGTACTTGACCAATTGGCAAATACATCTTAATTATTCGAAAAAATAATTAAAAAATTAATTTGTTGATTAAAACTATTTCAACTAGGTTAAGTAAATATAATAATCCTGAATCTCAATACAGTTAAATGTATTATTCTTATACTGTCATTGAATCATGGCAAAATAAATTCAAATAACTTTTTCAATTACTTCCATTTCCCGATTAAGAAAACACTATACAACAAGATAAACTTCTCATCACAAATTCTCTTTCACCTCCATAACTAATTCAAAATTTAAAGTATTGAGAAAGTGGGTTCATGCAAACCTAGAGTAGGCCATGTAGTTTCAATTGCTAAAGTAAAATTTCAAAATGCAAACAAATTATTAGAAGAGAATTATATAATCCTAAGTCAATTGTGTAACCCTAAGTTATCCTCTCACAATTTGTTTTCATTTTTAAAACTAACTTAAATTAATTTTTAAAACTAAACTAACTTAAATTAATTTTTAAAACTAAACTAACTTACTCTAGGTTTGCCTGTACTTAGTTTTTCTACACTTTAAATTAGTTAGGGAGGTAAAAGAGAATTTTTGATGAAAGGTTTCTCCTATGGCTTAGCATCCTTTTTAAGATAACTGCAACTACAATATAGTTCAAATTATTCTTATAATTTCCTTCATTATTTAGTAAAGGTAATTAAAAAAATATATTTGGGGGATTACTAAGTAACATTGTTATTAATTTTTAAAGCATTTTGGAATTTCTTAGTTATATCCTGCCAAAAAGTTCATTCTAACAAGAGAATAATGCATAAATTTATACTATTTTTTCCAAAGAGACTGACAATCCATTGCAATCCAAACAGTTTTCATACAAAATTTCAACCTTCAACAGTTAAGATCATGGTACAAATCAATGCTGGATCATAGATCCAGCTGAAATAAAACAAATAAAGATGCTACTGCAATGATGATACACAAGATCTGCAGAATCACTGCACAATAGTTAAACTGATAAAACAAAAATGTCAAGGTATAATGAAATTAAATATCATCTACAGAGGTTACAAAATTGAATCGATTAAATTTCTTACTTGAAATATTTATTATGAAACATTGCTAATCTGTTAAGGGATTATACCTACTGGTAAAAAAAATCTATTTATTTTTATTGTGCAATGTAAAATCATATTGATTCAAAATTAATTAATCAAAATTTCAAGTCAATATGGTGTACATTAACAAAGTTATGCAGCACAGAATGGTAATTATTTACGACAGTGTAAATATAACTTCAAATGCCATAAACTCAGAGACATGTTTTTAAAATCTATCAATTTCTCAGTTTCTGCACAACTGATTTAAGTTGTATTTTTTTTATGTTCAATAATTTTTTTTAAGTACCTGACAGTTAAGTTTTTTTTACAAAATTAAAATAGATTTCTCACAATCAAAAATAAAATTTTAATAAACTCAAAAATAAACTTTTGCAGTAAAAAATCAGAATCTTAAGGTAGCAAGATTATCATTGTTACATTTCTTTTCTTCCAAATTGACTAAAAACTAGTTATTATTAATGAAAGCATACTGGAATTATTGTTTTTAAACTATTTTTCTTGTGTTGATGTTTTAAATCACCTTTGTCTGGAAACAACTGTTCTTAAAAAAAGATTATTGATGATTTTTTCAACATTAAAGACTAAAAATTATTTTAAGATTTATAAAGATTATGATTAACTGTAAAAAAAAAAAAAAAAAAAAAAAAAAAAAAAAAAAATTATAACAAATGTTTATTTTCTAACAAATAGTAAAGTTTCTATTTTTTTTAAAAAAATCTTGGAAATAAGTATAACTTCTTACTCTTGCAAGTCACAAAAAAGAGTGACAAAATTTAACCAATATTTTTATATTTTAGTAAACTAACATATGAACGTAAAAAATTAGCAGAATCTTTATCAAAGGAAAAAGAGAGAAAGAGGAAAGTCATCCAACTAATAATTAAAAAGTTCCTTTCCCAAAATGGCACAAAGGTGGAGACAAAGATATGTATAAATGTAACTTAAATATTAATCACAACTAAAATAACTCCAATTTACAGAAAGCGTAAATCACTAAACAAAAACTAAATGCACTTAAACGATAACATAAACAGGCTTTCAACACATCAACATAAAACACATTTTATAATCTAATTACGTTCTTAACATATTATTTGGAGGAATGGTAAGCCCGCCATACTAACGATGTATACGTGTTGGTCTCTAACCAGCAGGCCAACTAAATTTGATGAATATGATTTTAATGAACTTTCCATTAAAAAAACATGTACCTTAAAGTGTATGGATTGAAATATTCATGAAAATGCTTCACAGCACCATGGAAAAAAGGACATCGCACATTCATGTCCCTTACTTAAACAGCAAAAGAAAATAAGGAAGTATTAATACATTAGAAAAGAATAAAACAACATATCTGCTTGCACTATTTTCAAGTTATAAGACTCTTAGGAAATTTCAAATAGCAAAAATGTTTGGCACCTGTTCAGATTATTTTAATTCAAATCCATCATCAAGCCTTATTTACAGTTCAAATTGATACACAATATAAAAAATACTCAAATATTTATTGCTCCTTTCAAAAAAGAAGCAATAAAATTGATTAATAATCATTCAGTATAACCACCCAATAGCATTTCATTCATAAATTTCAAGAACAATCTAGTAAAACTTATATTATTCAGGTGTTGACAATTTTAATGATTAGTTGAATATTAAAGAATAATCTATAAATGCTAAACCAGCTCAGGACCAAGAACAGGTTTGCGTTATGAAGAGATTATCTTTTCACAGGTCTTGGTATCCCATAAAAGACATGCCTTTCCAACTCCAGGCGTGATTTCCTTCTGGAAAATTTTATTACTTTTTAACAACAGTAGATGGGGGTTGTAATCAGTTATAATTTTGAATAATATCTCACAGGAGTATGCGTTTTCAGTTCTGAGTTTTTTTTTTTTTAAATTTGATCCTAGGTATTTAAAAACATAAACAATTATGTTAAACTCTTTCAAGAAGATTGGGAACGTGAATTGCAGCACTCTGGGGGTTTTGTTTATCAATGGACTAGGAAAAGATGGAATGCTAAATGGAATTTTGTATGTCTTAGGTCATTTTCAAAACTTTTTGTTTTTGAATATTGAGAACATTTTATTGCAATATATTTAGATACCATCAATGATAACAAACTGAAAATTTCTGCATGTTAATTGCAGTAATGACTTTATCTGAAATTTTAAATAAAATTAGGATTAATAGGGAAAATTGCCTGGTCATCAGCAATTCTCTTTGTCCACTCTTGGAGTGCACAGGCTTGGTAAAGTGTTTCATTCTCTTTTCACTGATTCTGATGAGGTTAAGTTGAGATCTATTTAAACTGCTGAATAAACAGAAAAAAAAACTATTTTAGAAGTTCATTTAAAATGGTTATGAACAACATAGCATTAGAAAAAAAAGGGAAAATAAACATTCGACTCTGCAATTAACAAAGTCAGTTAACAAAGAAAAACTATGTGAGCTAACTAATTAATTTTTACATATGATTTATTGGTTTTACAAAATTGTAAGTCAATATACCCTAATCAAATACATAATCAAAAATACTCTTTTTGTATATTACAAATTCACTGCATTTGCAAAAACAACTTGGGGTAGCAAATCTGATTATCACCTATGTAGGTAGCATATATTAAATTATTGTATGCCTCTGATAAAAAAGCATGACAAGCAAAACTTAACAGTATAAGCCCATTAGTTAAAATACAGGAAAGGATAGAAACAAAAACCAGAAAATAAGTGGCGAGCTATGGTATAATCTAATTTCTATGTATTTTTAATTAATTTAGCGTGTGTATTAGAAAAGCATGAAAGACAAAACTTAAAATGAGTAGATAAGATAAAATAAGAGCAAGGATTGGAGCAGTATTTATATTTTAGTAATATATTTTCTCACCAATTACAATTTTGTAGCACACATATCCCTGCATCCATATGAACTTACTTAATGTTATGCATTTTCTTTTGGAAGTTAGAAAATTCTAATAATATATAAGATATGTTTAGTTCCATTAGATAAGAATTAAATGTTTAACGTTTTAGAGGACCTTGAAAAAAAGACCAGAATAATGAATAAGTAAATTTTGATATTTATGAAAACCAAACAAAAAGTCGGGGGTCTATTTTTTATCACAAATTAAAACAAAATTAAACAGACATTTTTAGCTGGATAAATGCTTTTTCTCCTTCAACAATGATGTTAAAGGAGAAAATAAGCACTGAGGTGTTTTACTGAATGTACATGTAACCAACACTTGTTAAAAATTTCTATCAACAAATTTGAAGAAAATAACATTTAAATGATTAAATTTATAAAGTAGTACAGATTAGTTAAAAAAAAATTATATATAAATAAAAAAAATCTATAACAATAAAAATATTTTAAAATAAAAATTATGCATAGTTAAATTATGCAAAATAAATTATTTTAATCACCAGGTAATATTAAGTGTTTAAATTTTTTATAAATATTTTTCACTGATCAAACAGTTTTATAATAATTGTTTTTTCAAAAGAAAGAAATGGTATAAAAATGAAGCACAAATTATAATATTCTATAATACAATAATATACAGTAAAAAAAAAATATGTAGCTAAACCTAAATAAACAAATACAAAAAACTTAATGTTATTCACAAAACTGGCAAGTAAAAACACAAAAGGATAAAAAAGAAAAGTATATTTTACAATATTAGCCCTTTTGAGTCTAATAGACATAATTATGCTCCAGATTTTTCTTTTAATACCACCACATAGTCCCAAGAAAGGGCAATTTATAAAAAATCAAAAGTTTCAAAAATTTAATAAAGGATTCAACATAAGAAAAAATAAATTCCTTAATTGATAATCACCATAAAGATTCATTTACAAAAAATCAATACAGTGAATCAAACTTACATCAAAAATCAAATTTCAAAAAATGATTCACCATCAAATCAAATATATTAAAGTAGTATTAAAAAAAACAATAGAAAGAAAACTTGAGCATAAAATATTTATGAATATTGTTAGATTGAATTTACATTGAAGCTTATCACAAATTTTAGCCATGGTATCTCTTCACACTTTAATCCCAAGCCTAATAGAAAGTATCTGATGGTGTTCGAAAATCATTGTCAAGAGAGAACATGTCAAAAGTTTCTTGACCATTGTCCATTGAAGATAGTAAAGGATCACTATTATAACTAACACTTCTTGGTTGATTTGAATTAGCAACAGTATTGTTATTTGAAAACATATCCAACCATTCACTAATATCAACATCCATATCGACATCTCCACTTAGAGTATTTTGCGCTGATTGTTGTTGTTGCAATGATTCAGGTTTAGAAAATGGCATCTGCGTCGGTGAATCGAGAGAATCGTTATTTTCCAAGACACCAAGATCCATCATGCCCAGGTCTTGTAAATCAACATTTAAATCAAAAACAAGATTTGGCACACCTTCTTGTTGTGAAGTATAATTTTCAATTTTGATAGGTAAAGATGTACTTTTCTGTTCTGCTTCTAATGATTCTGGTTCATCTCGAACAGATTTTACATCAATGATTGTAGGGAAGAGTGGAGGACCCAAAGGAACATTTTTTTGAGTTTCTGGAGTGGTGGGGGTGACAGGTTCTAATGCAGCACTTGGTGGCAATTCTACAAAAAAAAAAAAAAATGTATATAGTTTTTATAAAGAAAATGATTGATTAGAAGAGTAGGATACAAAGTAAAAACTTTATTAGAACATCATTAATTATTAGCATTCTGAGTAATACTTTAGAAAAGAAATGAACGCTTCAAAAAGGTAACAAGTTCTTTTTTATATTTAAAAAAAAATTCTTTTTGATGAAATGCTGATATTTTGAAATGTCCAATAACTTTTAAAACAGTCTCAAGCAATTAAAATTCAAAAATTTAGGCAGGTAGGTAATTTATTTATGTCGCACTAGTACTGTAAAATAGGCTCATGGACAAAAGTCTGGGAAACATTTCCTAAGGATGATTCGAAAACATGCCATGACAATTTTAACTCTTTGCAGAGGAGATCCCGTTTATGAGTCCACTTCCTAAATTCAGACATAGATCTGAAGGGGAAGAAAATTTTTCTCTAGATTCCTGTACCCATGATACTGCTCAGTTCCAGACCACAGGACTTTGGACTTCACAGATTTTACAAGCACATATATCACATGTACTCAGTGGGTCTTAGCGGAGTTGAGATAGAACCCCAGACCCTCCGTACCAGAGTCGGATACTTTAACCACTGGGCTAACACAGCCTTCAAAAATTTAGAACCAAGGTAATTTTTTTTATCTAAAACTAAAAATTCAACTGCATGTAAAGTTGAGTACAGAGAGGGAAGGTTTTGGTACTGTGATAGAATTTAACTGTCACACCAAAACCCCTTTATTCAATACCAACTTTAAAAAACATCAGGTACAACATTTTTCAAATTGTAATTTTTCCCTCTCTGGAAATTCTATAGACGAAAAAAAAATTATTTTGTTCGTAGAAAAGTTGCATATAGATTAAAGAAAGAAAATACAACCTTGTTTACAATCTCATAAAATTTTAAAACTCTGCAAATAATAATTTTATTAATAATAAATTTAAGATTTTCACAATTTCATTTTAAAATGAATACACTTGTTTTGGTTAAGTTTAAAACAGCTTAACAGTATCAGAAAATTAGAAAAATTATATATATTTTTTTACAAAAAAAATATCTAATATAAAGAAAACTTCCTTACAGAGTACAATTTGTAGTTGAGCTATAATCTATGTATTAAATATATATATCTAAAATTAAATATTTCCTGGTTCTGTAAGGGTCATTGCAGTTTAAAAGTGTGTATAAATATAACTTTATAATTATATCCAGATTTTTTTTTCTGGTAATATATTTTCAATGCTATCAAATAATCAAAATTACTCCAAAATTAAATACCTACATAAATAACAAATATTATTTTAATAAGAATCTAAAATAACCTGTGATTGTTAGGAAAATTAAGTATATGACATTTACATAATTATGAAATAAAAAATTTTAAATTCTATACATTAATATTCTTTTTAAGGCAAATATTTTCTAGAAAACTTAGCATTTATGTAAATTGGTTTCTGAGGTAAAAAATACTGGGAGAACTTTAATTTTGATAAGAATTTAATTTTGGAAAAATCGCCACTTACCTCCTTTTTTTAAACTACCTAATAATCCTTTAGGTTTAGAAGGAAATGAATGTGAATATCTAGCAATGTAAGCTTAGGAAAATTTTAGTAAGATAATAAATTAAAAGCATAGAAACAATGTAAAAAGCTAAATGAATAAACTGTCTATTTATAAGCATGTAGTACCTCCATTTTTTATTAGTACATCTAGAACATCATCCACTTCTTGACTTTTAACAGACTTTTTGCGATTTTTTGTGTTAGACTGCTTTTCCTGCAATAAAATGTTTAAATTTCAATTTCCAATAATTAGTATATATTATAATAATAATTATATCTAAAGTAACAGAAAATATTTCATACCTGTTTTACTTTGTTTTGAGGTTTAACAGCTTCACTGTAGTCAGGAGGTGCTTTCTGTATTAGAAGTTTTGGCTCAACAGTTCTCAGGGTCATTTTTGGTACAAGGTTAGAAAAGTTAGGTACAGATGTAGACCTGAAAAAAATTTAACATTGACTTCAATTATTAAAAATATTAATTCAGCAGAGATGCAAACTTGTTCCGGATGGCAGATAAATATTTTTAAGTGGTAGTCTTTTAATGTATGACTTTTAGTTTAGTTTATTTATAGGGTTCACCACTTCTTCTCAACAGTTCAGAGGCTTATGTGATAAAGCACTTTCTTACAGTTAAGCTACGTTTAACCTTATAAAAATTGTTGAAAAATTGCCGACAGTCTGCAAATTTTAGTTTGTAATTCTCTACCGTTTTTTTAAAATATTTTGCGAATCTAGAGCAGTTGGCATCTCTGATTCAGATACAATCAAATTTAACTATCTTTTGAATTCCTCACAAATAATTCATTTGATTTCAATTCTTTAATTTTAACAATAATAAAAGAAAAAAATCAAAAGTCAGAAAAAATATCATACATACCAAACCAATTTTTGTTGTGCTAATCCATTTGGTACAGAATTGGCTCTTGGTTTCTCAAGAATCTGAGGCACTGCTTGAGCTTGACACAATACAATGGGTTTCAAATTGGCATATTGGGTAATATTTTGTTGATTTAAAGTATCTATTCCATTAGGTAGGCGAATAGAATTCGCTTGCTGATTGTGAATATGAGCAGCAAGATTTGCTTTAACAATAGCAGATTTGGCAGCAGAACCAGGTGCATATTTTCCTATGAGAAAATTTTTATTAATTATGCATGAACAACACATATCAATATACATAACATACTATATTTTATACACGGCACTTATTAATTAATTAATTATTAATCTTAATTAATAATTATTAATCTTAATTAATAATTATTAATCTTAATTAATAATTATTAATCTTAATTAATAATTATTAATCTTTTACAGTAATTTTTTTTACTTTCGAATTAATCTTTTATAAGCTAATATAGAAAAAGCCCCAAGCACAATTAAACAAAATTAACTAAGGTCAACATACTGAAAAAAAAGTAGGTCTTCAATTTATAAGTATGTCTTCAAGTTTCAATTAATTACACATCAAAACTGACTGATAAATCTTTTTTTTTTTTCTTTTAAAGGAAGTAAACATAAATTTATAATTGGAATAACTCAGCATTATCATTATTTCACAAAGAGTTATTAAATTAATAGTTTGACAGGTCTATCTAACATACCTTACGAAATAATACTACAAATTGTATACTTAATCCTTATATACAATACAAATATTTTTCTTTAATGATAAACATAAGGGGTTATAACATCATCTTTACTATTGGAGGAAAAAAAAGAGATTCTACAGTTCTGTCAAGAGAGAGAAGTCAAATTTGAAATCTTTATATTATTTTTACTTTAAATATTTTCCGCATATTTTTTGAACTAATCATGAAATAATACAAATTGTATATGTTCTCTGTATATTACGATACACATTTTTCTTTTTATGACATGCTTTCTTTTTATGTAAATTTCTTTTAATGACAAACATGAGGAGTTATAAAAGACATGCCATAACATCCAAGTATGTTGTATCATTATTAATGTCAGAAAACAGACTTACAGTCAGGAGAGTGAAATAAAGTTTGTACTCAGAATATTTTTACTTTTAACATTTTCTCTATATTTTTTGAACTAATTATAAAGATAAAAAAACAGCTAAGCATAAAATTAAACTTCCAGCATATCAACAGATAGCTTAATGGAAAAAATAATAATTTTTACTAATTGCATGTTATTGAAACCAATGTAGAAAATTTTGAATTATAAAATAGGAAAAATTTTATATCATTTTAGATTTCATAATTTTTTTCCCCATTGATTTTGTAACTAAACTAATGATCAACTACTAAACAGGCAGAAAAACATTTTCATTTATCCTTTATAAGTTCTCTATTTGTCAAAGAGGACCACCAATAACAACTACTCATAAGTAGTCAACTTATACAAGCTTTACTTATACAAGTAAAAAAAAACCTTTCTCCATAAAATTATCTTTGTGCAAAAGACTTCTTTAGGTGTAGCAAAAATGTTTTGATTAGCACAACTAGTTCCAATGAAATGCAAAAAGGAAAAGTAACATTAAGGGGTCAAAACATTTTACCACTTATTTTCATTCTCTTTCTTAAGGTTCTGCATTCTCTTTTAAAATTATGGCTACACCAGAGATTTTACAAGTAAAAAATTTAAATCTCTTAAAAAATATTAAATAAAAGTTTTTTTAAGCTAATAGTTAGAAATTACACCAATTTGCAAAAGCGTAGTGTGAAAAAAAAAACCATTCATATCATATTATATCATATTAACAGAAGGATTTCTATTAATAGAAAAAAGGACAATACAGGTTATAAACATTAAAAAAATTAATAACATAAAAAACTTCAAGCTAAGAAACACAAAATTTGGTTCTATATTAACTCTCCCAACCAAAAATACAGTAAAAAATCGAACAATCAATAAGAAGAAAAAGATACTCATACACTATATTTCAAATAAAAATAAATTTTAAAAAATGCAATTCAATTTACCAGCTTGCTGTATCAACTGTTGTTGTTGTATTTTCTGATGTATATGTTGTTGTAATTGTTTCAAAGCTTTGTCAACATTGCCTTGATGGGGTAACGACGCTAATGATAAAGTAGGAATTTGATTTGCTGGAGGAGCAGGTGCAATAGGAACAGGGTGAGATGCCAGCAGAGCCTGCTGCTGAGCTTGTGCTTGTTGTTGCTGTTGCAACCACTGTTGTTGTTGTAACTGCATTTGAGACCTTGAATGAGAGCAAGTATTTTTAATTTTCTTAATTAACTAAATTAATGCTTCAACAAAATAATATTCTGAAAGGTTACAACAAAATTAAACAGAATATAGAAAATTTAATGATAAGAATGACATTAATAACATTTTAAACTAAATAATTAAGCTTTAAAAAAAAAAAAATTATTTTTTTTAAGCAATAGATAAGTTTCAGTATAGATAACATTTTAGAACTACTAAAATTTAAAAACTTTCACTTTCAATGCAAAATAATCCTTTATGTTAACAGCTAAATATCTACTTTGATATATCATATTTTGTAGAAATATCTCATTTCAGAAGCCATAGATTCACGATCCTAATGGACCATTAAATTTTCATTGCTGATATGAAGTCAACTTATTAAAGGCTACTTATATTACATTTAAATGAAGTCAAAACTGGTTGAAAGCAATAATAAACTTCAATACAAATAAAATACAATTTTAATATTCAAATTCCAACACACCATACTTTCCTTAAAATGTACTCTAAAAATAAAAAAAAAGCATCAAACAATAATAATATGACCTACCTTTGTAGTTCTCTTTGTAGTTGAAGGATTTTTTGCTGTTGTCTTTTCACAATATCATCATTGATTATATTAGACCCGTCACTACAATCCATAGCATCACAGCTATTATTGATTTCAACATCCATTGGGGCTGCAGAGGATGGTCTCGATGCAACTAATTGTCCTTGAACTGGCAATGTGTTGTACACCATAAGAGTTGGTTCCTCTTTCACAGAAATTTGAGAAGTCCTGTTATTGATAGGCTCAACGGTTACAACAGATGTCATCGCATCAGGTTGAGTTACTAATGTTGGTAACGTATCTAAAATGATACCATTTACATTTATAGGCACAGTTGTGGTTTCCACTTTCACATTGTTCTTATCAGATGATTTATTTCCATTAGCTGTTAGCTCTAAATGGTTTTTCAGGCGCTCAAGTAACTGCACTTTTGATCCTGATACGGGAAGATTTCTCTTTTTTAATTCTGCCTTCAAACTATTAACTAAATGGTAGGAAAAAAAATTTATTAAACACTTATTGCGGTATAGAGAGCATAAAATAATTTCTTAAAAAAAGGGACAAAACTTTATTGTAATAAGATCTTAAATACATTGATGTGTTAACAAATAAAGTTTTTCTAGAAAGTGATTAATTATATTTTTAAAGAAATTTTAATTTCAGTAATTTTAATTTAACTTCAGAAAGTTTTGTGAAATAAAAGCATAAATAATTTGTTAAAATAAAACCAGCATTTTAATATAAAGAAATGGTTAGCATGAATAAACAAAAAAAAGAACTATGTTTTCATAAATTTTTCTACAACTATTTAAGTATTATACCTTTCATATCTTCAAACTGTTTCATGGAATTCTGGGAAGGTGAAGATGGGGAATCAAGTTGCTTATCTAAGAGCGAACTTTGACTTACATTGGCAGATTTTGATTGGTCTGATGAAGGTTGCTTAAATGAAAAAATTAAATATGTTATGAGAAATTTTAAGAAAATATTTTACTTATAATTAGATAGCAGTATAATAAATACCAATTTATTCATAAAACCCATACCAAAAAGTTATCAGTTAAAAGTTTTATTGTACAAATATTTTTAAAAACAAAGAAATTAAATTTTAGAATTTTTTTTTTTAAAGAGTCAATACATCTTTAATATTGACAAAATGTTTTTTACTCCTCTAGAACAATTTATCCATTAGTGTAAAAAATAAAAATATATGGCTTTTTATTAATAGCATTTTTTTTAATAAATGTTTCGTAACTTTTCACTTAACATGCTGAAGCCTGTTATTCTGAACCACCAGTTATACAAGTCATATGCAAATGGTAACAAACAACAAAATCAATTTTATACACTGAAAAAAGATATTTTTGCAGTAAATTTTGAGGTAAAAGCATTATAAGTTATCAGAAACTTAGTTTCCTAGCAATAGAATTTTTTTTTAAAATATATGTTCGGTAAATATAGTGCCAAAAAGTGAAATTATAAACACCAGAGAAATTTTTACAAAAAGGCAGTAATAATAATCAAATTAAATTTCTATATTTTTGAAGATTAGTTTAAGATTAGTGTAAGTGGCAGCCGCAAGAACGCAATGTGAATTAATACTATTTTTTATTAAGACAGAAATGAAGTTTCCATAGAAAAAATATGAAAAATAGACACACTACACCCTAACGGAGTAACAGAAAGACAACGTAAAGAAAGAATACAATTTAACAATCTTCAACTCAGACTTAAATACTCTCGCATAACAGAAAAAAAAAGACATCATAAACAACGCATTATATACCAGCAAATGGAAAAGACCGGTGGAACACTCATAGTACACAACATCATCACCGTAAGTTTAATGCATAAGAAAACATTAGGTCGCTAAAAACGAGTTTCACAAATCAAAGAGAAAGATCTAAGCTACTTTTGCAATCGATTGACTTAATAAACTTAAAAATTTTAGTATTATACATTATTAACAGTAATTAGTTTTGATTTTGGAATGTTACAAATAATTTCTTAGCTAAAGTGTTAAAGAATACTGTGATCAAATCATTGATCTCAGTATATAGTTGAATACCGTGATCAAATTATTGATCTCAGTATATAGTTGAATACCGTGATCAAATTATTGATCTCAGTATATAGTTGAATACCGTGATCAAATTATTGATCTCAGTATATAGTTGAATACCGTGATCAAATTATTGATCTCAGTATATAGTTGAACACTGTGATCAAATTATTGATCTCAGTATATAGTTGAATACCGTGATCAAATTATTGATCTCAGTATATAGTTGAACACTGTGATCAAATTATTGATCTCAGTATATAGTTGAATACCGTGATCAAATTATTGATCTCAGTATATAGTTGAATACCGTGATCAAATTATTGATCTCAGTATATAGTCGAATACCGTGATCAAATTATTGATCTCAGTATATGGTTGAATACCGTGATCAAATTATTGATCTCAGTATATAGTCGAATACCGTGATCAAATTATTGATCTCAGTATATAGTTGAATACCGTGATCAAATTATCAATCTCAGTATATAGTTGAATACTGTGATCAAATTATTGATCTCAGTATATAGTTGAATACCGTGATCAAATTATTGATCTCAGTATATAGTTGAATACTGTGATCAATTTATTAAATGGCGTAACAAAGTAGTTACTCATACCTGTGGAACAGGAAGAATCATCTGGTGAGGATATTTTTGCTGCCATTCAAGTTGCCACTGCAGAAAGAGTTGTTGCTGTTGCAATAGAAGTTCATAGGATGTTTCAGATTCAAGTAGTGAAGCTTGACTTTTCTGTGCATTTGGAGGACCCTGAAAATAGACATAATAAATATACATAGTTAACTTTGCAGGATTTACAACAAAAAATAAACAAAAAATTTTGTTAGTTAAATAATTTTGTTCATTTAACTTTGGAAGAATATTTTAATCTATCAATGAATTTTATATTTTTAGCAGTTCAATCTATTTTGCATCGCTGCAATAACATTTACTAAAATGTCATAATACATATATATATAAACCGGGTTGATGGAAGAGCTGATGAGTGAGAATCGAAGATTGTTTTGCGAAAATCACATTGGGAAAGATTTGATTCTGATTAATTAAAAGTTAAATGACAACTTAGTATAAAATTAATTTGTTTCATTTGAACCTTTTTGAGCTTTTTGGAAATTATTGAAAAATAGAACTTTTGAATTAACTATTTTCTTGTACTGAGATATTTTTATAACTTATGTTATATAATGATATGTTTAGAACAAGCCCCAAGTCCGGCCCCTTTGCGAAATGGCCGGCCAAATCGCGAATTGGCCATACCTCTCGACCAAAGTGCGAAATAATTGAAACGATCAATTATTTCGCACTTTGGCTGGCCATTTTGCGAAGTGGCCAGCCGATGTTCCATCAACGCGATGTGCTCATTCAAGAATGCCCGGGCAAATGTATACCAGGCAGTGGCACTTAACTAGACCTAGTATATATTTCGGACATTTACCAAAGGTCTAGTCATACTAGGTCTAGTTAAGTGCAACTGCCTGGTATACATTTGCTCGGTATGCACTACACTGATGTTTTTTAAGATGAAGTGCCCCTGCCCGGTATATCCCACACTGATGTTTTTTTAAGGTTCAGTGCTACTGCCCGGTATACATTTACCCGGTATTTATCTTCTAATCTATCATCAGTAAGTATTAAAATTTTGAATAAATGTAATCTATCGTCAGTAAGTATTAAAATATTGAATAAATGTAATTATATCAGGGAATAAATGTAATTATATCCGGCCAATTCCCGAAATCAAGAAAAGATCGGACATTGGCCAGCCAATTTACAGCGTTCTTGGCCAATTCACCAAATGGCCGTAACATATATAAAAAATATAAATATTTAATTTGAAGTAAACATTTACCCAATAATAGAGAACAAGATGGAGTCAAGCTCACTGTAAAGTCTGGAGTTTCAGTTGAATATTTCAACTATCGACTTCACAGCTTTGTTTAAAGTGATAATTAACTTTCTATTGATAATTTATCACCAAAAAAAAAAAATACATTTTTGGAAAAATATTTATTTAGTGTCAGAATGCGCAATTATTTAAAACGTTAAATAAAATAAATTTTATAAAACAATTTCTTTTCACGATGCAGCACTGCAAAAAAATATTTTTACAAAACGTTAATAAATATTTTTAAAATAATGCATTTACCTTATATTCATGAAATTTAATAGTACGAGGTTTAGGCTGAGCTTTTGGTTTAGATTTTTTTCTGCGTACAACAGTTGCATTTTCTTTAGGTATAGTTTCACTTGTTAGTGAAATTCCAGATTGACTAGAGACAGGTGAAGGTGTAGAAGTTGGAGGTGTTCCTGATGATATTCTCAACTCTCCCAAACTGTTACTAGGTGAATCTTGATTTTGGTATGGTGACAAAACCATTGTTTCCACAGAAGGCATGCTTTGGAAAAATATTTCAGAGATTAACTAATATTACTCAAAACAAATAGTGTCATATACAATTTTAAAAAAAATAAGATTAATTAAGAATTAAATGATTATAAGTTACGAAAATTAGGATTTTCATAAAAAAAATCAGAATTTCAGATTTGATTTAAAAATAAAAAACAAATCCGAAAAATTCTGAACAGTTGGCAGCTATGCAAGCGTGTAAGAAAGTGATTGTTAAAATACGAAATTCGCTAACTATTATATCAAATTAAAAATATCGGAATAGAAAAAAAATCACATTGAAATGGCCGGAAAAAAGAGACAAATGTCTGCTGTAAAAACCATCTTTAAATGACATAGATTTACCATAAAATCTTTATAAACTGAGCGAGTCATAAAGTAACTAAATAAGTTTAAAAGGCACGCTTGTCGTGATAACATCTTATAATTTATATCAGACTTCCTGAAAAATCTATGTGGGAAGAGCTGAAAAAATTATAAATAAGTTATTATGGATGAATTTATTATGGTTTAGTCAGGAACCAAATGAATCATAAAGTGGTAACTCAAATTCGTAATTCTTATGTTGTAATGACATCATATTAAAAATGTCTGAATTAGAACCCCCCCCCCCCAAAAAAAAAGGTAAATAACTTCTGGAGGAACAGTCATAAAATGATGAGAAATAAGGATGATACCGTCACTAATCAAATATGCCAAGTAAACGCATCAAAAAGTGATAACTGAAATTCAAAATTTGCAAGCAGTAAGAAATAATACACAAAATATCATAATTTTAAAAACTATGTGAAAAGAGGGGAAAAGATGATAAATAATTGCTGAAAATCTATCATATAACAAAATGAAATTACTAGCAAATTGCTTGAACCGAATTATTCAAATTCCAAATTCACACGTCTTAATAGCATTGTACAAAAATATCGGAATTGGAAAACCATGTGAAAGGGGTTAAAAATTATCCTCCAAAGATTAGAAATTGCGATGGAATCGGCACAAATTGGAAGCTTCAAAAAAGTGATAGCTCAAACTCGAAATTCAGATGCTGTTATAACGTTTTAAATATATCATTTATATGTTATATTTGGGAAACTTATAGGGAAATGAGAGAGTGAAAAGATGAATTACTGCTGAAAAATCAATCTGAAACTTCAGGTCCACTTGGAATAAATAGGGGAGAAAACTTGTTAGTAAAGCGCTACTCACAGATTGAAGCATCAATCACTTGATGTGTAATTGCTTGTTTTTAACTAGCTTTTCCATGTTTAACTAAAAAAAATTAGAAATTTCCTCATATATCTCTGAAATTCCCAGATAATTTCCTTATTATCCCTGTTGCTGGATACCTTGTTAATTTAAAAAGATTCTTTCATCTTAATTTTTATTTTTGAAAATGGGAAACTTACCTATTTAGAGATTGGTCTAGTAAGTCCTGTGGAGGAGACAAAGCTGCATCGCTCCCACTGTCATCTTCAAATGTGAAACAAGGCAATGGATGCCTTAAGGCTTGCCCTTCACATGTTCGCTTGAATTGGATCTGTCCCTCTAAATAACATATAAATCATGAAAAAAAATCTATACAAGTTACATTTTTTTGGTAAATTATTAATTTAAACTGCTAATTTTGTTTGATGAATAGTTAATACATATAAGATGAAAAATAAGTAATAGTTAAAGTTTTTCCGTATGGAGTTCATTTTTTGTCAACTGTATACAAAAATACAATATTTTAACTGAAAAAGGCGTCAATGCAGACTTTTTGTGAAAGCTGCGGTTTCGGGTGAAATTGAGAAAAATACACTCATAAATTTGTGAAAATAAGGTCTTGTTTATGTTATTTTTTAGAAACAAATTGTTATTTTTTAAAACTTTTCTTTTATAAAAGAAAGTGGCTCTTCAATAATGAAAGGTTCTGTCTTTGCGAATTTGAGAAAAATCTACTAGAAATTTGTTTAAAAGCTAGCGTAAAATCAAGTTCATTTTTCCGTCCTGTTTCTGTGAAAAAACACAAAAAGTATGCTCTTTCAAGGAGTTGTAGTTTGAAAATTATGAATTAATGACCTCATTATGATAACCTAAAACAAATTTTGGAAAAAAATTCATTTACGAACTGAAAATATTCTGAGGGACCTATTTTATGATAAAATAATTTGTGGAGTGTCAATTTTGTCAGTAAAATAGTTTGTGGATCAGCCATTTTAATTGTAGACGCTTGATAGAAGATGACTTATTTCATTTCTAGTACCTATGCCAAGAAATACACTGTTTCAACTCAAATAATAAAAGAAAACGTGCAAAAATTAATTAAGTTTTTAAAAGAGAGTTGTTTATTAGGTAGGGGTGCACAACCTGCGGACGGCCAGAGATTCTGAACACAATGAAAAAATTTCAAACATTTTTAATCATATTTGAGTCATCAGTTTTTGATGCGCTCAATTTACGCAGATTTTATAGTAAGTCTTTGTTTCTCGATTGTTTTTTCAACGGTTCTGGCTACGAATTTCCGCACAATTTTAAAAAAACCAAATATTTTAATATGATACTATGATACGCAAATTTCGAATTTGAGTAATTACTTTTAGATTCACTTTATTTTTGTAGATTTAATCAGAAATTCTAGTGACATTTTGATCGCTTTTATTTTTGGTATTTATAAATACCTATTTCCATACAGTTTATAAAATTCGGACACATTCATTATGATTTGATCACTTTATGACATGCTTTATATATGCCCATTTCATTATAAATCTAAATATCATAATTTTTTTAAAGGCTGTTATGGCAACACCTTTCCATGTGATTTTGACAATCCTGTATTTTTACTTGGATATTATAATGACAGGCGAGATTCAAACCGCATATTTAAATTTTTAAATAACTTTTTGACATGCTTTGTTTTTGCCGATTTTATTGTGTAAATCCAAGATTTTAATCAATAATTTTTTTTTGGCAGAACTGAAAAATATGTCAAAAAATTTTTGAATTAATTGATAAAAGTAAAAAAAAAAAATTCTTAAAAAGTGTTAGTTTTTTTTCTTTTTGAGTGAATTCTAATAAATACAAGCATTTAATTTTCTGCGAATATATTATTAAGTGTACAGATCAAAACAATTTAGTGGTTAGAACACTGTTTATTTAAAAATTACCATATTTGCCACCATCATGATTAAATAGGCATGCGACCCTTCACTCAAAAAGGTTGTGCACCCCTATATTAGGACAATAATCATTGCCATTTTTCAGTGCATTGAAAAATTTGTGTTATTTTTACTCCTGCTCCAACCTGACTGTTAATCTGTGATGCACACCCATTGCTTTGATACTAAAACTCAAATGAAAATTATTCTACCAAACATTTTATAAACCTGAATGTCTAATAAAAAATTCAATGAAAGCTAAACACTTATTTTTTACAATAAAATAAATTACAGCTTTAAAAACATGAAAATAATTAAGAAAATAAAGGTATATTACCCTTCACAGCCTGTGCAAATTTTTCATCAGCTTGTAAGATATTGCCTTTAACTAGCTCTAATGGTCCTGGGCGATGGGATAATCTATCATTCAGATCATCTGCCAGACGAGCTTTCTTCAACTGACGCTGTTTATCTTGTAGACTTGGATCAATTTTTGTATCTGAAAGATTTATATTTCAAGTTAAGTTTTGTGATGATGAATATAATTTTGTAGTACAATAATTTTTATTGAAAACATAAACATGCTACAAAAAAATTTACTTTGAGCTACTAATTCATTAACATACTAGGAAGATAGAAATAAAAAAATTTAACTTACATAAATATCTTGAAAAGCTTAATGAACAATGTAAAAATGAATTTTAAACTATAATGTAAAAATTAAATATTTACTATACCCACTTGAACAATAAAAATATAAAAACAATCAAACATCCATATTACGAGCCATTCATATTACGAGCAATAAAAATTTTGTGATGTTAATGATTTCTGATACCAAAAATCCTAGTTTTAAAAATTTAGTCAAACTAACAATTGTTCTGATATATTAAAAATAGTTAAACATGTATTTACTTCCAAAAAACAATTACTACAAACAATGTCAATATATTTGCTTCTTTGTTTGATTTACGCTTTATGGAAATTCATCTGTTTTATCATCATCTTTAGAATCTTATTCATAGTTGTTTCAATCTATGTACAAATAGTGGATCATGGTTAATTTAGGCAACTTTTTTTTTTCAATATCTCAGATGATATTGGAGTTTCAAGCAGGGGTCTGTCCAGACATTTTGTGAAAGGTCCGTTTTTTGTAAAATTTTGAAAAAATTCCCCGTAATTTGTGAATATAATATAAACATTAAGTTACATTCTTTGAACCAGGGTCCGCTTTTGTGAATTTGTGAAAATAGGGTCCGTTATTGCAAAAAAAAAAAAACTTTTTTGAAGAGTTTTTCAATTGTAAAAGACATACAAGATTATACTCAACACTGTAAAATTATGATCAAAAAAATTACATTTTAAAAAATAAACAGCAAATGCAGCTACTAAATTAGCGATGCAACAAATATTTGGTATTTAGCCTATACTGCTGTACGCAGAATATTCATTTCGGACGAATAAAGGAAGAAGCTTCTGCGGAAGACAAAACTTAGTTCGTTTGCATTTGTCTTTCTTTCCCCCCCATCCCCTGGGAAGGGTTTATTCAACTAACAAAACAATAATGAATATAAACAAATTTGTGAAGGGTCCGATGAAAGGATAAATTATTTTTTGAAAGGTCCGTTTTTATGAAAAGATATTTTGTGAAGGGTCCGTTAACGCACCCAAATTTCTTCTAAACAGACCCCTGTCAAGGAATAGTTCCTTAAATTATTCAAGAAAAATCTTAAGAACTTAAAGTCCAAGAAAGTAGTTTAAGTTCTACAGAGATAAGGAAAAAACATTTTGGGTAATCGAAAATATTTCATGAAATTAAGTGCTTTTAAGAGCGGCATTCAGCTAAAAGAAATTTTTTTTCTCATTACCATCATACCAAATGTATAGAATTTTTTAAAAATTTTTTTTTGTAATGCTGTTGCTTTTTTTGTAGCTCTAGAGTCTATTGCAGACCAAAGTAGTCTCCAAATGTTTCATCCATTAATAATCATCTGCTACTAGTTTTCCAACAGTTGACCCCAATTTCATGTAATGCTTTTTCAACTGTACAATCTGGTGTTTGTGTGTTTGGTCTACCTCTTTTCCTTTTTCCTTCAAATTTTCGAAATGTCACTTTTTCATTGTGTTTAAATCATTAATATAAATATGTCCATCATCACCATCATAGTTGGCCAGACAGCCCAATGTGAGCCAATGCCTTCCTCTGAAGATTTCTCCACAACGACTTCCGATTTAATATGTCCGAGCTATCTTAATTGATATACCTTTAGTTTTCACAATATTTGCTTTTCTGAATTACGAATAAAGTTAGGTCCTTACTTTAATCTTATTAATTTTTGTTCAATCCTTATTTCTATTTTATTAATTTCTGGCTGTTCCAGATTGCACTGTGTGGATGTAGTTAACGCAGCAATTCTCATTTATTTAGTTGTTTATGCATGGCCACACAATTCATAACATAATTTTTCATAATTTATGAGCAACATATTTATATGTGTATGTTTAATAATACATTACATAATAATTAACATAATTAATAAAATACAAAAAAATAATAATTCAGCGTAAAACTTAAATTTCACCCTAACTCGAAGGAATATTTTAGACAATCCCTTGTAAATATTCATTCAGTGTTCAACTGTTTTGATTATTTTGTTACTCAGTAAGGATTTTCAAAACTCTTACGTAATTTTAACTATACTTCTGTCTTTTTTTTTTCTTTTTTTTTAAAGTTGTTCTCTCCAAAAAAATCGGCTTAACTGAATTTGTGCAGATGTTTAGTGAGAATTTTATGATTAATGTTGATGACATAAAAAAGGATCAAAATATGAAACTAATAATTAATTATGGTAAATTTATACCTTCTAAAATATGTTGTTGGATCAATGCTTGTCGATCCGGTCTTTTTTGAATTTTATTCTTCAAAAAGTCACCCATCTGAAAAAAAAATAATAAATTCAAGAACTACAATTTTCAAAACATTCATTACTTAATACAATTAACATTTTGTCCATGTACTATTATATCAATATCACAAAATAAAAGATTAAAATTATTTATGTACTATCAAATCAGTATCACAAAATACTTAAAAAGTAAAGTAGCGCCAAATAAAAAATACAAATACCTTAGCTCTTTCCAACTTTTGACGTTGTTCATAGTAGTGCGGTGGAACTTTTGGAGCTAAACATGAAAATCAAAATTAAGCAATGAAATTAATCATGAAAAGTAATTAGAATACTTAATATGAAAATTAAATAATGTTTAATTGAATAAAGGATAAAACAAACAAATAAAACTTACATGGTATAATACCCTGATCTACCAATTGATTAATTGGTCTTCTATTCATCAACTTCATCTTTAACGCTAAAAGAATATTTAAAATTATTAATATCTATTACACATTCTAAAAAAGTAACACAGAATAATTTCTTTCAGAATTTTACTAAAAACAGAACAAGATAAATATTTCTGCAAAATATTAATTCATGCATTACATTATCAGTTTTAATTTAATTTATTAATAATAACTTTGAATTTCTTGCTAATTTTAAATGCACGATTATTTAATGTGCACAAAATATAGAATTTAAATATTATAAACTAAAATAATTATCTTTGTTATACCAGGTTCTTGTCTTCTAATCATGACTTTTTCTGAACTTTAAACTAGTGGTTTAAAAAAATAAAAATAAAAAATAAATAAAATTTTGTTGTTTAACAGGAAAGTTGTATGTAGCAGGGAAATTTCAATACAATTTCCCCAGGTGCCAATAAATAAAGTGAGGTTTCAACAGTTACAAAGGACAAAAATTTATGTTGGAAGTTTTATTACACAACGAAATATTTATGGCTCTGCTTTAGCTCTTTATATTTAAATACTTGAAACAAGTTGCAGATAACATGTTTAATAACTATTCTAATTTTTTTTAAACCTATGTATTAGGTTTAAAAAATATTAGAACACCAAACATGTGATCTGTAACTTGTTTTATTACTATTTACTTTTATTTTTTACTATTTACTATTATTACTATTTACTATTATTACTATTTACTATTATTACTATTTACTATTATTACTATTTACTATTATTACTATTTACTATTATTACTATTTACTATTACTTTACTATGTTATTTACTGTTTATGTAGCAGAGAAATTTCAATAAAATTTCCCCAGGTGCCAATTAAATAAAGTGGTGAAGCTTCAACAGTTACAATGGACAAAATTTATTTTGGAAGTTTTATTATACAATAAAAAATTTCTGGCTCTGCTTTGGCTCTTTCAACTTCAAACAAGTTACAGATCCCATATTTAATTTATTAACTTTTTTAAATCCATGTATTAACCATGTTTATCATATTTTAATGCTACAATTTTAATCAAATGCTTTAAAAATTAAATATTAATAAGACCTAAGGCAAGTAGATCAAGGAGTGCAAAGTTGCATAGAGGTCTTAAACTACAGAAGGTAGCATAACCATTAAAAAATGAAATTCCTATTTCCTATGCGAAACTTTTTTTAACATATATTTTAGTGTTATTAAAATATTAATTTTAATTCTCAAATTTTTATTACTTTTCTCTTAAGAAAAAAAAATTAAATTTTCTTTTTAACAGAATCCGAATTTTAAAATTCCACCTAGAGCTTTTTCGCAACTAACAAATGCTTTCTTAACTTCAACACAATAAACAAAATAAAAAGTGAATCATAACATTACACTTCAATCAGTAAAAACTGCAGATAAAATATTTATTAATGGTTTGATTGTTCATTACATAGGAAAAATATTAATCAAATTTTAATCAATAGTTTTCTTTAAAAATTTTTATTTTAATATGTTTTTGTTATTAATCAAATTAAAATTTTTATCCATTACTTTAGCGAAAATAGCACGAAAATACAGGGTTAAATTTTTTAAAAAATCCTAATCACTTTTAGGTAATAATTCTTTTTTTTTTATAAAATTGTACAAAGAAATAGTTTTGTAGTGAATGTGCATGCAGACTTATCTAAGGACCTAAAGATTTATTTTTATATAGCTAGAATTTTAAATTTATATTTGATTAGTGTGTGTTCATTTTAAAAGTATAGAAAATTTCCAAACACACTCTATTTTATTCAAGCATAAGGTTCTTTGTCAAAGGTTCTTTGTAAAAACTGTTGAAAAAGTCTATACAGTGTATAATAGAGATGAGACAGGCCTGAGCGCATTTACAGGAAAGAGGTTTCAGGTTTCAACGGCTCAGACTCAAATTTTTATTCATTTGTTTTTTTATTTTTAAACAATTTTATACTTTAGTACTTAAAATATGTTACAGATCACATGTTTTATGTTCTCATTTTTTTTAAACCATATATTGATCATTCTGAAAAATAAACAAATTTAAATAAACAGTTATTTTTTCCATTTAACTGTGACTGTTTCACTTCTTATTAATCAAATTATAATTTTTAGCCATTACTTCAGTCAAAATGGCATGAAAATGCATGGTTAAATAATATTTAAAAAAATCAAACTCCATTTAATTATAATTCAAAATTATTAAACTGAATTATTATTATATCAAACTTAATTTTTTTATTAATGTTTAAGCAAAAACTACTTTTAAACAGTTATTAAGTATAAAAAAATTAATAAAATCCATATGGTATAAAAAATTATATCAATCTGTTGTGTTTTATCTTCTATGCCCAAGTAGTTAGATTAAAAATATTGGCTTTTGTCCAACGTATACCTTGGACTTTACCTGACTCTGGCTCTAAATAATCCCACGTATTTTGGGGTCGGACCTACAAAAATGATTCTAAACTTATCTCTAGTGTATAACAATGAATTTTTAAAAAAAGTTATACATGTTGTGAGAGTCAAAACTCTAAAAATTTGAATGCAACATGTAATAAAATGCATTAAAAGATATTAAAAAAGAAAAACACTTACATTCTTTGTTTTTATCCATGGCTAATTGTAGAGATGCCTCATCCACTTGGGCCTTGGGTGGGGACTTAGAATCTCTTATGTGATGGAGGGCAGCGATCATGCTTTGATAGAGAGCATGCTCTTTCTCATCATTGTCATTCATGACTAACAGGGACGCATAGTAATTAACACTGCTTCACTGATCAGATATTTATCAGAAGAAAACTAAGCATTCATCAACTCCATAGCAACTAAAATAAATTTAACACAATTTCAATAACTTAATAAATTTTACTTGCAAAATAAGCATCAAGTACTAAATAAATGTGTTAATCAAGATAAAGAGTCAAAAAAATTTAGTCACTAAAGCAGAAGTAGTTGAAATATATTACTAGTTCTAACAAATTTTCATTACCTAGTTCATTTACATGTCTCGATTATATACATTTAAAAAGTTTACTTAAATAAAAAATTACAATGCAGAGAAAGTGTAATGCTAACAATTATGATGAAATATGCTATAGACCAAAATATGAAACCAAAACAGCACATCTTTTTACATTAGTAGCTGGTCCTCGGGATCACTAACAATAATTTTATGGCAGACTGAGTCACATTTTATTGATCCTGTATATTTCATTATATTATCAGTCAATAACATAAGGAAACATTGATATTAACGCTATATACATAAGATGCCTGGATGCTGACTGGTAGCACTTAACTCCTGTGCAATAGGTTTGGCATTCTATCCTCGAACCTGGCAAGGTTTTCTCAGCCTTTCATCTCTTCAGTTTGTCGATAAAATTAGTACCAAGCATGCTTGGGGACTAAAAACTGGGACTTTTGAGTTTGCTGACCACCCAACTGGAACATCTGTAACAGCACCACAGAGCCCAAGGTCAAGAAAACTGGGATGGCCTTAGCCCTCTATTTGTTGTTGCAGCAGTTTTCAATTTAGTTTATATGCATAAACACTATATTAAAACATTGATATTTCTACATATTATCAGCAAACTGCAAAAAAAAATTTCCAATATGAAACTAATTGAAATAAAACACAATTTATTAAAAAGCAATTTTCATTTACGAACAATGTATTTTCCATCCTTTTCTCTCTATGTTTAAGAAATTTTTGAATTCATTTTTTTCTACAAAATTGTGTGGTTTTTATTATAAGATAGCTGTAAAAAGGGTTTTAATTTTTTCAGCATGTTGCCTTTTTTTTTTTTTTTTTTTTTTTTTAATTCAAATTACTTTGCCAAGCACAAAATTTATCAGCATAGACAAGGTCAGGGGATTATAGTGGATCTCTCCTCTCAACCAACTAAATTTTTACGCTATCTGACGTAGAGAAAACCTTTTAATTGACCAAATGCAAACATTTTACTTGCATTTCAATAGTAATTTAAGCAAATTACTTACAGTATTTCTCTACAATTGTTTGTTGGTCATATTTTTTCTGCAATCTTATCAGAAACGTAACAATTTTCTTTATGCAGTTAAGAATAAGTACAAAATTTTGCACAACTTAATACAGTTCCCACCCCCTATTAAAATCATGTCTGTTCTGAGAGCATTTCAGTTTAAAAGGCAGACAATTTTATAAACCAGAATGTCTATAGTTTAGAAAAACTTATTAACACATTAAAAGCTACATTGATACTACGTTTATATTTTATTTTTAATTTTAACTAAACATGAGCTACATTTTTTAACTTACAGAAGGGCCTTAACCTTAAAATGTTAGTATGTTTGATTAAAATAATTTTCAAGAGTAAACATTGTCTGAAAGTTTATTCAAGTTTTTGTTATTTTCAATTTTTCCTTTTCTTATCCAAAGTTTAAATAAAAATATCAAGCACTTCTGGCATCCATTAAAGACAGATTTACATTACTGAATGAGCAATTATGATGAGTGCTATAGGTGCTCAATCTTTGAAAGGGACAAAATTAAAATATTCAGTCAAAATACTCTTTAAATTTCACACATAAGAAAAAAATATTTCTTATGTCTGCAAAAAGATTAATAAAATCTCTTTTTCGTTTTGACTTAGGTGAATTTCAATAGATAGAATTCATAAAAATTTTCTTTGTCTGAAATATTCAGGGGTTATTTTAGATAAACAAGTTTTCTCAATTCACAAACGGCTTTAATTTGGATTTCTTTATACACCCTGTTTGGGTTTCATAATTTTTTTTAACCATCACTCATTAATTTCTTTAAGAAATATGTTCCATACATCTCACATGCAGACGTGCAACTTTTTTTTTTTTTTTCTAGGGGGGAAGTACGAAATTTATTATTTATATGCTTACAAAACTTGAGAAATAGAAAATTATAATTTAGAGAAGAAAATGTCTAGTTTTTATTTATCTTTTAAACATATGCTCTAAAATATTTGATTTCAAATAATGGCAATAATGATTTTATAAAACGATGGTTTTAGCAAGTTACGCTGTTGTAATGATTTTGTTATTTCAGATTCGGATTTAAAAAGCTACTGCATTTATAATCAAGTGGTTTTATTCGTGGCAGTCACTGCATATTAATTAAAATCATAAAATTCAGAGCTTTAAAATTAGAAGTGATATTGTACTGAATTAAAGAATAAAAAATATTTTTGATGATGAATTTTTAATTTCAATTTGAACACTTTTTTACTTGAAAAGTAACCAAAGAGTCACTGTCACTAATAATCATCTCCTAACTTATCCCATAAGCTGAATAAAAACGAAAAATTTTACAAAACAAAATTCAGGTTTATAAACTGGGTGTGTTCTGAGTCACACCCCACCATTTGAAGATCCTAGACAAATATTTTAAAATAATGGTCTATATTACCTAGTTGATCCATAAACTTCAAAAAAAGAAAATAAATAATTAAAAACACACACACACACACACACATATATATATATATATATATATATATATATATATATATATATATATATATATATATATATACAATATCATTATTCCAATATAAATTACATTAATCTTTGTTGAAATATTAAAAATTTAAATTGTCTATAAAAAGTAATTAACTTAGTAAGAAAAGGTTACGTGAATATTAATTAGTTTATTTATTTTAACTTTTTGGTGAAGAAAAGTATTATTATAATAATATAATTTTATATTTTTTACAGGTGTGTGGGAGTAAAAGTTCAAGATTTATTATTATTTTTTTTTTTCCTTCATGAGCGTCCACTTTATAAAATCTATTATTAAAAGCACAAACTTTTTATTAACCATAATAAGAGCTACTTAAAAGATTAAACAAATATAAAAATTAAAAAAAAAAAAAAGAAAAATTACAAATTAAGTCTATCAATATATAAATCGTTCAGAATTATATAGTATCAGCAAAACGATCGAAAAAAAATTAAAACAGTGTAGTACGTTCATGATCTTTTAAACTATAAATAAGAATTGTGAATTTAGCAATGATCCGAAAAATGTCCGGGTTCGTGATAAAATATTTTGTTGGATAAGTATCTCTTCAAACCACTAAGGTCGTAGGTTCGTCGTAGGTTAAGTATGTCTGAAGAATAAATAGACTGATTTGAGGACGTCATCTTTTAAGAAAAAATCCTCAATTGATAGATCCTTTATCCATTAAACATAAAATTAAAATAAACGAACAATTTATAAAAATTATATTCAATATATTTTACAAAAAGTTAAAATATAATTAAACTATAAACATCATAAAGGATATACTACAATCAACAATTAGAAGATACGTCAAAAATAAAATGTTCCAATGATGCACATTTGAATGTGTATTTTCAAAAAAAAAAAAATTTGTAGCTGGTTATGCCGATTATTAATGAATTTTAAATCAAATTGATTTTCTTTAAATCTAAACAAAATTAGATTCAGCTTATTAGATGATTTCCGTTCATTTATTTCTTCCAATTTCTATAATTTAGAATTTTTTTTTTTTTTTTTTTAAATTTTAATGAGCAATTTTAAATAAGTTTTTTTTATAACTGGTTATGACGAATTTTTATTCAATTTAAATAAAATTGATTTCTTTTCGATTTAGTTCATTACAGGAATTCATTTTTCACATTTAAATATGGCTTTTTTTCCCTTCCTTCCCGGCTATGAACGAAAGTCTGGTTCATTTTAAGAGAAAATCCATAAAAAAAATAATAACATTTTTAATCTTTATTTTTATATTTAATAAATCGATAAAAATAGAACATTTTCGATACGATTAATTACGAAGACATATTTAAAGATTAAAATTATATCGTTCGAGTTTCGAATTATCAGTACATTTGTAATTACCATAACCAGTCTGATGCGTCTCACTGTGAAGCTCCAAAAAGTAAAAAATATTTCTAATAGTATTTTTCTTTTTATATTAAACCTCAGTTAGCGAGCAAAGCTAGACAGAAAAAACTCCACTCCTTAGCTTTTACCACTCGTGTCTCAGAAGCATCGATAAATTTTGTACTGCTCTTTAAACATAGCCTTTTTGCGGAGCCCTTGCGATAATAAGTCCCTTAGACCTACATAAATATGAATTTCGTTCCCAAAAAGAACAACTTAAATTTGTTTTCCTATTTTATTTTCTTAAAATTTTATACTTTTTTAAATTTTTTTCTTTTATGTACACAACAACAGTAAGAGTTTTGTGCTTAATAATCACAGCTTAAATAATCATTTAAAATGTTTATTTAAGTTTCAGTTTTGTTCTACAGTTAACAAAATTTTTCGCGCGAAGACGCCTAGAAATGTGTTCACTTCCGTCTTATTTTCTATTTCTTTCATAAGAATAAAATAGAAAACGATGTTTTTAAAATTTTAAACACCAAATTGAAAAAAAAATTGAAATTTTTTATAATTAAAATTTTTTTTTCTTTCGAACTAAATCGATTCAGGACAGCGGTTCCCAATTTTTCTGGCTGTGGAATCCTGCATGGTCGACCTTCTTTTGGCGGAACCCTGGGACTTAACAAATAAATTTCATTAGCAATTGCAAACATCTTAATAACCAAGAAACTATTGATTATTTTAAAAAATATGTAATAATCTAAATTTTTTAATCATATCGTTTTATCAATTAAAAATAGATACAAATCTCAAAACTGTATTTAATGTCAGACAGTTGAATTCACAGGTTTGGAACGATATCTAGTCCAGTTCTAATTTTAATTTTAGCTCATACTGAAACAGAAAATGAATGAGATGAAACATGGTTTCCATTAAAATAAAAGCAAAAAAGTTAGAAAATAAAAGTTGAACTTAAAAAAAATGAGTCATTAAATGAGTATCAATGTAATTACAGGTTTCGAAAATTATAACTGGTTGAAAAATTTACTAACTCTCGGAACTCTTGTGACCCTTCCACGAAACCATAGGGTTCCGCGGAACACCCACTATTACGATAGTTGTTTATCTTCACTAGAAAAAAAAAACATTTCAACTTTTTTATTAAAATTAACCAATTCTAACCACAAAAAATTTGCATATTCAATATTCCCCTTTACAGCTTTATTTTTATTCCAAAACGACCCAAAAGAATAAATCAAGTTTGAAAAAGAAAACGAGAGGAAGAATAAAAAAAAGTTCCTTTTTTAGCTCAGTTTTTACCTTTCCGTCAAGTAAGAGTAAGGCACGTGAGCCAAGAAGTATAGTAAAATTGTGTCTGGAACACCGGAGTAACTAAGGAGATAGAAGGGGAGGGGGGAGAGTTCCACAGATAAACGGACGTGGCTTACATCCAGGCATTACGTGAAAGCAGGAAGTAAGCACAAAATGCTCTTCTATTTATCGAAATAAAATACTTTCTTGTCTACAAATGAGTTAAGTAATTCCTCGAAGAAAAAAAAAAACCCTACCGATAAAACATTTCTTTAAGTGACTAATTCCAATTAAAGAGGCTCGATCAAATTTGTTACAAAATTTTCACATCGGATTTTGTTACCGCATCAAATTTATCTAAATTGCAAGAAGTGCTCAAATTTTTCATCTCTACTCTAATTTGAAACCCTTCCTCCCAATAACTCTTGACAATCAGATCACTGGACGATCTAATTTTAAATAGTAAGAATGAGCAAAATATCGTCTGTATTTTCGTTTTTAACATCTTAAATGTCATCGAATCACAACTGCTTAAAAAAATGACAAACGCAACAAAAGACGTACAGTTTGCCAATATCTACTTATATTGTCCAGATAAAGACAAATTGCCAAATTTCCGTGGCTTTAAAAATTTCCCTTCATGAAATATGCAATTTGGTGATAAGATGTAGTGAACAAATTCCTCATTTCAGCCTCTATTTCAATTTTGAGTAATCACGTCATAAGATATATTTTTTTTTATGCAAACAAGGTTGCATTATGACTTTAAGCTTGTTTATTTCTTCACTAAAGTTTTTTAAAAAAAAAAAATTCGCAATCACTATTTAAAAAAAAAAAAAGTCAAAATATCGAATTGTTTGAAAACAAGCCTTTCATACGTTTTGCTACTTAACCTCTCATACACGAGTAAACAACCCTGGGCATTAACACCCCGTTTTTAGTTATTAAAAGTAAGGGTGAGGCATTTACACAAAAATTACCTTAATAATTCTATGAATGTTACGTTTTTACTGTCTTCAGGATTGTAAAAATCATTGCATTTTATTACATCATTGATTTGATGCAATAAAACGAAAGAAAAACTAATTATATAATGAAACCATTGTATAATTATTTTTCCGTTTCTACTTTGAATGGAATAATTTTGAGTTAATAGACATAATTTTTAATTTAATAAAAACACACATTGATTAACAATTTGAAATAGGTATTTTAGCATATACTCACAGAAACAAACAAAAAAAAAAAAAACTGTAAATAATTATAAATAAATATTAATAACTTAAATAAAGGAAAAAATTCAGAGAACTAAATTGTATAACTACCAGCTGAATATCCGTTCTTCGTACGAGATTGAAAAAGTAAACAATAAATCAGTAACTGTAAAACACTACGAAACCGCGCACAAACCGGTATTACAAATACCGACACAATAAAGCTAAAATAATTCCAATGTTTGTTTATTTATTATTTCTAGTTGTCTTTTTAGACGGCTTTACGTTATTAGATTAAGTAAGTATTTAGTAGTTCGGTCCATCAAAATAAAGATTTACAGTATTCAGTATCATTTGGCATAATACTGTTGCTCAAGGCAACTCATGATATTAAAAATTTTATCATAATCAAGATTCTTCGCTTCCGAACTTACATATTCGAGGAGCCGTAAATAATCTAGCAAAAAAATATACAGTTTAAATGCAGTTGTAATCGGCACCAAATTTAGACATAAAATATTTTGTACCAACATAAGAGTATATTTGGTACCTATTAAAGTTCTACCAATTGCCATAAAGCCAGTAGCCAAAAATTACCATGGAGTATTAAACCATGGAGTATTACCATGGAGTATTACCAATATTAAACGTCATCAGTGGTAATAATAGTACAACGGCTTCTTACGAATCTCCATACATTTTGCTTTTTAGTTCATACAGCATTTTTTTTTTTTTTTTTTTTTCTTTTTTTTTTTTTTTTTTGTATTTCAAAGATCACGTCGATCATTTAGATAACCTGGCATAAGAAATGAAAAATAATCAAGTATTACGGAAGGCGAGATAAACAACTTTTCTGATTAAAGATATAAGCTAGCAAACATCACTCATGTTATCTTTAAAACATTTGACAAGACTGAATCGTTATAGATGATTAATTATTATTTATATTATTATAATTGTTTATTTTTAACCAATGACTTCCTCTAAGCCAATGAGAAAATTCCATTTTTTAAATGTCTCTGGATTAAAAACATAATTTTTTTTTAAAAAAAATCACAAATTGGGCTTTATGATTTATTTACAATTGTACTCATTTTGCTTCAAGCTGAATGTCGTATTTTAAGTGCATACGGTAAACCCGTAATCCGGTATATAGACACGCAAATTCTTTATTTTATTATATGAATCGGTAGATTTAGCAATCACGGTAGTTACCATTTTTTATTCAAGGTCATTTCAGAATGAGTTTTCATTATGATGTTTATTAAGGTTGCTTGCTTATTCACGCTTGGTAATTAAGCTAACAGCTCTAGAGTTCTGTCGTATTTATCTTTCGCACTCTGTAATGGCCGACACTGCAGGAATTATCTCTGCATCGAAGAAGTAAGATAGATGCACTTTCCACAAATTAACCAGATTGTCTCTTACCAATCGCGAATGAGTATGCTATATAAGTGATTATTAGCGAATAATTTAGTGATTAAAAGACCGCACCTTTCTAAAAAGGAAAAAAAAAAAAGCTCCATGAAAACATTTGCAATCACAGATGCAGTTTTAACTTCCTTTTATCTAAAACCGAAAATGGTAATTAAAAAAAAATAATAAATAAATAAATTAGCGTTTCCCAATGTTTAAACCCACGCCTTAAAGGTAGAGGGTGGGATCTGTGTGAATGTTAAGGGGGCAGTGACAACTTGTTTTGTGTCCTGAACAAAGCTCGTATTTTTGTTCCATTCAATAAATAAGTCTTTTTTCTATTGTTGTTATTATTAAAATTGCGTCACAAACAAGCACCTAAGTTGAATGGCTTAGGTGCACTGCTTAGGTGATTGAGAAATACTGGTTAATAAATGCTTCGATAATAAAACAAGAAATATAACAAAGAACAAAAATGGTCCAAGATTTGCAAAATAATCAATGTGCAAAATAATCTTGTTGACGCGAATAAAGTTAGGCTAAAACATATTTTTTTAATTTCCGTTAAAGTTTTTAAGACTAGCAAATATATTAAAGTTTAAGTTCGTCTGTTATTTACTTCCATCCGTTTCTGTAACATAAAAAAGCATTATTGCCTCAATGCAGGGAAATGAAATAATGTCAAGTGTCGATTTTTTTTCTTGAATATTTTAATGTAATCTTGAATTTCAATTAAAAACAAATGTTAAAATAAAAATAAAAACGAAAAATCGCAATAAAACTGACTTACAACTTTTGGATAATTGCTCCCGATATTCAAAATTTATCTTGAATTTAAATAAATGACGAAATTCAAGATAGACATCGAAACCTTAGAGAACTAGCTTCAATAACGGCAATATATTTTAACGTAAACTAATAAAAATTTATAAGAACAGACACATATATACATATAAAAAAATCGACATTCCATCAAAATTTCCCATGAGAATCTTATTGCGGTATATTCTACTAATTTTACAGGCAATAAATGAGTGAATAAGTTCTACAATGAGTTCGACTGAGAGACTTCAATAACATATACTATTAGTTTTAATGCTTATCTTATCAGTTAAAGTACATAAAAATATTTTGGAAAATAAAAACTAATAGTAAAAAAGAGTAATTTCTGAAAAACGTGTCGCGACTAAATTTCTATCTTCTCAACGTGAAGTGGTTACAAATGGTTTTTTAAGTCTGAAGAAGACAACTAAGATTTATCTTTGTCCTTTCTTGTCTATATAACAAGTTTATAAAAATACTTTTGAAAACAACCTCTTTAATGTCACAAGGTCTTGGGTTGTATGCGATATTACATATCTCCAAAAATAAATAAATATATATTCCAGAGAGAAATTAAACAATACTGAAGTGGAATATATGTTAACAATAAAGAAAGAGATTGAATGAATGAACACAGAATCTTAATTTGCATTACATAAATAATTGTTATTCATGTTCAATATCGATTTCTAAAATGGTAACTTTGAACTTAGGTTGCAAATTTTTTCAAAAAGTGGTCCTTCGACTAATTTTTCTTAATTTCTATTACTGATCTAAGCACAGATGATTAAAAATATATATATTCGAATGCAAAAAGAAGCTTTTTATAGTTTCACTTAGGTCTCTTAGAAGTACCATATGAATACTAAGTTAAAATAACTCCTAATATTAAAGTTAATTGCTACTGAAATACATATTACATACACCACAAAAACAAAAAAAAAAACAAAAAAACTATGAACTATTGAAAAAAAAAAAGATGATTTTCGAACTAATAATAGCATTTTCATTGTTCAGAGTCATGGTTTCCACAATATGCCGCATGATGACTGCCTACTTTACAGTGTTGCCCCAGAAGTTCAGTCAAAAGGTAGCCCCTTTAAATAATACTTTAAATTTTCTCTTTTACACAAAAATCAATAATACACCCTAAACAAATTAGTTTACCCTAAGATTTTAACTAGCTAAAGCGTAAATTTGATCTAAAACAACAACAATAAAAAAATTTTGAATTATAAAAATTAAAAATGTTAAATTAAATTGCTTAAATATATAAACATTATATTAAAATCTTGAGGAAAAAAATCGGAAGGGCAACTTTTTTTCGAAACCAATCTATATTAACAATGACATGTTAATGTGATTCTCATTTAAAAAATAGCATAAATTGGATGCTAACACATTTTATTTTTACGATCAAAACAATTTTTTTCAACGAATTACACCAATTAACTATTCATTGCTCGTCTCATCCCTCCACAATTCCTTTGTAATGATCCCTCAGACGTGCACTGTTCTAAAATAATGCATATAATCTTAAATGCAGCAGGTAAGGCCATCGCTAAAAGAGAATTTAAAACTGCAGGAAGATCAAAACAAACACCCGAGGTGGGGAAGAAGAAAATGAAAAAAAAAAAAAAAAAAAAACTAAAGAAATAGTTTTAACCTTGACACATGTGATCTTCAGGAAGGAGAAATGATAGAATGAAAGTAACAAATCAGTAAATTTGTTAACGTAACTTCAAACACAGTAAGAAACCAAAATTTTTTACTGTTTTAAGTTATAAAGAATACCCTTAATGAATACATTTTATTGAACAATTATAAAAATACATGTACTTTTATACTGAATATGTACTGGGACAGACACTATACTAGATATGAAACGGTTCTTTCGAACAATTCTACAATTTTTTAAAATTAAGGTTAGCAATAAAAAATCCATCGCAACCTATTTCACGATTATTCCATATTCATTTCAAATTTAACGCATTTCAGAATAGGATGCTACACATATTTTGTAATATGTGTAGCATCCTTTTCTGAAATCCATTAAATTTTACTTAAAAATACGCACACATGTTAAGCTTACTTTATTATTTTGTGGGTTTATTAAAAAAATCGTATGAGTCGCACCGACGTTATTTTGCATGTTCAACTAAATATTACATTTTGCATTGCTCCGTAAAATCTATCAGATTTAAAAACTTAAAATTACGAGGGTATGTAGAAGGTGAAAATTTATACGAAGTACAAAGGAATAAAAAAAAAAATTTAACATTTGATAATTAGTTTGAGAAATAATAACTCAAACTCGCAGGGAAAATACTACGCGGAATACAACTACAAAGTTTAAATTTAGAATGCTGAAAAGACTATACTTGTTTATTAACTTTGAAGTTTTTTTTCAAAATTCCGATTTGTTCAAAAGTCATAGCAATTTTTACATTTTTTTTTTCTTCTTTTTACCGCCTTTTTATTTGCTTTACGTTATATTTTGCTTTGTGCTGCACTACATTTATAAGACTAAGAAACTTGAAACTACAAAGATATGTAAAAAAAAAAAATACAGGTAGTACGACAAGGAATAAGAAAATTTAAGATTTGACAATTAGTTCAAGAATTAATAACTATTAAACTTGAAGGGGGAAATACCATGTTTGGTTAATGTGTAGCCTGTTGAAATGCAACTACTGAGCTAAATTTTAATGTGCTGAAAGAGTCATTTTTATTTGTAGACTAAAGACAAATTTTGCTTCGAAAGTTATATAAAATTTAAGTGCTTTTTCGTGATTTCTTCCAGCTTTTTTGTTTTAAATATTAGCTATTTATTAATTGCTGTAGAAAATGTATTTTTCATGAGATCTTTATTCTACAAGCTTGCGTTCGAGTAGACATCAGTTAAAAGTAGCAAGGAAGAAAAAGAAAACAGTACAGATACTTATTTTACAAATCTAGGTAATCGTCTACTTTGTTACTATTAACATATTAATAAAATGTTCTTACACCACAAGGCTACAATAATTGTATATTTTGAAAACAGATTCTGTGCTTTTGTGGAAATTATTAACGCACTGAAAAAAAACTGATGAATGAGAAGAAAACTACGAGGGTTTGCGAGCATTAATAATTAATCCTTGTAAGTTAAAAATTACTATTTGAATCAAGGATAATATAGCCCAATTTCTATTTTCTTTGAAATAAGAAAGATTTTAAGCATAAGTCTGATAAAAAGCATGTTTTATATATTTATAAATTGTTGAATAAACTGCTTTTTTTCTTTAAAAAAAGTACACTTAGTCAACAAGTTTTTCACCCTATTTTGTGATAAGAGAAATTCTAAAGAAAGCATTTCGTACACGGAACAAAGCCAACCCTTCCTCTGACATAGTTGAAGTTATTATTTTTGTGTAATGAAAATTAGATTGGACAAGAGGGATATTGTTGCGTCGTGTCAAAACTCTGACAAGCGTTAAGTACTGTTATTATTAATGACGGTGTGAGCCCTTACATCTACGGAGGGCGATGTAGATGAGCAGCTACAGCAAAAGAAAGAAATTTTAAACTACAGAAAACAAAATAACTAATTTTATAATTCCGATCAGATTATTAAGACATCGTGATGTATGATTATTATTTTGACAGTTGAGATAACATTTATTCTACAATTAATGATTTTGTTATTCGGTTGTCACATACAGTGAATGTCTAATAGAAATGAATATATGTGCAAAAGGAAATGCAAGGAAATGGAATGGAAACTTAAACAATATTATACCACATAGACTTATTTTTAATTTTTATGCTCCGATTCTTGATTTAAAATTATTCTTTATTTATTTAAAGTTAAACTAAGCGTTGGGAAGATATTTTGGTAAAAATATTTAGTAAAATTGCGTTCATGAATAAAATTTTTTGAAAAGGCCATTGAAACCGTAATATATAGATTTTAGATTTTCCATAGCTACATGTTTTTTTTTTTTTTATTGAAACTAATAATATGGTTATTTAAATGAAAAAAAATGAGGGAAAGACCATCAAAAAATATTAATTTTCATATAAATCACTGCATAGCAATAGGTCATCAATTAGAGAGGACAGGGAAGACCCTCACTATATTTATTGCCTTTTTAATGCATGATTTCAATTGCACTAGTACCAAAAAAAAAAATAGGATCATTGGAACAAAAATAATTCTTTTGAAACTTATAGAAATTAAAATGATTTCTAATTAAACCCTTAAAGCTAAGTAGAACATTTATATACTAAACGTCATCGCTGATTTTGTTTGAAATTTTAAACAATTTGCAAAACATAGCTTGGCCATAATTTGTATTTTTTCATGAATTCATTAATTTTTAAATTAAAAAAAAACAATCAGAGGCAAATTAATTCTAATGCAAATTAAAACGTGTGTATAAAAATATATTTAAAATCAAAAAGTTGGACTAAAAATGTACATTCTTTAGATATATATTTTTTAAAAAATCATACATTTTGATTAACATGATGCATAAACAATAAACGTCGATTCATAAAACGTGAACTCATATAAAATATCTGATAATCATGTTATGATATTTTTAAGTGCTCGTGATGCAAGGGGAAAAAATGTTGCTTACTTCGTATTTCAACACACTTTAGCAATTGTGTGGAACTATTAACATATCGGGATCGGCAACTATGCAACAATTAGAGGATAAAATATCAATCAGAAAGAAGTTTAAAACGCTCACTCTGTACTATTACATTTGTTTCATAAAATAATTTTTTAATATATCTTTTATCATTTGACTTAATAACCTTTAAAAATATTAGCTTTTATCTTTTAGTAAAAGGGAAATTCATGATTATGTCACACAAGTGCGCAAAATATATATATTTGCCAAAAATTAATTTTAATAATAAGTATCTATGCTTGAAATATCCTAGTGACAAGGATGAATTATGTGTATATAAAAGTAATGAATAATTATGTGTATATGAACATGTTTATAAAAGTAATTTTATATACAGGTTCCAAACAGAAAATTTTGTGATATTATAATTTTTTACTACCTTTTTGACGTAGAATCGGCCAAAAATCTTTTTTTTTTTTTCTTTTTAAATGTAAAACTTTTATAATTTAAGACAAAGTATAAAATATTAGAATTTTGGGATTCCTCTTAGTGAATTTTTAAATATTTGTTGGTTATCAGGAAGAAAATTGCGTAGTTCATTCTTGTGTAAAGGCTTACAGAATCTCATAATCAGATTAGAAAGTATAGGTATGGCTTAAAAACACAAAAATAACTGTCTTCAAAAATAATAATAATAAATAGAAGTTTTGATTTCTTAAAATTGTTTAGCAGAATTTGCATTTTTTACGGAAGAAACTGGGAGGAAAAAACCCCAAAAAGAAACTGGATAAAACTAAAAATAACAAATACAATTGTTTAGCAATGAGTAATATAAAAATAATTAAAAAATGTTTTCATTTTATTTATTTTTGTTTTATACAGAATTTTGAATTCCATCATATGTATTTAGAAGTCTGAGTATTTATACTTAAAATTCTTCAATCAAACACTTAACAGTATTTGGTTAAAGAATTAGTATGCTACTTGCAATGGTGAATTCAATATGTGATTTGTAGTAGTGTTGTACTATATATGTAGTAAGCGATTTGTTAATTTAGAAATAATAAAATTTTATTATATTTCAACAGTTCTTCATGTAAACATAAAATAAGATTTTATTATTCTCAGTTTTAAAAAATATTAAAGGACAGTTAATTAAATTTCTTAAAACTTATTAAATTTATTTTTCCTCCCAATTGTTGCTTTTTAGTTTTCACACATTTGAAAATATATTAAATAGCTTGGAAATAAATATAAATTACAATTATAAAGATATTTTAATATTCAATATTTCCTTTTGAAAAAAAAGAAGAGTTTTTTTTATTTTTTCTACTTGGTTTTTTTTCTTATGTTTTATTTATTTCATAGTCTGAGTTGAACAACAGACTATATTCTAAGTTTATGGCTATCAACGTTCAACTCTGTAGCCTTGTAATTTTGAATGAGTAAAAAAAAATTTGATACCAAGCATTTTCTTACAAAAATGCTTTTTTTTTTGAGGAGAAAAATGTTTATAAATAAAGTTAACCCAAAATACAAACTGAAAAAAATGGGGGATTTCACACATAAAATATTAAGAAGTTATTTAAAAAATGTAAAAATGTGATTTCCATTAAGGAAAATTATATGTAAGTTAATTATTTCTTCAGTAAATCTTTAGACACACTTGTCACAGATTGTACTTTTTTTTTTTTTTTTTTTTTTTAACTACCAGATAAAATATTTTGAGTTAATTCAAATCAGGGATGTACAATATTTTAAATTAGCTAGCCATAAAAATTAGAACGCATAATACTGAGTGAGTGTCAAAAAATTTAAACAAAATTGAGAATTTGTAACTACGAAAAAAAAAAAAAAAAAAAAAAAAAAAAAAAATTCCCATTTTAAGGATGTATTTGGTGAAAACAATTGGGCAGAAAAAAAAAAATTTCTGTAAAATGTGAAACTTTTACAAATTTGTCTCCAGTCTCATTTTTCCAGGTTGACTAGATCCTGCATCACTATTATCAGATTTCAATGACCATAAGATTGCATTCCTAACACTAGGACCGTGGGACTTTTAATATACCTACAACCACGGAGCGGGTCAAAATGACCCGAGATAGTAAACCTCATAAAAATATATATGTAATCATTTATTTAAGAAATCTGAAATATATATTTTAATATAATAATAAATAATATCTCATATTAATAACCAGAAATGTTTTTTTTTTTTGCAAGAAGAATTGTTTTTTTTTTTTAAAGGAATTTTCTAATTCAGAAATCTCTTGCTCAAAATATAGCTTAACCTTTACATTTTAATGGAAAAAACAGAGCTGTCCATTTAAATTAGTTTATCGCAATTTTTCAAATGAATAAATTGGTGTCTACTAATAGACTTACAGCTTTGTATAAAACCCAAGCATTGATAGCAGCAAGGTCCAAAATGTTATAAAGACCCTGAACCGGCCACCTATGTGGGCAAGCTTTGACAGTATATTTCCTTGTCATCTGGTCAATTACGTCCACACCGAATTTAGTTGCATTGTAGAGAGTAATGGTATCGGGTAGTTTTTTTGAATCATTTGTAATTTCAACAGTTGGATGAAGACTACTCAACAACAAAACAATTTTTTTCCTGTGTTAGACTGACCCAGTTAGACTGATGTCCTTATCAGTTAGTACTGTAGTCTAATGCGATTCGGATTTTGACACTTTTTCAGAGTATTTTTCTTCTTGAGTGTTTTACAATTCCTACAAGGCTGGTGATTCTGGACTTGATTGCCTCTGCAAATTTCAATGTAGTAAAAAAGTTATCTGTAGTAACGTTTCGACCTTTATTCTCATATGGACTTATTAGTCGCAATATAACATGTTCGGAAAGAGGAACGCTTGATTGACAATGGTTATCTTTTTCGAGGTATGTAAATTCATTAGTCAGGTATTTTGAGTCAACATTCGCAGCCAACCAGAATTTGATGCCAAATTCGCCAGGTTTGTTTGGCATATATTGAATAAACCTACACCTATTTTTCGTAGTAAATATTAGTGAATATCCATGTATAGTGAAGTTAGGGCCTAGAGTTTAGTTAGAGTTACAATTTTCAATGAAACGATTCCAGATATCGGATACAAGGGCAAATTACTATCTGTAGACTATCTGGATCTCGTTGACTTTACATTGAAGAGCAAAAATCTCTTTATTTCACGAAATCTGTCTCTCAGAATCGTATTTCGGAAAAACGGTTGTCTACAATCCTCTATTGACCACAGACTATCCAGTTCAAGTCCTTTTGCGCAATATCTGCCACGTGAATATAAAAGTGCTATAAAAGCATCAGCATCTTCTAATATTACAATCCATTTATTTTTATGAATCCATTTATTTTACGATGAGTTTCATCATCAGTACATTTCCTTGTATGTTTTAGTATCCATTCATCGATGAAGAATCTCCAGCCACTTGCCACTTCATAATATTGCGTTTAGCATGTGGCGTTGGGCTCCCACCTTCGGTCACAATATTATGCTTTGATTCTCCTCTTAAGTTCTTCCTAATTGTGAGACATTCCATACCGTCCCATCTTTTCCAACTTTGAAAACCAACGTAGATACTTATTATGACTTTGATTGAATACATTCATTTATCTCAAAACCACCGGTTCAGACCATTTGAGTGTTTCTTGGGGTGAGACAGACATGCTTTGTGGCTTTAACGTTGTTTCCACGAAAAAAAGGATTTATTTATAGTAATTCATATATCAAATTTATTTATGGGTCAATTTGACCCGCTCAGCGGTTCTAGGTATAAGTGTTAATAATACCCCATTCAAGTATGTTACAAGTTTTAAATTTTGGTAAGTTGTTGTTTACATAAAATTATTAAAAGTCACGAAAGGAATATATTTTTAAATTAAAACTTTTCGTGTAGTGATAAATTAAACATCGATTAGGGTCAAATTGACCCGCTCCGCGGTTCTAGTGCTAATCTATGTATTCACATAAACAGGCAGCCTCAAAATGGGCCAAAGAAAAATCAGAGGGTTTTTCAATAAAAATCAGAACATTTCTTGGAAAAATACATATACACACACACCAGATTACTTTTAAAAAGTTCAAATGACAAACCAAAAAAAGTAAATTAATTTTATTGCAAAAGAATAATAAAATATACTAAGTGCACTGGATGGAGCACTGAATAAGTTATAATAATTTGAGATCAATATATAGAAAATTTTTAAAGACTTATTACATCAAAGAAAAAAATAATAGCCAGAATTAATTAGTAAATATTCCCGCATGCCAATATTTTATTAAATTTGTTATCAGATCCAATACTCCTTTAATCAAATAATTTTATAGTAAGTCTTTTAATAATCTCCAAATAAAAACACACTGAATATGCAGCTTAACATTTTTGTACAGAAGTAATTCCGTGGATGACCCCTAAATTCCCACTTTATAAATTCCATAATTACTGTTGTAGTGCAGATAGTAATAGATCATTTTTAAAATCATATGAAAGAGACAAATCAAAAATTAAGAAATTAAATAAACTCTACTCTACAAGATTTGTTATGGAATTTGCTGAAAATAATATACAAAACTCCTGTTTATTAAACTATAAATGTGATAATGCAATACTGTTGATTTTTTTTTTAATACATAAAATGGCTGAATTCCTAATAAATTTGTAACAATGAATCCCACAGGTAAGGCTATATGCCTGAACCATGAACATGATAAGCAGACCTTTACATCTGAACTCTTCGGTTTTCTGATTTTTTTAAAAAATTGGATTGGATATTTAAAAATCTGCATTTGCATTCTTAGAAAATGAAATGATCTGAACATACACAAAAATCAGGACATCTATGAATCCAGCATAATTTATCAATACAGTTGAAAACTTAAGGTGTCATTGCTCTCCATCAAAATATTATTGAGTGTAGACCACTATACAAAGTATTTACTGAAGATATAACACTAAATATTTTTAACTTTTATGTTTAATCTATTTCTTATAAATAGACTAAAATTTTTTTTGTTTTTTTTACAACTAAATGCTTTATTTATTTTTTCTTGATAAATTAACAAATTTCCAGAAAAATGTCTCAGTTTATCCAGAAGGATTTTTATTTTATTTTATAATCGTCGTTGCACAGCTGACCCAAATTTTGGGGTTAACGACTACTGTGTTCAACTCCAGAGCCTTGCAATTTTGAACCCTAACCCAGAAGACAAAGGAACTCTTGGATCAAGTGCTGGGAGAAATTTGCCTTAATGATGGACTTTATGATGGAACTAATCCGCATTTGCATTTCATGGAGAGGAAAACAAAGAAAATCTCCCACGGTCAGCCTCACAGCAAGGAGACGCTAACCCACAACAAGGAGACGCTAACGATCTATCTACCACTGAGGATATTTTATGTCATCACTGTGGTCGGTGCAAGCCGGGTGTCGGATTTGCATCGACCAGCCATTGCCGAGATTTGAACCCGGTTCACTTTATTGGCAGGCGAATGTTCTAACCCTTGAGCCACCACGGCTCTACCAGGGAGGATTGAAAAAATTTCATCCAATGCAAACAAGAATTAATACATTTTTTTTATATTTTATACTCAACAGAAATGTTCATAATTTTCCCTGCACATTAAAAAAAAAAATATTTTAAAAAAAATAATAATAAATAAAAATAAAAAAGAGGTAAGTTTTTAAAACAACCGATTTCAAATATTAGCATTTAGGTTTTTTTTTTTTTTTTTTTTTTGAAAATTAAAAGTTGACAAAAAAAATATGGATTTAGATAAATGTATAATGCATTTTTGTATTAATTCAATGAATTAACACAAAAATCATAATTTTCAGGACAACTAAACTTACCATAATTGAAATTAATAATTCAATAATTAATAATAATCCATAAGTTTTCTGCAAAAAAATGTCCTAATAAAACAATTCCAAGTTCATAATTAAACAATTTCATCCTTTGAACCAATAAAGGTATCTCTCCCTATTTTATAAATCACAAACATAAGTTATCATAATACATTTTTTGAAAAAATATATTAGAAAAATACACCATTTTAAAATTAATAACCATCAGTAAACAACAATTTCTATAAGATTTAAAAATGTTTTAGAATTGAATGAGCTAGAATCAGTAGAATCTAAAATTCTTAGAAATTATGAAAAACCTAAATAGTCTAGTTATCTTTCTATATGCCTAGACTTCACTTTATCTTTTTATATGCATAGTTCACTAAACATTACATGCATAATGCAGTAATTTTTAGAACGGATAATAGATAAAAGATTAATATCAGTAAAAAATCTTTAAATTTCCCAGCTTCTATTAAGATTCTTTCTAAATTTTTCTATGGATTGAGTTTTTTACTGATAAAATTGACATCAGTGAAATAACCTTTAATTTTTCACTTTCGATTAATTAAAGCCCTGTCCTATAATGTAACTCTTTCCTTCTATTCATCAAATTCTATCAAATTAAATGACTTAATAATATAATTTTAATTCTACAATTATCACATTTATTCTGCTATATAATGTTTTCATCACAGTGAGTCTAGTATTGCTGCATTAATATTTATGTTTGGTATGCTTAGGACTCCATTATTAATGATTATTAAAAAAATTTAATGATTATTAAAAAAAAAATTTAAATTGTTTATTTAATTTTAAAACTTTTTGAAATTGTTTATTTAATTTTAAAACTTTTGACGAAATAAATAAGAGATAGAGATTCGTACATCTTTAACATAGGTTTAAAAATTGCTGTTAGTTACTTATGTAACTGTTACATAAAAAAAATAGAAAAACACTGTAAAAATGTGCATTAATCCCCTTACTCTTTTAAATAGAAATGTGTCATCGCAAATAGGTCTTAAAACAAATACTGCAAACAATAATTGAAAAACAAAGAAATATTATAGCATATAGTTCTTTATAATCTATTTATGGGTCTTGTGGGAGTATTTCCCCTTCAATAATCATAAATTTATAAAAGTGCCCCTCAATAATTCAGACGAAGAAAGCAAATTTTCATGAATTGCTTTTTTTGTCTGAAATATTTCGGACAAAGAAAGTGGGAAATTTGAAAATAGGTGATTTGAAAATTGACTTCAATCCACCAAAGTTAAAAACAGGAGAGATCTTTCTCTCTTGTTCTCGCAGATAAAAAGAACTATTATTGATCTCACAGGAAAAAGGACTATTTTTTCTTAGGTACACAATTCAGAAAATTAATAACGGTGTATATTAATATATTAATTTCGTCCTACTTAAAAATTGGGCACCTGTGACGCCCATCTGTTTACTAATATTGTTTTACTTACATATCTTGTCCCTACCAGAAAGAAAGAAAATATATGTCTACAGCAACTACATTCATTTTTGGTAGAAAACTTTAATGCAATAACAGCTAGAATCTTTGGCTGTTTAAAAAGTCATTAATGTGCAGAATAAGAGTAAAATCTTAGACCTAAAATACACTTGTGAACATAAATATTCAAAAAAGCATTAAGACTACCAGAAACAAAGGGCAAATAACAATAAAATAAAAAATGAAGTTTTCAGATTATTACATTTGAATAAACAATACTTTTTTTAGTTGTAACCCTCATGTCCTTATAGTTTAAGAGGAGTAAAAGAATTGTTAACAGTAACCTGTCAAAACACTCCTACAAACAAACTTGACAAATCAAAAAATTAAAAGTGCAGTTCATTCCACAATTATTAGACTTAAGAAACAATTTCACAGAGCATGTAAACATTGAAATACAATTATCTTTACTTAAAATAAAGAAATAAATCTATCAATACAAAAATTTATATATTAATATTAATAATATGACTGAATTAATAACAAATGCAGTTAAAAGATAATAAATAGTTTACCTTTATATGAAAACACACAATTCGGAGAAAGTGACAAAGCCAATTTTCAATATACAACTCATGTTTACTTAAATTTATGCAGAGACAGTACTTGAAAAAACTTCCAACCAAATAATAAATAAGCTTTGTGGTAGCATTGTCACCAAATTTTAGAGGAAAACTAGAGTAATGATAATTTTTCGTACACTTTATTAATTAATCATATTTCCGTATCAGTTAGAAATTGTAATTTTCGTATAAAATAAAAATTGTTAACATTTTGAACTTCAATAATCCGCAACACATATGAAGGCGGCCATTACAAATGCCCGGACGTAATGTGCAATGACGTCATATTGAAATTACAGACATTTGAGATGCGAAAGGTGTTTCGTTTCATTTTGCTCAGAATTTTAATTAACTATCTCACTTTTTCTTTTACGAAAGTGAAACTAGACAAATAAAAATTTAAAATTAATTTATTCATGATGGTGCATTTTAATATATTTAATCAAATGTGAATTTACGAATTGAGCATTTGTAATCAAAGCAGCGTTTACAAAAACGTGAATACGAAACAGAAAGTAATTTTGATAGAAAACTAGTCTGTTATTTAGAATTTTTATGATTTTCCATAGGACATCTTATCAAAAGAATTTTCTCTGCACTTCTTGTTGAAATGAATCGAGAATTTCAAATTGATGACATGATTCTGATGCATCAAACTTTACAGTTGTTGAGGGCGCGTGTTTTAACATATGTTAGGTTTTCAATTTTTATGATTTTAATCTGTCATCAAATCGCAGTTGTAATTAAAATTTTAGTCATTTATAAATTATTAAAGTATCATAGAGCATGGAAATGTCAGCCAATTAATCTGAAAGCAAAATATTTGAAGAGGGTTCAAGAGTAATTTAATGAAGATCGAGCCTTTAAAGTGGTGAGTAATAAATTGGAGCGAAGGTTCTGGGTTCGAATCCCGGGCAAGGCATGGATGTTCTTTCCTTCTCTGTACTATCTGTCCTTACTGTGGGAGCGATGTTGGCCCACCTAATATGGTGCCCCTGTAAGAGAGGTCAACAAAATCGCCCAGTACATGCCTGAATTCACGGATGTTAGTTAACACAGGCGGGCATTAGAAAAAAAGAAGAAAAAAAATTGGAGCGAGTCAGTGAACGATATACATCAATCGATAGGGAGCTCTAAAACATCGAGTCCGTGATGGAGAGCTAATGGGGATGCATTATTCATTGGTCTTGCAGTGGACTGATTGTAAAAACACGGTTCTCTGTAGAACACGGAATTCAAGCATCACTGGCGGCGGTCAGTAAGCGGGTGGGTGACCACTTTGATCAGCCTGAGTAGGGACCGAGGGTGCACGATATCAGTCCTCGTTAGACTGTTCTACCGTAAAGTGTTCGACTTCGCGCAGGTCGTCGAGCTACCAAAGTAGAGGACATGAGAGGAGCCACCCTCTCTGAAAGGATCGAAATTGCGATGGCATGTCTTCGGATCATCCTCAGTGATGTTTCCCAGACCGCACTAGATCTGACCCACTGCGCAGATCTAGTGCGACTTTAATGAAGTACCAACCTACCATTATTCATTAAAAACAATGCTACCGAAGGTAAGTCCGAGTAGAGCTTTTACTCTGTTTAATTTATACTTTAAATACGTAACGCCATATATTCTATCCACTCTTCAATGAAAAGCTGCAAAACGAGAATTCGTGAGTAGAAGAATCAACAAGGAATGCAAACGGAGCCAACTTGGTCACTATGGAGACTTTGTAATGGTTGATAAACTGAACACTAAAGGCAAACAAAAAAAAAAAAAAAAAAAAAAAAAAAAAAATGAAAGTAAGAAAAGCATGGATCTTTAGAAAGTATTTCTGCATGATGTGTTATGGACTAAAAAAAACCACTTGCCGTTATGAAATTTAGCATGAAAGTAACCACAGTCCTAGTTTCAAAAATTTTTCCATTGAATAAAAATCTGATGTCATACATGTTTATGTATAGATATATTTAATTTTAAAGCTTTTTTAGGCACATACACTAGTTTGAATAGTTGAAAACTTTTCTTAAAATTCTTCCTATCAGATAGATTTTAGCATTAGGGTCATTGTCGGCCTCTGTTTTGTTAAAATACCTCATTAGGGCCAAGAAAAAATATTTTTTTACAGACATCTTTCCAACTGCATTTTTTAAATAAGTTGCATAAGTTTTTTAGTACAAATTTCCAATTTAAGGTAATGTTTATTCCGATTTTGAGGTGCATAAAAGCTCCATGTCATGAGGACAGCTTACAATTTACATAAGTAGAAAGGATATTCTTTCTCTTTTAAAGCTAATATAAAGAGAAAGCTGCCTTCAGAATGTTTTGGATTTTAGCTCATTTTATTTGTCATTGTCTTTTTAACATTTCGAAAAAATACGTTGGCGACAGTAGTTTTTATTTTGAAACATATTTTTTAATTTAATTTTCATTCTAGAATAAGCATTTTATGCGATTTCCAATTGATTTCTCGGCTTCTAACTAAGGTTTCGTGGTAGTATACTTCTATTTTGTTACTCTATTATTTAATGTTAGGCGGGATCACTACAAGCTGTCCGCTTATCATACTCGCAGAGTTGTTTGGTAGCTGTTGAGTAATAGTCCTTTTTCGCAATTTAAAAAAAAAAAAAAAAAACGGAAAAAAATTGATAGGGCTTACAATTTTTAAAAACATACTAAACATGTTTTGAAATGCAGATGCAATTAGAAAATCAGTTTTAAAAATATTTTAGAATTTTTTTGTTTAATATTTTCTGTTCCAGTATTTGATAATGCAAGTTAGTAAGAAATTGTTTTTGCCAAGCATGCCAAAATACCACCAAGGAATAACTACTACCTAATCTTAATATTCTGAATTGCTAAAGACAAGAAAAAATTTTGAAAACAGAATAAAACAAATTTATGTTACCCTATGGTAGCAGAATTTATGGAGTGAATCTGCAGTACTATCTTCATAACTCCAGATTTGTTTGTGATCTCAACACAGTCAAATATTATTATATAAAATTTTTTGTTCAATCTAACATATAAGCTTTATAATTTTTTGAAAGGAAATAAGAAAATAGTAAAACAAGATGGCGAGAATGATAATAAAATCAACTAAAGATAAAAAATGCGGAGAATAATATGTGAAGAGATAATTTTTTTTTTGTCAACTTGTTTTTTATTTTTTCATAATAAATAATATCAATTCTCTCATATTTTATTTTGATTGATTCAAATTATATTATTAAACATTTCTATAATTTCTAGCTTGTGTTTAAACTTTTCAATAATACCAGAGAAATTTTTGTGAAGGAATTTTTTACACTAATCAATAAAACTTTTAATTCATTTTTTTTACAAGATTTTATCATAGTGAATGCATTTATGTAATGTCAACTAGTGTGACAAATTTTTTTTTATTTGAATTTATAAGTACCTATTTGAAAAAGTCTAAAAAAAAAAAAAAAAATCTTAAAAAAACTTTTGACATATTACCATATTTAACTCACTTTTAATTATTACTGAATTTCTGATTTTGAAGGCAATAATTAGTTAATGTTAAATGTTTCAAGATAAGTCCAATTATTTTTGAATTAAATAAATAAAAAAAAAAGAAAAGATAAAGAATAATAAACAAATATTCAGACAAAAAAAAAATACAAATCAATTCAAAATATTAATGTACTGATTTATTCTTCAAACAGGAACAGGAGAATTATGGATCTCTATATACATAAGAAGACATTTTAAAATAGCAAATAAGTATTTTTAAAACTACATAGTCTATAACAGACAGATTTTGTGATAACTGATACATTACATAGCTTTGCAGATGAAAGGAAACATAACAAAGCTTAAGTGAAATAGATAAATTAGATATGAAAACTAATTTCTCATATGAGAAATCAAGTAAAAAAAAAAAGAAATTAATAAATATTTTTAATAATCAAAAATAATAAATAAAATCACATGGTGTTCAATTTTATTTTTTTTTAATCATAAAATAATATTGATAACATCATAAAAAAACAGAACTAAAATGTAAACATCTGATTTCAGACTTGTTTGCACAGAATAAAATAAATTTATTATTGAATCACACTTATAGTTTATTTGTATGCATATTAACAGTTTATTTAACAAATGAAAAAAGACAAATATAATTAAGAGTTTGTCATTTTTATAAAATAATAAATTAACAGGAGAATATAAGTAAAACATTACACAAACATTATTAATATAGAAACTTGAGTTTAAAGGTATTAATTTAAGTATTTTAGTTAAATATTAATGGGAAGTCACAGTTACAACATAGCTTATTGCTTCAAATAAACTTTAAACATTACAGAAAAATAACACACCTTTGACAGAACTTATTTTAAAAGTATTGTTCAATCCAGGAAAAAAATATAGAGTGAAAGAAAAGAAAAACAATTTCAAATAATTAATATGGTTTAGCATATGGTTATAATTCATATGGCTTAGCAGAAAAACTAAGCACCCAAAAATAAGAAAGATACATTTTTATAATTTATTTCAATGCTATTTAAAGAACAGTAAAAATATTTTGTTTACTTTTGAAAAACTTTATTGTATAAAGGTTCAGAGAAATAAAAATATTTTTAAATTTCTAAAATATAATTCATTTAAGCATACAGTAAATAGTTTAAAAAAATAAATTCAAAATTTTATAGTTTCACAAACTAGAGAAATAAGTTCCACAGATAAAAAATAGTCTTGTACTTATTAAAAAAAGGGGGGAAAGCATTTTAATAAAAATATATAATTTGAAACCTTTTTTTTTTTTATTTACTGATATATTTCCTAAAGTACAGTAACAGATAGCATGACTTAATAACCCTTCTTGAAAATTAGTTTACAATTTTTGACAAATGTGTTTCAATCTAGCATTTGCATCAAGTGATTTGCTTCAAGCATCATTATTTCAAGAAAAGTGAAAAATTTGTTTCCATTTACATTATAGTGATTTCTAATATATTAACAACTGATGAAAATTTTTTAGTAAACTGAATAGCAAAAATTAAAAAAAAATAAAAAAATTCAAACAATTAAAAAACAAACATTCATATTCTGAAAAGTAAATACTTCAACTGATTTTAATTACATAATTATAAATAAAAAATTAATCTTTTAAAGAACCCATTACCTTCATTAAAATTAAAAGGATACTCAGAAATAAAGTTTCATAATATAAATCTCAAAAATATTTGACCATAAGAAACGTGAGGGTATTTTATATTATGATGATTTTCCATATATGTTCCAGCTATCACTATCTTTATTAAAATGCTATTCCAAAACAAATTTTACAGCTTTCTGCATAATTTATATTATTCTATATCAAAAATGATTTAGTTTATCACATTACATACATTATAAAAATAAAAAACATAATATTTTTGTTTTTATCCAAAACAACAATTTCCACTTTTATTTGATGAAAAGAAACATGTCAGCCTATCTGAATTTTAAGCATTTTTAAAAATATTTTCAAAGTAAGAGAACTTAATAATAAAGTACCTGCATAAGTAGACATGACTATTTATTAATTTATCATACATAAAAGAAATTCATAATTATATGCTATTAAATATATCGTTCTTTCTCTATTCATTGTGGATGAGAAAAATGCAAAATATTTTTACTGTTTTTATTTACAGATAACAACTGGAGATTAAAAGTTTTAATTGGAATTTCTATTGCTGATTTATCTGAAAAAAATTATTATTCGTTGTAACATTCGTTAAGAGGGAGACAAATGTTTACCAAATTATTTTAAGTATGAGACTAATCACAGTGGAGAAAGTATTGAAACACTAAAAATAAATAAATGATACAAAATACTTAAATGAAGAAGTTACTATACACACACTCATTTTAGAGTACCAGCTCTTAGTAACATGTCACAGATGAAAATTTAGAAGGAAAAATGCTAACGACCTCTTTTAAATGTACAAAATTAATGTTTCAACAAATTTGAAAATAATTTCTATAAAACTCCATGGTTATGAGCCTTGGGCATATGTTGCCCTACGAACATCTTCTATTGCAGCCACCCATTTCAAGGCAAATCCTTCAGGATCTTCTAAATAGTATGTACGATTTGGCTGTAAGGAATAATAAAACCTATCAGAAATATTTAGTAATAAAAAATAAAAAAAACCACACAAAAACCTTATAGAAATGTCTTTTTATATTGTCTAAAATTTTGATAATTTAATGCTAATCAAAAAGCTCTAAGGAAAGTCAAAAATTGACAGTTTTCAACATATAGCTATTTTAATGTTTCAATTGTGTACCACAAGTAGATACTTTTTATATGTACATAGCAATATTTATCCTATATATTCAAAAATAGCCTATAGATTTAAATATGAAAACTACATGAATTGGTTTTAAAGTATGAATAATTTGAAAAATAACCTAGACAAATTAGTTTCAGAAATGTTAATATTTATAATTAATTCATATTAGTTATATTTTACTAAACATTTTAGAAAACTTGGTCACAATGAAAAGTAGATTTGTCTCACTACACAGATGGGACTATATAACTCAAAATCAGGTAATGTTAAGAGTTTTGTGTGAATGAAAGCTTTTGACTAGCAACGTATCAAAATTTTAGACAATTCAATGTAGTTTCTTAAGTAAAAAGTTAGATATAATTTTGCAAACAGTTGTCTTATATGACACTATCAATATAAGTGAAAATAAATGCATCAAAACACTGTAAATTCACTGAAGATTGTAGCAATTTTAATTTACTTACATTCCTTATAATTCTCTTCTTTAAATTACACATTTTAAAATTTTGAATGCACAGAATATTTTCTTCTTAACTTAGCTGTGAAAAAAATAAAGGCTTTTAGAGAAGAAACCAAAGTTTAGCATTTTTTTTTCAACGTATGAACTCATGTTACTAAGAGAACTAGCTTTAAAAACATGCTATCAAGAAATTCACTTTGTAATAACATGTTATCAAATGAAAAATATAAATCCAAGGAAGAGTAACACAGATCCAAACAATTTTGTTAATTGTTTCTATGAAAATCTATAGTTAAGAGCCTTGGGCATAAATAGCTCTACGCATGTCTTCTATAGCTTCTACCCACTGTGGTGCACTTTTGTGAGGATCTATTAAATAATATGTACGATTAGGCTGAAAAGAATAAAATATTTAATTATGACCTTTTTATATTTAAAAAAAAGTATATATATGTATAGAAATAAAGGAAATGCAAAAATGGTTATGGTGGTATCCTACTTCATTAGATTAGTAATGTTACTTCAAAATTTGTAATTAAAATCTTGTTATGCAATGAAATTAGTTGAGTTGAAAAATATTAGATGTCTGAAAATATCGATATTACTCTTAACATTAAAAACTGAAATAACAAAAGCTGAAAATGAAGTCTATAAAAGATTGAAGAAATCTTCCTTAATCTTAAAGAATGTCAAATATTGACTTGTAATCAAGTATTTTTTACATGTTGAGGGTAGTAATGAGAATTACCAATATTAAAAAAATATATATATATAATGATAATAATTATAAATAAATAAAAAAAAAAGGTCTGTAAAGTAAGGTTCACAAAATGGTTAAAATGTTAAAGAAAAGATGTTAAATTTTTCATGTTGCAAAGATTTCGTAATAATATAGCTCAGTTGTTACCAACTGGCGGCTCGAGAACCGCATCCGGCCACGAAGCCATTTTTTTGAGGCCCATATAAATATTAGTTGTCGTTTTTTTATGGACAATTTTCATTAAAAATCTATATGGGTTTAAAATAGTTTTCTTTTGTAAAAAAACTAGTTTCTTCGTTTCTGTGAAATTTAATATATACTTACCAACAGTGCAAAAAAATTTATTTCTCAGGTTCTGCATCAAAGAAAATATTTATTCAAATACAAAAATAATCGTGCACGTTGCTCTTTTTTATTTCGCTTTTTTGTATTGTGTGAATATAATTTAGCATGTGTGTATCAGAAATAAATTCTCCCATTTAACTTTTTGAAACCACTCATTTTGGAAGAAATTATTTACACTTGTAAATTTTAAAACGCATAAAAGAGGGAAAGAATACGTTTTATTTAAATACCTTTAATTGAATATAGCATGAGCGGAAAAGAAAAAAATGTAATTTCATACGCTCGAGAATTATTATTATTATTTTGTTGCTACAATTCCTAAGAAGCTGAAAAAAATTTTAATTTATCACAGAATTAAATTTAAAAGAAAAAAAATCTTGTCACTAAGTTTCTGATTAAGAGAAGATTCAAAATTATACGTAACAAGCATTATTTGTAATGCTTTTTATTTTGCTTTTTAATATTAAAAAACCTTTGATAAAAATCTGACAGTAATGTTTAATATTCTTTTAAACATAAAAGAGTCCTATATAAAATTTTGATAAAGATGGGGCCTGCCATTTGACTGGTGTTCTTAAGTGCGGCCCCCTGCCACATGTAAGTTAGAAACCCTTAATATACCTAGATCATGCTCAATCACCTTGCATTTTGGTATTTAAATAAATCATTCTCTGAATATTTTTTATAAAAGATTGACATTATTATAAAAATAGACTATTGTATAAGATTTTCTTTGCTTTAAAAACTTAATAATTGATTTTAAGGGATGGAAATTGAAGTAAAATTATTGCAGTATTTTACCAAACACTTAACATTTTCAATTTAAATTTCAAACTTTTTTTACTACAATAATTTCATTTTTTGATTAAATTATATAGGCATTATTTATTTAAAATTCAGTTATTTTAAGAATCAAATTTTAAAATAAGATTATATGAATATGGAAGAAAGTTTCTACTTACAGTGTGGACAAAGAAAATTTTAAAATTCTTTGATTCAGGTCGAAGTTCAGGTGACCTGCAATAAGAGGAGTTAAACATAACAATTATAATATAAACAATCTTTGCTCAAATCCATATAAATTTAAAAAAAAAAAAAAAACTAATTTAATTTATCAATTATTTGAAATAGTTAGTTTCAGTTTAAAGCACTAATTGCAATTAAGGAATCAACAAAAATAGTGACTAAAATAAAGTTTATAAGTTTCAAGATGATAAAATTTTGTTTTTAACAACGTTCAATAAGCATGTTAGGAATAGAGATCAAAGTCTTTAACTAATATTAGAATAACAAAAAATATAAAATAAGGAATAAAAAATTTTGTTATTAAAAAAGTTGAATAAGCATGTTGGAAACAAAAATAAAAACCTTTTACAAAGATTAGAACAATAATAAAATGATTTAAGGAAAAAAAAAATTCTAAGGTGTATGCCTATTGAACTTCTTTAAAAACTATTTCACAATTTTTTTTTAAAAAAAAGAAACAAACTATATAATGGTTTTAAAAATATATAGATCCACAATTTTTTAGACAACAGAATATGCTTGTTTTAGATCATAATTTTAATATGATAAAACTCTTATAATAGTTTCATCTGTCATCTTTTCTTTTTGAAAAAAAAAAAAGAAAAAAAAAAGAGAAACAGGAGACCACTGGGAAAAAAGACTCCAAAAATAGTCGTTTCATATATGAAATATAGTTTACGAAATAGTTATCAAAAGCACAAAATAATTTCCTTTCTCTAACATATTCTTACAATATTTATACTTTAATTATATAAAATAATCCAAATAATGTATTATTTCCTTCAATAAAGTGTTTTGAATCTGTTCTTAAGTAATATATGTAAAATCTGAATACTTTACAAACACCAATTTTTAATACATAATATTTCGCTTATTTACTTTTCTTTTCAATTGTTAGATTAAAATAAAATAAGTTTAACCTGAATGTTAACCATCATATTGTGGATGGAAAAAGTAGAGTGATGATGCAATCAAAGAAATCTTAAGACTAGTAAAAAAAAAAAAAAAAAAAAAAAAAAAAAAAAAAAAAAATGGAAATCGGACGGAAAAGTGCCAATCCAGGAGTTGAATTAATGTTTATAAAGTTTAGTATGAAAGGGCAGGTTGGAGGTAGGGGGAAAATATAACAGAATAGTTGACCTCAATTTTAATTACACAAAATAAGGTATATATGTATCCTGCATGAATAGTAAAATATGTCATTTAAAGGAAATTTCCAATAAATATTACTAGGAATTAAAAAAAAGTTATGAATTAATAAAAGTAATGAAAAGGCAATATTGTTTAACTCGATTGTAAATTAAATTAAATATGACAGTAATGTGAAGAAATGGTTAGTAGTCAAATTTACACAAATTTAAATATGATACAACTAAAAAGATGTGACAGAAATAAAATTACGAGTTATTTTTTTAAGAAGTGAATTAAAACAAAAAATCGCTGATTTTTTGCAACGTATTGCAGAATAATTATTTTTGCATATATTTCTGCAAAATTAACCTTTTCTTTAAAATAGTCGTTTTAATTGCTTTTTTAGTTATAAAGGATGAAAACACTGAGAAAAAATAAAATTTTTCGTATAGGATTATAGTGCTGATTAAAAATAATAATAATAAAAAAAATAACTAATGAATTTCCAATAAAAGTTTATGCTGTGGCCACCATATTTTCATTGTAAAACAAACGTGAGTTATTATTTAAAACGACATAGTTTTCGTCAATTCTACACTTCTACAATTCATTTTAGAAAGAGATATTTAATAAATAACAAAAAACTTATTAGTGACTTTTAGAACACTTCACAAATGTTATTCGGTGAATTGTTAACATCTTTCTAAAGTGTACATACCATGGTATTTCACCTTTAAGTACAAAACTAGCTGGATCAACATAGTATAAATGTGGACCAGTTGTTAAAAGTAGCATTCGTCGTCGAGCAAACAGTCCCTAAATAAGAAAAAAACAAAAAAAGAACATATAAAAAAAATTATATTATTTAAAAAAATTATTTTTCATGATATATTAAGCTATAGTATAATATTATGACATTATCTGTTAGAAATAATATGTTTCAAGTTGTGTTTCATTTGTTTAAATTTTTTTCTTTATAGAACACACATGGGCATGGTGGAAAGAAACCCACTACCAGTAGCAAAACTACTGTAGTCGCTATTATTTTCACAGTCAGTAGTGTAGTGCAGTGCTTTTAAGAAGAAGTAGGGTAGTGAGCAGTGCGGTACAAAAAGAAAAATAGTATTTGTAGCAATTTCAGACAATACTTTTAATAGTTTAGTAAAGAAACAAAAGTCCAAATGAAAATTTATCTAAAAACAGTGATTTTTGGAAAAGGTCAGGGTCTATTATGGGCTATTAATTCAAAGAATTTCTCCTTTGACTATTTGCAAATGAAAAATTAATACACATAAAAACATGGAAAAATTAAAGTTCTAAAAAAAATATTTATTTGGGAGAAACTAAGCAAATGATTTTACACAATACAATATTTTCCAGAATATATTAACATTAGATGGAAAACTTAAATTAGCCCAAAAGCAACTTTTAAAACAATGACAAATGAATAGAATTAAATAATCTACACACCTTTCTTTTCTCAACTATACCCTGTTTTAAAATGAGATTGCCTTGAACAAATTTATGATACTCATTATGCTTTTCTTGCTCTTCTAACCTCTTGGTCATTTCTTCTGGTGATATATCTAAAATTGAAGGTCTCTGGACAGGTCTTGCAGCAGCTTCTACAGTTTCCTCATCCAGCTGTAAGCCAAAAAGTCTTGTCATTTGTTTGTCATCTAAGCCAGGCACTATATTATCTGGAACCTAGAAATTAAAATAACTTTGGTACAAGCAGATAAGAAGGGATTATAAGATAATTGAGAAACATTCCAAGGTTGCTTATACACAAAGAACATAAATAAAAAATTGGTTAAAACCAAATATTTTGAATAAGTTATAATCAATATATAAAATGCTCAATTCAATATTTTAATTATAAATTCAGAAATAAAATTTTACAGCAATAACTTACAAATGTAAAGAAAAAAAAAAAAAAAAAGCTTGAGAAAGACTTTTGGTGCTATAAATGTGGATGCCTTATAGAGACAATGACATAATTTTTAACTATATAGGCTATTCAAGGAAACTGATATCAACAAATACATCAAGTCGCTTAAAGCTCATATCTTTCAAATGAACCCTTCAGCGTAGACATAAGATCTTCAATTGCAAACCAATGGGAACTAAAGTTAGAGGTAGGCCTAAGATCAGATGACTTGACTGTGTTGAAGAGGAAATCAACTGGAGTTCTAATTACTAACTGGAGAACAATTGCAAAGAAAAGAGTAGAATGGAGGAAGGTTCTAGGGAAGCTCTGGCCCACAAAGGAATGTCATGCCAATAGAAGAAGAAAAATTTCTATTCTTTTTTTTATTTCACAAACAAAATGATTTAGTATTATTATGCAAGTTGGATTGGCAGATTTCTTCATAAAAGCCTGCAAACTTGAAAAGAATAAGACATACGGATGCATTCTTTAAGTAAAAAAGATTATTCCAAAACGAAAAGACATAGAAATCAACAATCTAGGCTCTACAGCCTTTCTTTAGAAATAAATTTCACACTCAAGCTGCTTACCAATATGCCAGCATTAAAATTTTTTTAAATTTATTGTCATGATGATATAGCTTGATTTTTGACAGAATAAATATTGCATTTGTGCCATTAATTATTTCTATCAAACAAAACAGGTAGAATATTATTCAAAGATTTCATTTATCATGATTTACCACAAACAATTAGATTAGAAACATATATCACTAGTCTACATAGCCATAATTTGCCCGCTCCCCCCTAAGTAAAATTTACACAAAGACTAAATCTCACCTTAGTGGAAGGTTTTAACTCCCGATATACATATTATACTAAATAAAATTTTTTAAAACTATTTACAGTTCCTCCATAACTAATTCTGTATTTAATTACTCAGGTACAGGTCTAAAAGTTTAGGACCATGTTACAAAGAAATTTAAACACTAACCGTAAATCTATGCATTGCTTTTGTTTTTGCTATATTTAAGGCTTTTTTTTTTTAATAGAATATTAGATACTTGTCTAGTTTCGAAGGCAGTATATAACCTTTAAAGTTGTGTACATTTTCTGTTTAATGCAACTTTAAGATCACACCAGATGTACACCATATATATGTTAATTTTTTTAGATACTACTCATGTATTCACAGTATTCACAGTAGAATGTATTCACAGAAATATATAACTTTGTTCGTCACTGTTGACGCAAGTAGATTTTGACGGCGAAAGTTTAGGAAAAGAGATTTGAAGATTTTTGAAAAACCTTTTACCTTTGATGTAAAAGTCCACTAACAGCAATTATGTCTTAATAGTTAGTGAAGAAGTAGTAGAATATCAGGGTGAGTAGCGAAATTATTCAACAAAAAATAAGCACCTTTTAAGCACTCAAAAAATATTTTTAAACACTTTAAAAAATATCATAATTAGGCAGGGTTGGAAAGCTTTTCACAATTGACGGTTTTATCTTGTTTTAACTATCATGTCAAAAAAAAAAAAAAAAAAAAACCTTTTGGCATTGTTTTTGATAATTGTCAAAAATTATGAAATTTTGAATTATGTAAAAGGAATGGTGTTTTTCTATGCTACGGACTGACAATACGCCGAAATAGATTGGGGTTGAATTAATTGTGAAAACGTTGAATAGAACAATGTGAACTGTGTCTTTTTGCATAATTCGAAGCGAAAATCAACATAGTAAAGGAAAAATCTCATTTTGAAAGAGGGACTTTTACACTTTTACAGGGAAAGCACTTTTTAAAAAAACCCAATAAAAAAAGCACCTTTAAGTACTTTTTAAAAGCACTACACACCCTGAATATAAAATATCACAGTATGGTCCATTCATTTCACAACAAGTATTACCACATGTAACTATATTAGTTTTTCTCCAAATAAAAAGAGACAAAAAATTTCCATAAGAAAATTTTTTTAATTTCACAAAAATCAAAAAAATATGTGTTTAATAGTTTTATATAATAAAGAACATATCCTGAAAGTTTCAGCAAAATCAAATATGTCAAGTATCTAACTTTGCCTGATTTTTAAAAACACTGACTCTTAAACAAAAATTTCTGTATATTTTAATTCTTTTACATTGTAAATAGTTTTGCAGTAAGAACATAATTTTTTTCAATTTAAATTTTTTACATTTATTATAAATATTTTAATTTTTAAATATACTTCATTATTATTAATTTTTATAGTCCTTTTTATAATTTATGTTGACCTGTCTTTTTCTGTTACCCATCATTCACAATGAATGATACCATGTGAAGCAAACAATCAAGGTTCAACTGTAATAATTTTTCATCTAAAATATTATTTTTAGAATATTTTATTATACGAGTTTGACATATGTTTACTGTTTACATTATAAAAGGATAAGGGAAAAAAAAAGGCAATACCATATTTTATATTTACAACAGGTTTATAACAAAAAAATATAACAAAACTGTAGGTACTACTTATAAAATAAAATATAAATTAATGTACTTGATATTGGCTCCTTAATTCTTCATTACTAGAAGTTCCTGGTAAATATGGAAGTATTCTAGGGGGATTACGCTCATGTAAATTTTCCCAAGGAATATCACAAAGGAAAGGATGGTTTCTAATGGAAGGATAGCCATTTGTATCATTTGAACCAATACGTTGAGATGGCTCTAAGACCTATAAAAAAATGGAACTCATTAATTCTTTTATGGCAAATATTTCAGACATTTGAAAAAGGCTCATAACTAGTTATTTTTGAAATATATAAATTACAACAAATATAGGGAATAGGAGGGCTAATAAGGACATTTTTTACAAATTTATCAAAAAACTTTATTAAATGTAATTTTTACTAGGGAAATATTTTTAACAATAATTTTGATGTTTTATAGCATTCTAATTTAAATCCAAACAAAAAAAAGTTGTTTAGTTTTTCAGAATAATTTTTTTAAAAAAAGGTTGTTTTAGTCCACACTAGCCCTACTACACAGAGCTGTGAATAAACTTGTTAAGTAGGCATTTTTTACAACTCAAAAATGTAAATATAAAGCCAAAATGAAATTAATTTGAATCAAAGCCTTATTGGAGAATATTGAAATATATATATTAAAATACCAGTTTATAACAGAACATTTTACCACACTAAGAAAGGCATTTTATTTGCAAATGAATACATTTTAAAACCATAATTCAATTTGATTCATTTGAAAAATATTTTTCAATTTTTTTTTTTGTCCAAAGAATTGAGTTGTTAACTTTAAATGTTCATTGTGATGCAATCCTCATAATTCTACCAGTCACTTGCGATGGTTTGCTGTCTATTTCTTCTCTTATAAACTTGAGATTTTTCTTCTTTCTTTTTCTTTTTTTGAAAAAAACTAGATCATCTTTATTTCTTAAAAATTGAATATCACAAAAATTCTTTTAAAGCATGCCCACACAAATCACACCACTATGTATCAGCACTTGCCCCACAAAGATATGTTAATAAAAGAGTATATAAAAAATTTGTAAGTTACTTATGTAAGTCCTTTTTCTTTTTTAAAAAAAAAAGAATATGAAGGACAATCTTTTTAAAATAACATACATATGAAATTAAGTTAGCCTAAATATTGTACATACAGTTCCTAATTTTTCTCGGTTAAAGGACTTAGCAAAATAAACAAAAAACTTGCAAAATAAACAAAAAACTTGTTTATACACTTGTTTGTAAAAAAAATATTGGAATTTTCAAAAAGTAAAACACAAATGTTTTAGAACTGTCATTTTTAGTAAATTATAGCAAAAATAGTTTTTCTTAATTGATTTATTATCAAATTAGGCTAATTTACAATACACATTTTCATTTCTCTAACTGATAAACATTGATTGATACTATGAGAAAAATTGCAATATACATAGAAAAAAATTAAAATTCCTGGTTTGCTTTCCTCTATAGATTTCAAATTTTTCTCCTTCTTTTAGTTTAGAATTGCAAACTACTAATTTATAAATTTAGTATAAGTTTTAGTAGTATAAGGTGGATTCCAAACATCAGCATAAAAATAAAAGTATAATACAAGAGTCTTAAAAATTGGATGCAACAAGCTAATAAGTGGCGGAGGTAGGAGATATTCTATTTTTTTTTTTTTCTTTCTCCATACAAGATGTCTAATGCAAGCATATCCTCAAATCATGTTTTAGAAAATGAAAACATCAATCAATCATCAAAACCTGAAATCATGTTTTAGGAAGTTTAAATCTTATTATAGGAACGAATAACAGCCTTAAAATGATAAGATAATAATTTTACAAAAGAATCATTTCATACAGATCAGTTCTGTAAGTTAGAGCATAGATAAAACATTTTTCACTCTTAAAATACCAAAATAATAATTATAACTGCACTTGCATTTAACAAAAAAGACAATTAGGGATATATTTAGGGGGAAATTTTAATAGACTTAATAGAATAGTCTAAAATCGCATTTTTTATTATACATTATTAAAAATAGTTTTTACATACACTTTTCATGTTCTAAAATTTATTAATGTTCTGAAAGATGCATGGAAAAATAAAATTTGAGGAACTGAAACTAAATTACTTTATACCGAACCAAGAGTTTGATAATGCTGATTTTTTTCTTTTTTGAATTATATTCAGGCAAATCAATTTCATTATTTTTCTGTTTTATATTATAGCGAAGCATGTTAATGAAAAGTTTCTAATTGACTTTGTTCTTTCATTCTCCTTTTTTTCTTCTACAGTAAGACAGATAACTGGTAACATAGAAAACTGTGATTCTCAATGTTTAAGTTATATTTTTGAACCAAGAACAATATCTTTCTGTTTGACTTTTTTTTAATTAAGTTTTCTATTTTATCAGCGTTTTCATTATGACAGCATTTTTTAAAGAGCATTTCTAATGGACAATATTCTTTTATGGTCACTTTTTTCAAAAGATACAGCAATGCGAAAAAGTTAAATTGCGATTTTTAGCATTATATCTTTCATTTAAAAATTAAGAACAATTTTCACTTTGGCTCATACCTAGCTTTATTTTTCTTCAATAAAATTGTTTTTATTGTGTCACGGCAGTTAAGGGGGTTTCTATTAGACTTTAATCTTCACTTTTTCTTGAAAATACTGTAATTGGAAAACGGAAATGTTTAGTTTTAAAATTTTCTTTCAAAAATTAAGATTGATTATTATTTTTTCTGTTTTGCTTTTGTATATAATCTTTGTTTTTTATAGGTGTTTTTATGATAGTGCTGCATTTTTAAAAATGTGTCTGATAGAAATTATTTTTTTTAATGTTTTATGGCTATTTTTTTTTGGAAAATATTATTTTTAGCATTAAAGTTTTGTTTTAGTGAAATATTGATTTTTCATAAGAAGCGAGGCAGTATTTTCTCTGTTTAGTATGGCATTACAAGTACATACATATTATGGTATTCATTAAAGAAAATTAACATAATTGTAAAAATTTTAATTGACAGAATAAAACCATGTTCAGATTCAAATTTTATAGCATTAAGCTTTAAGTTACACAAATAAGTAGATTCTCTTCATCGATTCTTAAATGTTACTAAGAGAGAGGAAAGACTTATTGATTCTTAAATGTTAGTAAGAGACTTACTAGTGAGTTTCAAGGCAGCGGTGTATAATAGATAAAAAAAAATTATTTACATTAAAATTTATTACAATAAATTCAAGCTTTAATTCATGCTTAATATAATGAGCTTTAATAAATTCAAGCTATAAGAATTATATTCAGCAAAATGCAATAATTTATTTTTAAAATATACTGCTTTCTAAAGCAACATAATGAATTAGTAAAATACAAACCAATAATTTCTCAACAAGGTCTTTAGCAGGAGGTAAAAAACCATCTGGGAAATCATATTCTAATTTTGTAATCTTTTGAAATATTAAATATTCATTTCTAAAAAGCAAAAAAAGAAAAATCAACAAATTTTATGTTCAATTGACAACAAATTGAATGTTCTTTGTAAAAACATTGAATAAATAGTTTAAAAAAAAAAAAAAAAAATTCTAATAATACATACGGAGCTCGAAATGGGGGAAGACCTGAGACCATTTGATATACAATACAACCCAAGGCCCATAAATCCACACTGAAAAAAAGTAGAAGTAAGATTAATGTTATATACTAAGTAAAATTTTTTATGCATTTTACTAGGGGAATCTGCACTTTATTTCCTAGTGCCTGCTAAACTAACTGCTCAAATAGTCATTTTTATATCACTTTACAGTATTTAAGCTATCAAACATTTTTCTAATTTAATTATATAATTTACTTAATGTTTAAATGCAAATAAAAATGATATAATATAAAAAGTAACTACCTTAAGTTTGCAAAAATTATCAAATAGATTAAGTGTGAAACCAAAGAAAAAATATCAATTACTTATAATACAATTTCACAAAATATTTGTAAATGATTAATATTATATTGAATAGAATAAGGTAAAAATTTTAAAATATTTTTTACCTGGGAGAAGCACTTTTATCACTCAGCATTTCAGGTGAAACATATTGTGCAGTTCCAACAAATGAATTACTTCTTGTATTTTCACTACTTGAAGCTGCAGGTATAAATAAATAGCCATAAAGTATTTTGTCTACAGACAGAAAAATTTAAACAAATGAATATACTGAAACTTACAGTCACTATTTTCAGTACTGATGACTTTTGCTGAACCAAAATCAGTTATTTGAATATGCATATTTTCATCTAACAATATATTTTCTGGTTTTAAATCTCTAAAAAACAAAAAAGGAAACAAAAAAAGAACAAATTATTTCAAAAGCAGAAAAGGTGTTTAAGAAATATTTATAAGTGTATAAGTTTTTGTTATCAGTAAAAACGTATCACTATAAAAATTAATTACAAAATTCATAATTTCTATTTATTTCATAAGCAACACTGAAAATAACTATAATTGTAAGAAGTTAATAAAATACTGTAAACAGCTAAGAGATAGAATAAACACTATCAAATTAAGAGCAAATTCCAAACTAAAACATAGAAATTTTTTTTTTAAACAATTAATCACAAATCAATAAAAAAAAATTTGTGGAATAAATTGTATAAAATTCACTTCATTTCATCATTTTGATGCATAAAAATGCATGATTTAATATAAAACTCAAATTTGGAAGACTTAATTTCAGTAAATCAAGTTTATTAAACATGAATATTTAATTAAAAATGGTACCATCTGGAAAATTTAATCAAAATTGGAAAAAATGCCCATATAACAAATTTTTAATAAAATAATTATTGGAACAGAATGATACAGAATAATAAAAAAATATATAATTTGACTATTACCACAAATTTTAAGTTACCTATATAAAATAGAAAATTTTAAAAGAATTGAAAAAAAAAAAAAAATTGCCTAAGAATTGACTCAGAGGAAAAAATCAGGGCTTTGGAGTTGGAGCTAGGTTGATTTTCGGGAAAAAGAAGTCAGAGTCGTGAAGTCACTAAAAACACTTAAATTCCGACTTTTGATGGAGAGTTTGAATTTGAAATGAAATTAAAGTGAATTGAAAAATTTAATGATAAATTGAGTTATTTTTATTTATGAACTTTACATTAATAAATACTTACTTGTTTCCGATTTTATTGGCATATTAATAAATAAATGAAGAAAAAAGAAACTAATAGTTTGCTAGACAACGATATTTTACTAGGTTAAATACATGTAGATCCAAAACACTGTATTCTGTTGGATGACAAACAAATTTTAAAAAAACAAAGAAAGCCATCAATTAACTTTTAATTGATAGCTTTAATTGAATTAATCAATTAACTAACTAAGAATGAAATCATTTTCAGAACAATTGGAATATTCATATCAAGACAGTTAGACTGTAGACATTGACTGATTCTCTATCATTCTCTTCCAATAATGAATTAGATTTTGAGAAATATTTAGGCAATGAAAACAAACAACCAAGAGCCTATAGATATAAAAATGAAAAAATGCAAACAAATTTCTACAAAGCCTTTGAAACAACACTATTGCAAGACTCTTTTTTTCTAAAAATCTATCCTGAAAAGTTAAAAGAAGTAGCTCTAACAGTAACAACTCCTTATCCTATTTAAGTTAATGTGGAAAGACTCTTGACTCGGGGTCTAAAATTTATCAAATTTAATCTACTGTCCCCTATCAAAGAAGACCTTGTCCAAGCAAAACTGTTCTTCAGAAATTACTAATGCCAGGTTTTCCACTTCATCATAAATTCCAATTAATTTAAATAATCTGCCATGCTTTAAATTTTTTTCTGTAGCATCTATTACTTTGTTTATATTTTAAAAAATAAGCTATAACACATGCGCATATGTTTACACTATATAAGGGAGTCAGCTTCAGAATCTTCAAGTCCTCAGAGTCAATTATTTTTTATTTGACTCCACAGCCCTGGAAAAATTAAACTTATTCTAATAAAGAAAGTAATCTTATTTTGGGTTGAAATTATTAATATATGAAACAGAAATTACCGATGAATGATGTTTAATTTGTGAAGATGTTCTATTGCCAAAACTAATTCTGCTGTGTAAAATTTAGTACATTCTTCATCAAATGAGCCAACTTTTACTATGTATGGTAAAAGTTCTCCATGCTTTGCATAATTCATTACAAAATCTTATTAGTTAAGTAACATAATTTGGTATCTAAATAGCAAAAGTGTTAATAAAATAAAAAGACAAAAGCTGCAGGTTGAAACAAAAGTATTTTGCAAAATTTTCTCAATTATAACATCAATTAACCAAGAGATGCCTGATTTTGCTAAAAATTTGAATATGCATATTATTTTCATGATGTTAAAACAAAAGAGTTATAGTAAACTGATACTAAAATTATATTAATATTTATAATATATAATTTCTATTAAATTATTTTTTAAAAAAATGCAACAGATACTTAAGTAATAAAAATTAATAAATAAATCACTAAGTAGTTGAAATAAATGAAAATTCAAAAGTATAATTTTTACAAAATGTTGACTTTATAGAATTCTTGAAATTTTTGAGCTTTGTTTAACATTATACTTATCTTCACAAAACAATCATATTTTTTTTTTTTACTGAATTAGATATTAAAAGTGTTTTTACAATATGACTATAAAATTTAAAATTATATATAAAAAAAGAAAACAATCAATAATTAATCAAGTTATTTAAGTTTACAGTATAAGGACAATAGCTTCAGAACTAATACATAGTTTGTATACAATAAGAACTCCCCCAGACATTCACCTGGACCTGTGGCGGTGCCTGTGGTAACGAGGTATGACTATTTTAAATAGGGGTGCGGGGTCACTGTTTTGGAGTCTTGACTCAGGGCGGAGAGAAAGGAAATCTCGTTCTTCTGTCTATTGTGTTAGTCCTAGAGTGAAGCTACCCTTCCTAAAATACGCCATTCTTGTTTCCATAGCACCAGACAGCCTAAGACTTTGTGGTGGGAGGAGTTCTTAGCTTAGACAAACTATATGCCTCTCACATACATCAATTGTTGACAGCTGACAAATGAATATTTTAAAGAAGTTTTTTGAACTGTAATTCATTATTTTAATTATTTTTTGTGTAGAAATTATATTTTAGAATTAGATGTCATATATTCATACACGCACACACACACACATATATTCTTTATTTGGCTCTAGTTTTATAGGTATGTATTAGTTTCATTTTAAATTTGTCAAATGTGGATAAACACACCACTGAATTTTATTGCGCTTATTGTGGTTAGAAGATTTTCACTTCAGAAAGTTTTTGTGTAAATATATATGTGGGCATATACAAATTTGATTCTTATTGAGAACAAAAAAAATTTAAAATAAAAAACACCTTAAAATAATTAAATATGAAATATGATTATATCAGAAAATAAATAAAATATTATATATAATTAAAGTTAAGAGGTAACAAAATACTGCTAAAACTAATGAAAACCATTGAAATATCTTTGAAAACACCTTTAAAATATGCTTTAACTTTTAACGTATAAAGATTAGTCTTAAAATGTTTTAAGTGACTTTGAACAAAATGCTAAATTAAGTAAAAATCAAATGCAATCGTAAATAGTAAAAATTCATTTTTAAAATGAGACATTTTTGAATAGAAGCAGCTTATAATAATCTTAAATGTTTTTTTTTTTAATAAAGTGATTTAAATTATAATACATTTATTAAAGGATACATAATCTATCAGCATCTTGAAATGTGCAGTACAATTTAATGAAAAAGGGGCTAGGATGATTATTTAATATGTTCATAATCTGTTTTTCTCTCATTACAGCTTTCTGTTTCTTCTCCCGTAGAATATGCGTCTTTTCACACACCTTAACTGTAAAGAAGGAGATTAAATTGAAATTTAGTAATTATAAATAATTAAATTATTTATAGAACTTAAAGCTTTATTTAAGGATATCTTTTTAAAACCAAACCAGAAAGATAAAATGCTACTAGGAATCCAAATATTTAAAAATATTGTAAATACTAAGTTGTAGCGCTTATAGGCCAGGTCAGCTGGTTTTTATTGGAACGAAAAGCTTTTATTAAAAAAAATATTGGCCTTTAATATTTTGATACAAGTTAAGATACACATATTTAAATAAATTTTATTAATGGCAATTTAGTAAAATAATATATGTTAACTTTACTTTCTCTTAAGGGCATTTATTCCATAAACAGATTAATGTTATTAATTTTAATGATACAATTGTGGATCCATATTTGTTTCAAAATCAGATATTTTTGCCTGAAATTGTTCTAAACGCATTTCAATCATGTTCTAATTCATCCTAACTGTACTTTAAATTGAGCTTTTCTATAAAACTGTATGTGATTTGTTAGAAGTAATTATTATTATTCATATACTTATGTTGTATTGAATAAGTTGATTTCCTAATATAGTTAGTTCTGACTAGTTTAAACTTATTGTTCTTAACTCTTTCAAGGTTAAAGTTGTTACTTCAAACTATATCAAAAGTGCAAAGTTGCTCCCCCAAATTGTTTATAAGATACAATCACACCAGTATAGTTAAGAATTTTATATTCCTTTTTATACAGTTTTTGAAAAATATTAGTTCTGATAAAAGCCAGCTTTTAATTTTAGCCAGTATTTTTTGAGGTAATCAGAAATTTTTTTTTGTTTTTTTTTTTGGCCTGGTTAAAGTCTAGTCATCAATTGAATCCAGTCAAAGTTCTATCACAGCTTGATATATAACAAACTGTATTATAGAATTTCCTTAAATTAGAGTCTGAGAAAAAAATTAAGAGTGAGCTATTAAAATTATAAAGCAAAAAATTATTGAGAAAACAAAATGAAAAATTGAACCCAAAATCAGAAATTGTGCGAAAAGTATAGGGGTCGTGAGAAAAGTATAAAAAATAAATTAAAATTTATAAATAAAATTTTAATCATAGAGTTAATATTAATTATTAGTGTAAATACTAATGACTTACTTGCATATTCTTTGTTAGAGTGAATATCTTTTGCCAAATAAACCTAAGGATAAAGTTACTGAGCATTAGATAAAAAATTTCCAATAAATAAAAAGTATATATTAATTCAAAATCATTACTTAGAAAATATGAGGATATCTCGTGCCTGGGGATAAAATTGAAATATATCTACCAAATACATGAATTTAATTCCTTTTTTAAATTAGAAATAATGCAATAATTATAAATTTTCAAACACCACAACAAATCAATATTTCGACTGTCAGATATAAGATTCACAGGTGGCAACACAACTGTGGAGTCATAGTTAGGGCTGCATGTTTGTCGCGGTGTGAATTTCCGCAATGATTTCTGCAAAATTGTCCTCTTTTTTTTCCTAAAAATCTGCAAATTTCTCAATATGTTTTGATTTGCGCGAAAATTGCTTAAAACTTGAATTTTTTTTTTAAATTTATTATTTTTATTTAACAGAGTTTTTCATTTCCCTGAAGCCTTAAATTAAACATGTTAAATTGATTAGATATTTAGGGGAGTGAAGCAAAATGGCAAGAAAATAGTTCAGAGGTAAACACAATCTTGTCACGTAAGTTGGTCTTTCTACACTTAGGGAGGGTAATAGACTGATAGGATTACCTTCCTGAAGTCAGTAAGAGAACAAAAGAAATTGGAATCACAAAAGAAGGATAATGTTATAAATCAAATCTTTGACAAAAAAATTGTAACTATTGCACTGGGCAATGAAATTTCTACTGCCTTTCTACATATCCAGGCAATTTTAAATTGGACGGCTTCTTGTGATTTCTTAAATAAGTATCAGTTTCTTAGATGAGAGGGAGATAAGGCTTTTGTAACTAGTAGTTTGAATGTAGAATGTTTGAGTTTTCACAGCAATTACTTCTTACAAAGTAACGGTCAAGGAATTGCACATTGATGAAAGAAAATTGATCGAGTTTTGGAATTCAAAGACTGAACGCAATCCAAAATTGGCAATTCGTTGTTTGTCGGTGCCTACAAACAGTGTGGAAGCAGAAAGAGCGTTTTCTAAGTACAAAATTGTATTAGGTGATGAAAGACGAAACATAAATGAGAATAATCTGACAATGTACAATACTTTGTACCGAAATTCTGTTAATTTAAATAAAAATATTAATATTGCTTGAAATTAAAAGAAATAATTTTGTTTTGTATTTTTTAAGCTTTTTTTTTTTTTTTTATTTGCACAATTTCTGTCTTTGCATCATTTATATAGTGAATTTTTTAAAGTTTAGAATCTGTGAAATTTTCAAAATTTCCTGCAAAATTCGGGTCTTTTTTCTCGCGACAAACTTGCAGCCCTAGTCATAGTAGAGCATATTTGTTTGCCACTAGTTAGTTATAAGTAAAGTATTACAAATTAAAAAAAAAAAGAAAAGAAGTTTTTGATGTTATAAAACTTATTTAGACAAATATCTATAATTAAGTGAACAAAAATATTACTCGAAAGAATATTATATAATTATTTAACTCATAACTAATCACATTTTAATGTTTTTGAGACCCAGTTTTATAGAACAATTGAAAATGAACACAGAAAAATATAAAAAAACTTTTATTAATTAATAAAGAAGTTATTATAAAGTTATCTTTTAATTCAGAAATTAAATAACTTAATTTATTTAGCACAGGGCAAAAGTTAAATTCAACGTATCATTTGTAATACTTTTCTAGTTCATTAATAAATATTTATTAAAGAATCTTCCGGTAAATTTTTAAAACAATTTTATCTCGCTATTATGCTATGATATGAAGTTTAATTTCATTCAAAATACCTTGATCTTTAATTGCACATAACAAAACAGATATATCAGTAATTAATACCTAAGTTGTAGCAAAATTTTGTTCATTTTGGCAGGCAAATAAATATCGATTTCATAAAGGAAATTAATAAAAAAATATTACAAATAATTTTTATTGCACTAATACATAAAAAAGTATGTTTAAAGATATTAAGTCATTATTTTCAAAAATATTAACATGCATTATAATACATTGGAAGATACAGGCAATAATTTTAAAAAAGTAGCATATCTTATGTTAAGGAAAAAAAAAAAAAACACTTGTCACAGAAGATTCCAACTATTTTAAAGAAATTAAAATGAATAACCATAGAAAAAGATCCTTCTCCAATGACTTTCCCAAATCGGAAATCTTTAGCAGATTTCTTCAGAGGAGGTTTAATAGGATTTGGTGGTACTTGTTCATTCAAAGTAGTAGCACTTGTAGTTCCAGGTGATCCATCCAAATTCTGTATACGACATTCAACAGACTGAAAATAAGCGCAAGATTTGACTTTTAACATTGTAGGCGTAAAAAAGATGCTATGATATCTCAACATAACATATATAAAAAATTCAAAATTAATTTTAATGAGATATAATTTCTAAAATAATGATTTGAGTTGTTCACAAATTATTTAAATACATTATTTTATCTATTTCTATTTGACATAAAATGGAAGTTGCAGAAAATCAGCTCAGGTTTTATCACTGCTTGACGATAGCAAATAAAACAAAACTGAAAAATACATAATTGGTACAGGTAGAAAAAGTATTTTATTGATATTTAAATGATTTTTAAAAAGAAAGAAAACATGATTTTTGTTTATGTTTTTCTTTCTTTAAAATTATCTTTGATTACATATTTTCAACTCTAGCAAAATTTCAATAAACATTCTTTCTTTACTAATTCCAAAAACAAATTATAATCAAGTTAACCTAATTCTTTAATTCAATGCAAATACAAGACCAAAGTACTGCACTTTGGTCACAACAGTTAACAAAATCAGATACTGATATTAAAGTATCTTTCTCTCTTTCATTATTTTTATTTTTATGAAAGTTACACTTATTTTAGGTTTTAAAAACATGTTAAGAAAATCTTCTCAAAACAAAACACATAATTCCATAAACTTTAATATTAATTTTTTATATTACGGCTTGTAATGAGGAAAATATAAGTTTTACTCTTTAAGTTCACTTTATTCTGAATTTTTCCTTTAGTTTCTTGCATGCCAATGCCTGGTTATCATTAAAGTTTTAAGATGGATTAACAATGCAAACTTTTTCTATGACTTTCTATTTTTGATTTTAAAAATAATGCCAATCCAAAACAACACACTGGCTTAAATTATTTCGTTACATACTACAACAATTAGAAAATAAAATCTCAATTAAAATACTTTTCAAACGTAAAAAATATTTTTTATTTCAGCAATGGAAACTGGGAAGCAAACCTGAAATAGCAGATTTCAGTTGGACTAGCTAGTCTAACTGGAAAGATTTCTGTATCAGCAATAAACAATTGCCAAGTTTAGATGATAATTAGGTACTGACACAAAAGAAACTATATAAAATACCATAGAATGGGAGAGACACGGAGATAAAATTTGTAGCAACATGCAGGCAAGCCACTACATATATTTTAAAATAGATAGCAAGAAAAAATATTTTGGCACCATAAAGAATGCAGATGATGTTAAACAACATTGTTATAGAAAATCCCAAAGCCAGTGAATTAAAATACATGAAGGGAATATATACTAAATCGTCTTTTTACATCAAGCTTTAGGACAGAACTCAGAGACCAATCATTACTTGGAAAGATTTCTGTATTAATACCTCCACGAAAATAAAACTGGACATGTGGAAAACTGGCAAACGAAAAACTAAAAAGACTTTACAGATGGGAACCAAACTCTAATTGCAAAACTAGTAGTTACCGACGGGTAAACCATTACATTCTTTATTTATTTGTAAGTACAAAAACCTTTTGGAGCCTTGGAGATGGTAGTTGTCACAAGCTGAAAATGATATGGATATATCTCAAATAAGGAATTGAAATTTTTCTTTCAATTTTCAGCAATAAGAAAAGTTGTGTTAAAAGTCAGGTAAAAAATCTCAAAAGATAAATATGTAAAATTAGATATTGTAGCCAAACTAGATCAGATTATATATTAGGAACTTTTCGAACAGTTTGGTACCTGAAAGGATAGTTTTTTGAAGGATATTTCCGCATCGTGATCTGTCCCACCAACTATGCAACCACTACTACGAGTTATACCTTAAGATTTGGTCCCTTTTCTGTGATTTTCTCTTTTTAATTTCTCGTGGACCTCTACCCCGAAGTTGCCAAGACTTGGAAATTATTCTGCCAAGGGACACGATATGGAAATCTCCCTCCCCATGGGTATATTCGCGCCAACTGCAATCGCCAAGGTGCCAAATAGATTTTAAAACATATTAATTAATTTTTTTTAAAGTAGATGCTTGTTTAGGGGTGGCTACGAGTTGTCCCTTTGTGTGATGTTTTTTTTTAAAAATTTCTCGGGGTCCACTGCCCAGAAGTTGTCAATATTTGGCGATAATTCTGCCACAGATCACGCTACAGAAACCTCACTCTCCCCATTTGGGGATATTTCTGTATCGTGATCTGTCTTGCCAAAATGCCAAATAGATTTCACACTTGCAAATTTTTTTAAAAAAACATGTAGATCTTTTCCTGGGGGTAGCTACGAGTTGGTCCCTTTTTGTGATGTTTTTTTTTTAGTTTCTCGCGGGCCACTGCTCGGAAGTTTCCAAGACTTGGCGATTATTCTGACACAGATCAAGATACGGAAATCCCCCCCCCCATTTTTCTATGTAGATATAAATGTATGGGGAAGATTTCGGAACTGATGACAAAAAATAAAGTTTTGACAAAAAATAAAGTTTTTTCTACTTTTTCTACATGGATTCTGCGGTGCACGTAAAAAACAAAATATATTGCAGGAGAGGACCAAATTGTAGGGTATAACTAATAGCATTTACAAAAACAAATCACTATTAATAGATTATTTTAAATTCTAGCAAATTCAATAACCCATTAGCACAATGTGGATTGTATTTGGCGCAGACGGGGAAGTAACCCTAAGTGTATTACTGAAATAAATTTTCTTAGCATAAATTTCCTATTTTTAGAAGGAAATATTAATGAATCCATCCATAGTAGGCCACATTGTTTTTAGGATCGCAAATTAGCTTGATTGTCAACGTATAGTAAAAAATTGAAAAAAAGACTGAAGAGTTTTTAAAATGTTTGAATTCAAAAATCCATAAATATTCAACAAATTATATCATGCCATGTTTTTATATATAATCATCGTTTATTTACATTGATAAAAATTAAAAGCTCTATTATCTCTTTATTAAAAATCTCAGAACAAACAAGTTAATCAATAGAAACTTACAACTTCTCCGGCACTCATTATTTCTCTTTCAAGAATTGCATTCGAATAAAGAGAAGTATATAAATAAATAAATAAAGAATGATAAAACTTTTAATTAAAAAAAATTACACGAATCAGATAAACAATAACAAAAAAAATCAAAAGCAGCAAACGCTTTGATGGTGTTGAGTTGTACTATAACACCTTTTAATAATTATTTGAATATATAAAACAGAAATTGGAATCAAGTTTGTTGATGGAAATTTAAATTTTTTTTTAATTATTTTATTTTTGTTAAACAATGTTTTCGTTTTTCATTCGGGATAAAACAAAATGTATTGGAATGCGCATGCGCCCAGTCCAGACACATTAGCAGACGTATTTTTCGTTTGTGATTTCGTTGCAGACACGCCTTTGTTTTACTGCAGTGCGGCTAAGGTAAAATTAAGTATATCTAATTAAATAATTCCGTTGTAATAAATTAACGCGTTTTAATATAAATTACAACACCGCTTAATTGCTAAATTTTGTATAGTTTTAAGATATCATGTCTTTATCTTATCCCTTTTTTTTCTTCCACAAAAATTATCCTTATTGTTACACTGGGAATAATTTTCAAATATAAATGTTTTGTTGCAAAATAAACAGATATTTTTTATGAAAAAAATCCCTTTTATTTTAGAAAAATTTTATAAAAAGAACATTAAGTGTATTGTTTTATTTTATGATTGTAATTGGTTTCTTACTAATAATGAAACGTTCAATAGTTAACTTCGCTTCATTCAGATGTCAAATTCGCCTTTCTTTCGTAATAAATATCAAATTGACAAAAATTAAACTGTTTCTTTTTTTAATAAATAATTATAAACTTGCAAACTTATTTTTTATCCATATTAAGTTTTAAATCACTTGTAGAGTAAATAATTATTACTTTATTAATATAAAGCGCTTTCTAGTTGAGGATCCTGCCTATTTTAATTAGACTTTTGTTGAGGAGATAACAAATCTTGATTTATATCATCCGTAGAAGTTTTTTTTCCAAAAAAGGAAGAAAAAAAAATCGGTATTCTTCAAAAATGTTCTAAGAAACTCATAACATTCTCAAAAGGCTCATTAGTTTCTTGGATTGAGAATTTTGTATTATATATCTTGCATCATATTTGTAAACTTTTCTTTTGAAAATGTATAACAAATTCTAAGATGTACAGAACTCAATTAACACCAGTGATAATTTGCCATAATAGTAACCAATCAGACAATCACCTATTTCTTTTTTTTTTTTTTTCTTTAATAAATTCTACTACCAAGCTACTTCTACTACTTTTTTTTTTCTTAAAAAAAGATTTTCTTTACATTAATATACTTAAATTTAATGAAAAAAAGTTTATTTAGATTTCATTCAAAAATATATGCAATTAAAAAAAATTGTAACTGCGTAGAAAAATGTCCTCAGCAATTCTCTGATTTAGTTTTGAATGGTTTCTACTATAAAGAAATACCCTGAATATATATTTATGAGATACTTTATTGATTCTTAATAAGTTTGTAACATTTTTTTACAATTATTTCTGCAATGGTACAATTTAAAGTGCATGTAAAATAATTATAATAAATACAATTTAGCATGGCAAAAGAAAAAACTAGGATATTTTTTTAATAGATAACTCTTTAAGTGTTGTGCTATTGAAGTTTTTCTCCTTCCTTTAGAATTTCTGATCATAACATAAAATAAGTTATTATGAATTATTTTACAAATAAAAGAAAATAAAGCATAATACATACTTCACTTAGTTTTTATGATTTTTGAGAAAACATCAAACAGGAAATGTTTGGTGTATATTAAAATTTCTATACCCACTGCTCAGATGTTAAAAAAATTTTCAAAATCAAAACTGCTCAGTCTAGTAATTTTATTTTGAGAAGAATAATGTTTATGTTAAAAAAGCGTGAATGTTCTACAACAATGTAATTGCGACACAAAGTGACAAACTCTGAAAATTTTATTTGCAACATTTTTTTATCACTTTATCTACCAAATATGTTTTATTTTTAACATAATTGTTTTGAACTAGCATTTTTAATTAAATTACTTACTAATAAAGAATATCACACCGTTATAATAACTAATTCAAGAAAAAACTTCTTTCAAGAATCTGTGATATTGGACTTTAAAATCGCATGAATATGAATAGCAATATTGGATTTTGAGAATCCCTTGAACATGAATCGCAATATTGAATTTTGAAGTCTCATGAATATGAATTGTGATATTGGATTTTAAATTAATTGGATTACAAATCCAGATATTGGATTTTTAAATCACTCGTATAAGAATCATGATGTACGATTTTTATTTCGCGTGAATACGAATAACAACACATAACTTTTAAATGGGGTAAATACGAAAATTGATGTTTGATATAAAACTCGTTTGATGTTAAAATAGCGATGTTGGATTTTGTGAATCCCGTGTACATGAATCGTGGTATTGGATTTTGAAATGCCATGAATATAAATTGCGATATAGGATTTTAAGTCACATACATACAAATCGAAATATTGGATTATTAAATCACCTGAAAAAGAATCGCGATGTACGATTTAAAAATTTCGTGAATACAAATTGCAGCTTGTAACTTTTAAATCGGGTAAGTACCAAAATCAGTGATTGATATTAAAATCGGGTGAATAAAAATTACGTTAGGCACAGTTCCAAATATTCAAATGGTGAAAATCTGCCAAACAAAAAGAATTAAATTGGCAGAAGAATTGTGTATGTAAACGTCTCGTTAACAGGATTTGGCAAAATTTCATCAGATAAGTTTTTAATTCGTGGAGGTCCTCGAACCATTGAAAATTGATACGAAAAACCCAGAATTCCGGAAACACAACCACCCCAGCTACAGTTTTTACGTTAATTTACTATGAGTATAAATGATTAGCTTTATAAAGTTTGGAATGACTCAGTAATTAAGTTGTCATAATAATACGATATGAATATGTAGTTTTCATTTTCAGATACTGTTTGGCCAAGAAAAAGTATTCTCTGATTTCAATCTAGCATGATTCTATCAATTGTTTGTAAATATCTGTACAATCGGCTGAGAAAACGAAGAAAATATTTTGCTTGCTTATTAGCTACTTGATATTTTATTTGCAATTTTATTTTGTTTTCAACTGTTCTTTAGGTAAGAAGCTTTGTTTCTCTTTAAGTTAATTTAGTTTGAGTTACTAATTTTGTATGCTTATTTTTTTATTTATTCATTTTAAATATAATTGTATAATTTATACCTTATTTGGGTTGCAAACATTTTATAGTTTCATGTAAATTATTTTGTTTAGTTTGGAAATTTTTTTTTCCTATTGCTGTGCTTTATTAAGGTGTTATTATTTCTGTTAGATAGCCACATCTAAGAAATTAAAGACAAATTGAATATTTTGTAATACATTTTCTACTTTTTAAACATTTTATAATTTTTTCCATCTAACTAATAATAATTATAATACTAATAATTAATAAATATAATATAAAATATTCAAAAATTATAAAGAACACCAACTATATTTGTCAGCAAAGGTTCTTTCAATTATCTTAACTTATATTAATTTGTATGGCATGCAAGTGAATAAAACTATGGTTTAGAAATGGAAGTTCAAATTATTGAATCAGTAGGAGTTCAAGTACTGGAGAAATATGTTGCCATTCATAGAGTTGAAAAAATTCAATCAGTTTGAATGACAAATGATTTACAGTTTAATAAAATTTTTCATTTTCACAAAAATTTATCTATGAATATGCATTGAAAAATTAAGTTGCTTGAAGCTTCAGTTGAACTTAATACGATAGGAATAATCTCTAATTTTCTTAATATTTTAAATTTTCTGTCCTTTTTTTTTTTTTTTGTTGAAATTTTAAGCTCTATTGCTGTTAGTTTTTTCCCCACAGAATTCTTTCATGTATTGAAAAATTAAATAAAAAGTAACGTTTTTGTGTTGGAAGTATGATCTTGGTTACTTGATGATTTAAAAACTTCATTTGGTTTAAAATATTGAAAATGGAAATAAAAGTCTTAAAAATGAGTGCCTATTTTTGAGCGGTCAAAACATGTCTTACTATCCTCATTATTTTGAAGCAAATGAATTTTTTAAATCATCAAATATTTCTTTCCACTTCAGTTACTTGGGATTATTCATTTAATATGAACTCTGTTGTTTAAAATAATTAGAAGCAGAAGATTGAGAGCAACTTAAAAGTTGAAGCGATTCAGAAAATACTATACTGAATTACACAAGGCACTTAGCAAGAAAACTTCATGCCCCATCATCATTTTTAAATGAATAATAAATATTAGAAATTTTGGAAGTATCAAACTTAGTTAAATTTGAATTTTGAGTTAAATATATATTTCACAGTCTAAGTGCCAGAAGGAGAAAATATTAAAACTTTCTTTCAATGTCAAATTGAATTATTTAGCAAAACTATGTGCCTGTTTTTTTTTCCTTTCCCAAAGAAAAATATCAAAACTGCCAAGTCTTGTTGATTCCGTCAGCATTGGTAGCTTCAATTAAAAAAAAAGATAAGTTAAAAGTGATGCACTGAAAAATCTCAAGTCAGAGATTTGCAGCTATTAAATTTTAGAAATTTTTTCATACACATAATGTTTAATTTTTTAGGTTATTTCTTCAATTAAAAAAGTGTCATTCTTATCAAATACAGAATGTACTTGGCAGAAGACCATTTTTATGATCACTTCCATGCTGAAGAATATAATGATTTCAAGTTCTGGAGGGAACCAATAATGGAGATCACTTTAGAAGAGTTAGATGTTCCAGTGACGAAAAAGAAGGACGAAGTTGTAGTTTCCACTGAATTTGATTCCTTCCTTTATTGGAGGGATCCAATCCCGGAAATAAATGAACTGTAAACTTTACATGTTTTGTTAGGTATTATACTTATTTAATTAGTTAATTATATTGAAATAGAATCATTGGATTACTTGTTGGTGAATAAGTAATAATCTTAAATGCTTCTACTGATATTTACAATATCCAAACTATGAAATGTTACAAAAACAAGCTAGTCTATGTAATAATTTTAAAGATTGTTGGCATCACTTAATATTGATTTATTTCTGCTGCAAAGTTTATTCTATGTATCAAACTATTGGGCTTGTGAATTAAAATGTTAATTTTTGCATAAGTCTTTCAAAATTAGAATTGCTTAATATCTATATATTCGTGAATTATGTGATAAAATATTTCTGTGGCATCTTTACTGAATAAAATATTTAAATATATGAAAGATTGTTATTATTTTTTTTATAGTCCTAGATAAGGCTGGTCTCACGAAAATGCAGCAGTATAATGTTCACGAGAGATCCTTTTTGTAATCATAACAAATAACAAACTGAATTTGAAAGTTATGCCCAATTTTGCAAATATTTAATAATAATTACATTGGCAAATATGATAGCAGTTTAATAAATTGTTTGAATTACATTACAATAATAATAATTTATCAAAAATTAATTAAATACCTCCAGTTAAACGTAAGATTTTGGAATCCCAAGTTATTGACCAAAACTGGTCACAGCTTTTATAAACCCTAAAGAAGAAAAAAATAAGTTTGTGTACTGATAATATTCACAGAAACCTAAATTAAGCAACACTTTATTTAAACAGTCCTTTTTGGAGAACAAAATAATTTAACATTCTTGTTAAAATTTTAAAACTAAAAACTTTTATTCTTAGTAAAAGTATATATTTATCAGGGGCCTGTTCAGGCCGAAATTACTACTGTTTAGCCGTACCTTCACAAATTCAACTTTAGGAAAAACGATAGTTTTACAAAATACTTTTTCTTAAAATTTTATTTTTGTATCTCTTAAGAAGCGATAAATTCATATTTTTGTGTTGATTTTTTAATATAATTTTTATATTTTCACAAAATAGGTACCTCTCAGAAAAACCTAGATTGACCTCTGTTTATATTATTTGCATATACAAATGAATATTTATTATATATATTTAATTACAGCACAAGTAGCCTATATGTAAAAATTGCTTTCTAAATAAAAAATAGGAAATGAGGGAAATATATTGTAAAACAAGTTATCTAGGGTTTTAGTTTAAAAAGTGTTCTCATATAGACTTGATAAAATTAAAAATATAAAACTTAATATAATTAATTCTTGTTTCAAAACACGCAGTTAAAGTAGGTTTTGTAAAATGATTTAAGACAGCGTACATAATGTACAATTGAATTAAAGAATTTATAAGAACATTAGAAAACTTCCAAATTAACATCTTAATCAAAAACGTTTTTTACCTAAATGTTAAAATTTTCAGTAAATAAATTTGAAATAGAATACTCTTTTGGAATGTTAATGTATTTAAAATCTTAGTAAATGTTTTTTTTTTTTTTTTTTGTTATTGCAAACATTACTTTTAGAAACGATATTAGCATTCTAATCTGAAACAAGTTTTCACTTTTATATGCACGATAATAAAAATTCAGCATTATTTAATGTAGTTGTTACAGGAAAATACTAATCATTTTATGAATAAAAACAGTAACAAATAGTTTTTAGACAAAGATAGTTTCATTTCTGCAAGCAAGCATTAAATATTTTACTTACATTAAATATTTTGTTACAAGAAAACTATCTTGGAGATGTGTGTTTATAAAATTAATAGTAAAGACACACTAGAAAATTTTAAGATAAAGTTTAATTAAACTAAAAATATGTACATTTCTAAACAATGTGCTTAATATAATTAACAATCGGTTCTGAAAAATTAATTTGTTTTATCTGAATCTTGCTTTTCATCTTTTTCTAACTCCAACTGATGCCTACGATTTCGCCAAGCTAAAGTATAAGCATGAGGATGAATTGGAGTAACACCAACAGTACCTAAAGAATATGAAAAACATTGAAATTAATTAATAAAATTGTGTATAACTTCTATAATTTTTGTGAAAATTTATAAAAATAATTTATTAATACAAAACTATAATAACTAAAATTAACAATTTCTTAAAAGAATAATTTTTTAAAATCTAATAATCCTTGCAAGAGCAAAGGTTAAATACATGCACATTGAGCTACTAGTTCATAATCTTGTAAAAAGAAATTTAATTAAAGCATTTAACATTCATTTTTTTTTTTTTATTGCTTTGCTTGTCATTTTAAAACCTGCAGCATTGATGAACTAAAAATCAACTACGCTTTGCTTTGAAAAATAAATATAACAACATTTGCTACATTTTGTTTTTATATATAAGTTCATAGTTCCTAAAGTAGATTTCAAATTACAGACTTAAGTACAAAACTTTTCATTTTCATGCATTAAGAAGACATGATTTTACCCATACATGCTGATTGAAAAAGAGAAATAATAATGAGGAAAAGATAATTTTGTGAGTACTCTGAGCAAATATTTGATATGGTATGAGATATATAATTTTTGTAGTAATGTTATTTAAGAATTTTTCAGCAAAATGTTCAAGAAATAAAATAAAAAGAAAGTATCAGAGCTCAATTTTTTTTTTTTTTTACCATGTTGGGTATGTTAATTAACAACAAAGCTATATTTTGAAACTGATTTGAATAATTGGCTAGGATTCTTTTAAATAATTGGATTTGTTACAAAAAATGGCATCATTTTCCATATGTAGATAACAGTTCAAAATGTTTGGAATTATTTTTTTAGCTGGATAATAGTAATTTAGTGATATTGGAATCCCCACAACACATTTCATACCCTTTAACTTACATTTCTATTTTATTATTATCTTTTCATGAGTGGAAAACATTTCTACTTTAATGGAGGAACACTAGAAAATAGATTTTCCTACATACAAATCTACTTAGATATTTTGATTGGAAATTGAAATTTTTGTACAATCTACTTATAAAACAAATCAGTTAAAAGGTTAGTATACATAAAATCCTTTTCTAACTGCTTAATAAATCTACAATATATAAATATACAATAAATCTACAAGCATAGATAACTGCAAAAAATTAAATCTGCTAACTTCAAAAATTTTTTTCTATCCTAATTTATAAAACTGGATAACTTACATTTAAGCATGGCTACATTGGTAAATCATCGATTCATTATTCGTTCTTAAGAAATTGTTTTTTGCTTACTGATTACTGTAAATATTTTCATAAAGATAGTAAGTTCCCATCATGGATTCTGTTGTGTTTTCTTACCTTTAACAAAAATGATTACGATGGAATTGTACCAGTTTTATGATGGGAGGAAAGAGTTTTAAGGTGGAAATATTTTTATTCCAGTTTTTATGGTGGAGGTAGTTTCATTGCAGTTTTTCAGAAGGCTTTCACAGTAGTAGTAATGATTTCTCGTACATTTATGCTTATTATGAAAGATGGATTTATTTCAGAGAGTTCGAACAAAAATATTTTTAAAAAATAATTGCTATGTTATTTAAAAAATATTTTTAGAAGATACATAGTCAGTAGACAACAAATTAAAAGGCTTTTCTCTTTATAGGGATGAAGAGATGAATCATTATTTTATCATGAAGATTTTTTTTAAAGTTGATTAACGGACGAAACACCCAGTCCTATGGCCAAGAATTTAAAAGTGACTGAACGGTTCCTAACAGACACTTAGAAGCATGGGAAGATGGCTATTTTATTGAAAGATAAAATAGCCAAAAATAAAGCTAACCCGTGATATTAATATTAAGTAATTTGGCTATAGTTTAATTAACAAAAAGATCGTGAGAATGAATATAACCCTGTAACTGAAAAATTTTTGTGGTAAGAGAAATAAAGTAACTGAAGGAATAAAGAGTAAAAATAGATTTGGATGTTTGATTTAGTCACAGCAGTGAATTAACGAATTAAACAGTCGTATTGAATTAAAAAGTTAGCCGTTACATTAATTGTTAATAAGAGAATAAAATATTCATAGTTGCTTTTTATAAAATGTAATAAAAATAAAATTTTAAAGATGGAAATGCATATCTATTACTTTTTAATGCTTTTGATACCCAGATGTCAACAACAATAAAGAAATAAGAGTTTTCATCTCCTTATTTCTCTCCTGAATATATTAGTCCATTAGATGCCATTATGCCAAATAACAATTTCTTATTGATTTTTTTAGAATTATTGTATTTAATCATGATCATATAAAGCAGAATAAAAGATTTTTTACTGAAAATTTAATTAGTTTTATTTTTAAAGCTTGTTATCAAAATGGGAGCTTTGATGCTGAATGGTAGGTAAATATAGGGTCACATTTTCTCCCTACCCCTTCAATTCTTCAACTGCAGAAGACTAAAACCCCTTACCATATACACAATTATAGGATTTTCTTATCAATAAATAAAGTGTAAAATTTACAAATATAATTTTAAAAAATTAACAAATAGAAAAACTTATTATTTGGTCTAATAAACTTGATTTTTTTTTTCCAAATGGTTATTTTGTATGGTACAACTGTGAACACTATGTAAATTAAGTTTGCATTCAATACACTAATACAGAGAATTGTTCCATGATTTTCCCATCTTGATTGCTTAAATGCACTCTCGACAAACTGATTTATTCATTTTATTTTCACATCATTTTTTGGTTTTAACATTTCATGGCAAGTCATATTTTACAAGCAAAGAAAAATGGCCAATAGTTAAGATTTCTAAGAAGATAAAATACACCTAAAAAGATGGCCCACTTTGGATTTCAGAACTATCAGACACATAAAGATCTCTGTATAATCCCGTTGCAATCACACTCAACGTCATGTGTTGAAATGGAGAGTAAATTTTTTTGAATCAGCTTATGAGAGGCTTATTGAAGTTGACTTACTTCTAAAGATTTTCAGCTATTATAGTGAAAAATATTTTTAAAGACTGTGCTCAAATAAAAGAGAACAGAAAAAAAGTCAAATTTTTCTCATTTTGCCTATTTTTATTATAAAATTCAAATACGTAATAAACATTTTCATTCTCATAAAAATTAATATAAGATAAAACTTTATATTTAGTGATACCATAATAAAAATTAAATTAATCAATGAAGGGGAAATAGGAATAAACAAAAAGCAGTTGTTCCAACAGCGGGAGTTACAGCAAGTAAAAAATTATTAATGGGTTAAATAAAAGGTAGTTAAAAATTGTACATAATAATCATCAACCGAACTGAAGTTATCTTTTTTGGAGCATTTTCCTACTCAGTCCGCATATTTTTAATTTTTGGTTGACTAACAAAGCTGCATTTTTTTTATGGAATTTCAAAAAGTAAATAAATAAATAAAAATGAAGAAAGAAGCATTTTGTAAACATAGAAAAAGTAAAAGCATTATACTTCTTTGTTTTTTAAATCAGGATGCATAACCAGATCTTTCAACAAAAAAAAAGCACTTTTTAAGTATTTTTTAAGCACTTAAAAAAATTTTTTAAACATTATATACATCAGCAAAATGTAAAATAATTTTCAAAGACTTTACATGATCATGATAAAATAATTATTTCTTAAATATAATAATATAATTTCTTAAATATTATTAGCCACCATAAGAGAGATTTTTCAGTTTGATTTCAAAGGAAGGACAACGAAACCTGAAATTGAGAATCTCTTGCAAAATGCAGCACATAATAGTGCACGAATAATTTTCACTGAATCCAGCTCAGTATATGCACAAGCGAACCCGCAAGCATTTCATCGAACGTGTCAAATGGTTGGTGCTTTCACACGCTACAGAATGACAGTACGCCGAAATGCATTGAGTTTAAATGATTTGTGAAAATGTTGAATAGAACAATGTAAAAACCACCCTTTTGCATAAAAACGTGGCGAAAATCGACATTTAAAAGAAAAGAAAAATCTCCTTTTTGAAAAGGGAAAATTAAGCACTTTTTAAAAACACTCAATAAAAAAGCACCTTTAAGAGCTTTTAAAAATCGAAAACAGGCACCTTTAAGCACTTTTTAAAAATGCTACGCACCATGTAAATTGAATTCCTGTGAGAAAAACTTCACAATATTCATATTTATTTAAATATATAGATTTAAAAATTGATTTTTTATTGCAAAAATAAAAGGACTACAAAAGACAACAAAACCATTTCATAAATATGTCTCAATACCTTTAGTATTTATAGTAAAAAAATAAGTACCTATAGGATTAAATTGGGCTTTTCAAATGTTGGGCTCTGGGATAAAGTTGTAGAAAATTTTCCTTGCTACTGACTACTTTCTGATTTAGCATGAAAACCACTAGCTAAAAGTTCCATAAAAGCTGGGTCTAACATTCAGAGGGTTAAAACATTTTAAACTAAATCACTAGGCCTATTTTTTTAAAATTTATTATTAAAATAATAATAATACAGTGGAACCTGTTTATCTCAAACCTCTTTATCTCGAAAACCTCGATATCTCTAAATTTTTAAAATTCCCTACATTTACTGGCTAAAATCAATGTATTTTCCATGTTTATGTCGAATTTGTTTTTTAAAAACGTCAGTTTCTCGGATTTCTAATAATAGAACACAAATGTAAAAACTTTCTTTATCAGTAGAACTTGCAGACAGAGATGAATTTCGTGAACCCACAGGAAGTAAAAATAAAAGGTTGGGGGATATTTCTTGGAATTTCAATCATTATCCCTGCTCTTCCTTAACTAGAATGGAATACAATGATTCTGGCAGTAAGTGAGGGGTTAATAGTTGTGACCACCAAATTCAAAAATATTTCCCATGATTTCAAAAATATGTTTATAATAGTTTAATTTATTGTAATAAAAATGAAAGAAAATCAAATTCCCATGATACCAGTTCGATAAACAGTATAACAAAATTAACTTAATCATAAAACAGAGTTTTTATGGTTGGTATCAGATTTTTATCTGTACTCGTCAGTAAAAGCTAATGAATATTGAAATCAACAACATAAAATTAATAACATTGAATTTTTTTACCTAAAAGCATGGCAACAGTTGATCGAACCCAGGCACCTTCAGCAACATAATATTTAAATCTTTCAAGGTTTAAAGAAATAAGCTTTTCACCACGTTCATTAGGCATGGGATCATACACTCCAATCTGTTCAACACCAGAGCTTATGTTGCGCTCTTCAGGTCGAGCCACTACTATATGATAAAATGGTCGATTAGAACAACCCTTTCTTAAAAGTCGAATGGCAAATGGCTTAGGCGTAGTCAAGAATCGCTTGTACCTGACCATAATTCTAACCTAAAAAGAAAAACTAAATAAATTTTTGAGGCAAAAAGAAAAAAATAGAATAATTCAACAATTATAGAAACATGTTTAAATTAAAAGTTATAGAAATTTTATAACTCAAAAGCTAATTTTTAAATGTATTAATTGAATAGTTTCCAGAAAATAAAAATTTTAAAATATACAACTCATTATTAAAATTACTCATAAGTGTTTTCTGAGAAATTTATCCACAAGCTTATTTCAAATTGTGACATTTAAAACTATTAAATTTTTTTACATCTTTCAAAACATATTAATTCATCATTAAACTGAAGAACAAATAATTATTTAAAAAAGATTATTCAAATTACCTTTGAACAAATAAATAAAATTTTAATTGAAAATCAGTTTCAAAGATACAGATAGAATATCAAAAATTTAAAATAAATTAAAACCAAGCAAAAGTTGAACTGCTCTAAAACTAATAGGATGACATTAAACTGGTAGAACCACATTTTTTGAATTGAGACTACTTCTTCTTATATTTTAAGAATCTAATTGCGTAGATAAAAAAAAAAAAAAAAAAAACGATGGCAAGATTTCTGTATTAGTACCCAATTTTTGCCAAAATTTGCCCAAATTTTGATAATAATTGGGCAATAGAGAAAAAAAAACAAATAAAACATTACAGAAGAGGATAAAATTGAAGGGATTATCTAGCAGTCACTGTTACGCAAAGGCGCAACATTTTGTGTCTCTGGCCACATTTTTTGGGGAAAGAGGGAGGCAGTGACATCCTCCAATTTCTGATGCCCCCTGTTTTTGCTATTGTCTTTTTTTTGCTTTCTTCCTGCTGTTACTTTAGAGAAGACCATTAATATAAAATAAAAGAGTTCTTCTAAAAGCCCAGGCAATTGAGTTTCTAATTCCAGCTAAAAACATCTGCTTTGGAGTACTGATGGACTTACTGAGGAAAAAATTTCTGAACTCAAATGCTTGTACAGAAAACATGAAATAATTTGGCCTCCATGATTACTAGTCCTTTACTTTGAAATGCTCTTGTCAAACTACTTAAGGCATCAAAATTTATGTCAAAAAATCACTAATTGCAAAAACTAAGATTATCCATGAAATGTCTGAACTATACAAACTTGAAGCTTTTAAAATAACTGTCTTGAAGAATTCTCTGTGTTTTCCTTTAGAACCTTCCACAAAATAAGCCTAATTTCCATTGTTTCTCCTTAGGTTGGAATCTACTGCACAAGTTATTTGCTTCTCTCAAGAAGTGAAAGATAGTTTCCACCAGAAACAAAGCATGCTGGCTGTGTCCGTCGCTTTTAAATTTGCTTCCGATCAAGTTTAGAAAAACATACTGCTTAAAAAACTACTAAATCTGGATGTCACTGGCTGCATCTTTAATCAGATCAAATTTTTTATCAGTCAAAGATTTATTGGAGTTAACAATAGAAATGTGAAATCCTGCTTTAGGCAAGAAATGGCCTCGCACATGCATCTATTTTAAGTCTTTACTTGTTTAATATAATAATTAATGATGTTTTGGAGGAGCTCGTTGGCATGAAGGAGATCCCGGTTTTGCTTTTCGAAGATAACCTGTCATGCGGTCAAGACTAGATATCTAGAAACTTAAAATATTATTAAATAAGTCATATTATTAAATATTATTAATCAAACCTTTAAGAGTTAATAATAATTCAGAGAATTAATAACTGAATTTTATGATACATTATTAGCTAACTAAAAATTATGGTCACTAAATTTTTTTTAAATTTAAGAATGTGTCGTGGAAATAATAATACAATAGAAATGGTTTTCAAGATTTTGGCTTGTAATATCGGCCATCTTGCTTCGAATTATTATAAATGATTACTCTTGGACGACAGAGAAAAAAACTGAATTGGAAAACTCACATTTCTCAGCAAGATTTGCCGAGTTGGGTCTGGGACAAATGGACGAAGCTCAGACAACATTGAAATCCATTTAAATCTCATCACCGATAAAATACCCAACAATGATAGAATTTCAGCAAAGTCAGGATTTTGGCTTGTATTATCCAGTCTGGGACAAAATCCCGAAATAGATGAAACTCAGATAACATTGAAATCCGTTTAAATCTCATCACCAATGAAATATCCGACCATGAAAGAATTTCGGTGAAGTCGGGATTTTGGCTTGTATTATAGGTCATCTTGCTTCGAATTATAATAAATGGTTGCTCTTGGAGGAGAAAGAAATAACTGAATTTCAAAACTCCCGTTTCGTTTCATAGCAAGATTTGCCGAGTCGGGTCTGGGAAGAAATCCCGTAATGGACGAAACTCAGATAACATTGAAATCCGTTAAATCTCAGCACCGATTTTATCCGAAAACGCATGAATTTTGGCTAAGTCAGGATTTTAGCTTGTTAAAAGAAAAAAAATAATAAAAATGGCGACTGGATTACAGCGCTGGGGGGGGGGGGGGGGGGGCAGCCCCTGTTGACCGACGGGCCTGGCTACCTGAGTGGCTCCAGTTTACTCTGATACATCATCTGACCCCAATTTGAGAAATACTGGAGCATATTGTAAGCTCTTTTAGTTTAAATATCCAGTGGGGATAGTATTTTATGAAAGCTTTGATGAGAAGATTTCTGTGGTGTTTCTAGCAGCTGAGGCTTAAAAAAATTAAATTCAAGAAAAATTTGTGTTCTTTATTGATACCAAGGCTGCAATTCAGACGTTGGTAAAAAAGAAACAATCTTCCTTTCTGAAATAGTTCAGTATTAATAAGTTATTCAAAATCTTATTGAAAACAGAAAAAGGATTACTATCCAATGGATCTCCAGCCATGTCAGGATTTATGGAAACGAGAAAACGGATACACTAGCAGGATGAGTAGATAAATTTTAAGCACTAGTACTGATACGCATTTAAGTACTTCACAAGCACTCAAATAATACAATAACAAACTTATAAATATATATAAAAATCCACAAAACTTATGGTGTTTTTGAAAAGTTAAGCTTGATTTTTTAAATGGTTAAACTCCTTGTTCATAAAATCAGGTTTTTCTCATTCAAGGCTTGAGCTAAGCATTCGCCACCTCGCCAAATGCGATAAAATCGTTAATTTAGCAAATGAAATTGTGTTTCGGCGAATGATTTTTTCCACTAGAAAAAAATGGTTAAGATTTGCATTTGGAGAAGACTTTCGAAAATTGGCAAATACTTTTGATATTTGATTATTTTATTGGCTAATAATTTGAAATCCTTAACGTGGGCCCTGATAATGTATCAAATCTCCGTTATAATGAAAAGATAACAGGCACTACAATTGCAAATTCAACATGGTTAGGCTTTCTTTCAGTAAAGTAAGAAATTAAAAGAAATATTAAAAACAATGATGGCTATAGTATTCTTTATAAGCTGTACATTTGCTATTAAGTACACAAAGAATTATATATAAGATTGGAGACGCCTTGGCAATTGCAGTTAGCGTGAACAGGTAAGGATACAAATATCCCTTGCAAGTTGCTATGATCTAGAAAACAAAGTGTGATAAATTTGAAATCAAGTTAGCGTGCTTTGAGACATGTTATAATTTAGCTACATTTTCGGTCTGTGTTCAAATAAAAACGTATATTTCACTGAAAATTTCATTAAAAATATTGATGTTTTACTCACAAGCAATTATTTTTTTCTTCTAAATATTTTGAAGAAAGTGAATGTATTTTTTTATATGCGGTTTGATGATATGGATGAATGGAAACAAAGAATTTTAATGAACTTAGTAAACTCAAAAAGTTGCAAAATCAGTATCCGGTTCCTTTAGAAAATTCACATTTTGGAACGTGTTTTGAAAACACGGATTGCACCGTTCATTTAGACGAGAAACTTACCGAACAATAATTTTAAAAGAAATAATTAGAACTAAGTTGTTTGTTTTTGTCTCAATAAACATTTAACTAAAAAAATCAGTTTCCTGTATTTGGTTAGCTTTATTAAATTTTATGGTTAATATGTTTTATTTATTTTAATTTCTTTATTTTAGTCTTATAGAATGATCAAGTTATAGAAATGATAGTTCCCCGTAGAATACACCCAATAATTGATTCAAAATCATTGAACTGCTTTTCATTAAATAAGTTACTCGTAGCGCTTTGTACCTATTATAAAATTGCCAGCTATCAAAATTTTGACCAAAACAAGAAGTCGCATATGTGTGTTTGACATTTTATCGTTTTGTATTCTAAGAGTATCGATTTTGACAGGCAGATGGCTTAAATAGGTGATAATATTTTCTCTTTTGTGATAACAGTTCTTCTCTTTCCCTTTTATCTTTCCGCTTTTGTAATTGACTATGTACGACATTATGTTCCTAATTTCTGTATAGGAAATTTCATGATTTGCAAACAATGATGACTTCTACAAATGATGATTATAATCCTTTTGAGGTAAAATTTAAAATATCTGTAGATAGTTGAATTAGTTTAGACATTTAAAATTTCTTTAGTTTTTTTAAAAATTTTTACAAATAATTACAGTTTAAAAGAGAAGGATGCCATGGTTTTCTTCAATGAATGTAATGATTTCCTATTTGTCGCGAATTTTTTAAAAATATGAATAATGAGCAAAAATGTCATAATTTTTTTTAACAGGCATGATTTTTAATAATTGAAATATTCACATTTTCTATGAGCTGGTTGTTGTTACATTTTCTCAGTTATGCAGATTTGGAATCTATTCATCGCATGATTAACGAATTTTCCATCACCTTAAAATGCAAATAAAATGAGTTTGTATCTATATTGATTGTAGGCTCTTAATTATTTAACATATCTGGAACTGAATGTATAATTTTAGTATATGAACTTTCTTAACTGCATTTGTACATAATCATTTGTGAATATCACAGTAAATGTGTGGCTTAATAATCTTCAAAATTTTTAATGAATGATCTTTTGTTAGTTTTTAGTATTATGTTGTTTTTCATAACACTCGTTTTCGTAACAAGTGTTCTTAATAAAGAAATTTTTTCCAATACTTATAGGAAACAAATTTTGTTGCAAGTGAATATCTATGAACTCTTTCTGTTTTATTTTACTTTGTTTCGTTTCATAATTAAAAAATAATGATAGTTTAAAATAATCTACTATAATAATATTTTGACTTTTACATAAAGGATTAATTTAAATCTAATTATTTTATGATTAAGCATCAAAGTTGGCAGGAACCACCTGAGTTTTATTTTAATTTATGTCTCTAAAATAGTCTTTGTAGTCATGAGTATATATTTATTATACAACAATTTTATCAGGTTAAGATGTATGTAAATTATTTGTTTTTATTTTGAGTTACTCATGTAACATTAGGAATATTTTTATAAAGAGTAATTTTCTAAAATTGATATCTCTCTTTAAATTTAAAAATAATGTAAGAAATTACTTTATCATTTTTGAAATATTTTTCTTCGATTTTATTTGTACCCAGTTTTAATAATCATTAAAAATAAACAAGTCTTAAAATCTTTAGTTTGTCTAAAATTAATTTAACTTTATTTATTTTTTTCTGGCACTTTAAAAGACATTTCTTATTCTGAAAAAGAAAATTATGCTTTAGTTCTTAACATTTTATATTCTCAGAAATTTAATATCATTTATTTATATAGATCATTGGCAACATGCCAATGCTGTTACTGGTTTTCAGCTGTGCTAATACTTACTCATAATTTTTTATTTATTTATGATATGCTTCAGTTGTCATTTTGTTTCTGTAGATATAATATTTTGCGGACTGATATGTAGCATTAACAAAATGAATATGATTTTTTAATTATTTTTTTGTAGGATCCAAGTGTAAAAAACTTAACTACTCAAGTTGGCAATAATCAAGACTCAATTGGAGCTTACAATCCATTTGAAAAACCAGTAAGACAGGTGACTTTTTCTATTTGTTATGTACTTTTATTAGTGTTATGAATTATGTACTTTTATTGGTACTTTATTAGTGTTATGTTTTTTTTTTTTTATTATGTACTTTTTAAAGTTTATTTTTTTCTCATTTAAAATGCTCTTGTTCACAAAATATGAATTTATTTATGAATTATGTTAAATATACAGTAGAGAACCATTTATCCAGTATCCAGATAACCGGGAAACCAGAAAACCGGGAAAAATTTTGCTCGGTTTTCCAGCTATTTTAAACTGGAACGATTATGAAAAAATGCGGAAATTGGACTCATCCTTGAAGTTGAGTAGAGGAAAAAGTGAGGAAGGGGAGAATTTTTCCCCCCGTTTACCCAGAGAAACGTCATATCTTCTCTGACCTTGAAGATCTTCAGACAAGAGGAGGCAGGGAAGGGATGAATGTTTTATTTTCTCCTTTAGGCCGTCAATCAAACTCAAAGGAGTGGCATGCTGACTTCGTTTTCTCTGATTTATGAGGGGGTGGGGAAAATGCATTGCATGTGCATATCAGTGAACAGAAGATGAAAGAGAAAAATATATTTATCTATTTGACATTGATTAATAAAAATAAAATATTTTCTTTTGAATAAATTCTGATTCTTTGGTATCATTTGCAAGCTTTCTTGATGTGGAATCACATCTGCTTTTGTTAAAAATCGTGTTTTTATAAGTAAAAAAAAAATATATATAAATAAATAAAATAAAAATTGTTTAATAATTTAAACATACGATTATTTTATGAAGCAGATTGCAGATTTGTTTTTCTGATTCCACCACGCTTTATTTTTTTCTCACGATAAAGTTTGCTCTTAATAAATTAATTCTTTTTATTCATAAATTTTATCATTAGGTTTTACTTTATTCTTTTTTTTAATTCCGTTGATATTGCCTTGTTCTGGGCTTTAATATTTATGTTAGTGCCTTTTTTAACGATAGTTTCGATTTTCGTTGTTCTGAGTTAGATTAATAAGTTTTCCTTTTATTTTATCGTTTTCCCCTCTGTATAATTAGGTATGAAATATATTGCGTTATTTAATCATTGGTTTTGTTTATTTTAGTTAATTTAGGAATTGTAATTATTTTTAAAAAATAAATTTGAGAATTTTGTATTTTTTAAACTTGTTTTTCTTGTCTAAACTTGCAAATTTTTTATTTTATTTTTCTACCACTTTTTTTTCTTTTTAAATTTAGGATTGCTTTCCTTTTTTCTCTTACTTTAAATTGTGTCACACTTTTTCCTTGTAATTCGGGTTCGATAAAACATCGATTAACGACACTTTTTGGTTGATCCAGAAAACCGGGAAATTCAGACATCCGGGATAGCGATGGTCCCGAGCATCCCGGATAATTGGTTCTCTACTGTATTATAATTTTTTAAATTCTTAGCTATGTTTTTGATCTAGTATTGTACTATATTACTTAAAGATAGATTTTTTTGCTAATGAAGCTAATTATGGTGATATAGGAAGGAAAAGGTGAACAACATTTATTCTAATAATCTAAAATATTTGAATGTAAACATTTTTTCACTAATTTAATGTTAATTTTTCATTCTTGTTTTAAATTTCAGTCAAAAGAAATATTTTATCATACACTAGTTGTTAAATAATTTTCCAATATGTTTAAAACTTCTGTACTCTATAAATTTCAGCCACCATCATTATAGACCTTTTTTTTTCATGTTAAAATATTGATTATTTATAAAAATTCCTGTGATTATTAGTTGCTTAACTTGTTGTTAAGAAAAGTTTAATCTACAAATGCTAACATTAAACAAATCAAAATTATTTTAGATGTTTTTTTTTATATGGTTTTTTAAATTTTCTCTCAGTTTATAATGCTGATCTGTCCTTATTGTGAATTGATAAGTGCTTAATAAATTTACCAATCATTAATCAAATTATGTTAAGTATCAATTGGGGTTTATGTATCTTGGAACTAGTTAGTAGATTCTTTAAGTTTGTTATTTGTTTTTATGTTTGTCAAATATTTTATTTTTTATGTAAATCATATCTTAAATATTCATTTATAACAGTGCTTTAATATGAAGATGTTAAAGGAAATGTTCCATGTGAGAAGTTATTATTATTTTTTTTTTAAACGACTCCTTGATTATCTCAACATCTTTAATTCAAAAGCCTTTTGCTCAGTATTCATAAATTATTGCAGGAATGTTGCCTTTTTTTCCAAAATGAACTTGATAGCAGAATTTACTGAGTTAATCTGTAATATAATCTTCATAGTTTGTTTGCAATCCTCATTATTACTGTAATAATTGGGCTTAATCTAACGTGTATAGAGTAAAATTTGAATATATAGTTAATTGAAATTATGCACCAAAAAGTTTATTTTAAAGATTTATATTACTTTAATTAAAATTTCATGCATTACTTATTTTTTGGCAGAAGCACTACACCTCAATAGAAACAGCAAAATAAAATAAAAAATCATTAGAAGCACAGCAGAAGTACACAGCACTGCGCATACCATTGTCATTTTATGAGTTACTTTAGAATATACATACATAATGTATGTGCATCTATATAATAAAAATAATAATTTTTATGTGTATCAATAAGAAAAGTTTTAAATCCAAAATTATTTAAAAAGAAAAAATATGAAAACCCGCTAACAGGTTCCACAGCATATACTGACTCTATAGACGATACAGGCCTACAGACGATACATGCCTAATAAAAATAATAATCCCTTTAAATGGTAAGAAAAAATATATTCAACAAAACATTTTTTAAACATATAAATTATCATAATTTTGAAATGATTTAAGAAAAAGAACTTAAAATGCATTTATGAAGAGCATACGTTAAAAGAGGAATTTTTTTTTTCAGTTACAAAAAGAAACAAAATAAAATTGATATAAAACAAAGCTTTTTTGATATTTGGCACCATGCCAAAATTTAAGGCTATTATGTTTTACTTCAGAAAAGCAAATAATAAACATCAGTAAATAAAAAAATATGCTCAGCTGTGCGGATCTGCAGCTAGAGGAGGAGGTTGAGAGAGAAAGGTTGCGGAACTTCAAATTTTAGAAAAAAAAAAATTTTTCTAACAAATTATTTTAATAATCAGATTTATTAAATAAGTAATTAATAATTAAATTATAATAAATAAATAAAATTTCCTATTATAAAAAAAAGCACAGATTTAATTGAAGAATTAGCAGAGATGCCAACTTGCTCCGGACAGCAAATATATATTTTAAAGTGGTACTTTATCAATTGTGATTCTTGGTTTAATAAATTCAATTTAATAGATTTTTATCCATCACTATTTCTAAGTAATTCGTAGGCTTATATAATTCACCTTTTTTTAGGTCTTATGTTATGCTATACCTTTTAAAATGCAAGCAAAAATAGTCAAATGTTTGCAAAATTTACTTTGTAGTTATTTACCACTTTATTAATTATTTTGGCGTGTCCGGAGCAGTTGGCATTTCTGAATTAAGACTGCCACTGAGCATATAAGTCTGCAAAACAATGTAATGATAAAAATAAAGTAACAAATTTTAAGTTAGCAAATTCATTTAAAAGATTTTAAAAAAATCATTACAATTTATAATTGAGGAAAAAATATATGTACAATTTCCTGATTTTAAATCCTTCAAAGTTACTTTCATCATTGTCTGAGACAAATAAGTTCATGAATTTATAATTTACCATTTCCACATTGCTTGTAAAATCATCATCAGAGTCACTGCTATAGCAATCTAAATATGTTTATTAAAATTTAAATCCATTTATTTTTTTTATTAAAATTAAATACATTCTTTACACCTTTTGAAACTTAATGATAATTAATACCATTTATGCTTTTATTAGAATCCCGGTTCCGGTGATCGTACTTCACCTGTTACTACTACTGCTATTACAATGCAGAAAGATGCTCCTCCCCCAGCATATGAAACTTCTGCTGCACAGAAAGCAGTTCCCTCAGATTTAGAAAGACGCCAAGAAGTAATTATTTCATCAAGTTTTGTTTAATGTGTTTCTTAAATTTTTTCTTTTGAATATTGTCGAGTTTATAAATTATTTCCACTTTTTTTTAATTTGCTTGGTTACATCACTAGTTTTAAATTTTAACAATATAATTTAAACTATACTATTCAGCTACTTTTTTGAAGATATTTATACCACTATTTTTGAGCTTAGGAGCTACTAAAGCAACTATTTTTGAATTTTGACTTTTGTGGAGGCACTTTAAATTGTATTAGCCCTGTTTAATTGTGGTGGCTTTTTTTTTCTTCTTTAAGTTTGGAAAAGAACATTAAAATTACAACTGGACAATTTTGACACTAATTATTACTGAACATAGTGTAAGAATGGTTAAGTAAAGAATTAAGCAAGTAATAGTACTTAGTTAATAGTACTTCAGATTTTATTATATTATTAATCATAAGATTTCACATTCTTAATCATTGTTAACACAACGCACTCTATCAAGAAGAAGAAAAAAAACAAATTAGATCATCCTAAGCATTAGCAGCACATTTATTAGGATCTTATTGTTTAACATACAAGATTTCTAAAGATCTAATAAGGTTATGACACATATAGTTCATAAATTGTATTGTATTCATAGTAATAATACATTATGCTAGTAGTAATATTTAGATTATATTTTTATGTAACCATTATTTATATAGTAGTTTATATTTTGTATTTTTTTATAATTTCATTGTTGAGATATTGGAGAACTCATTACCTGATGACCTAATTGGCCTGGTATTTATTAAATTAAAATTTTTTTAAAATTATTTTTGTTATTGTTTGATGCTTATTATAGTTCTTTAAATTAATAGTATTTTTAATCAAGTTAAAAAGTTTTTTTAATCTCATTACTGAATTTTGTAAAATACTAGATTTCAGTTTTGATTGCTATTGAGTTTTAAGTTTTCTTCCGCTTTCCTGCGTACACATTATTTCTTCCGAGTTTTAAACAACTTTTACTAATATCTGGCATAATTTATTTGAGATTGGGGATTAGCACTGCAAGGGAGAAATGCGTTGATGTTACTTCTCCCTTAAAAAGAATGTTAGCTTTTCCATTTATACCAATATAAAATAACATATTAAAATCTTAAAAATAATTAAAAATAAAATGTAAATTGTAATTGTGTGTCCACAGAACAGTACTTCATCAGGGGACACACTGTCTGCAAACACACAGGAGCCTTTCTGTTGTTAGTGGCTGAAGCCAAAACTAACAGTGCCCCGAGGCCCCTAATGATAAAACAAGCAAAATTAAGAATAAAAATAATTACCAAATTAAAAATCACATTGCAAGAGAATCACATTTTACAGAAATAAAAATATATAACAATGAAACGCCGTAGCATCCTATAAATAATCAATGTAATAGTAAACAGTTACAGTTATTAAAATGAAAATCCTTAAATATTCCACATGACTCTCAACTTATTTTTTCACATGACAACTCACATTTTTTCACATGACATCTCAACAACTCACATGACTCTCATGCTTATTTTTTTGGATCTCGATTTAAGAATTTCTAATAATAATATTTTCATAGGGGTTTATGATAAAAGGAAAGATTTTAATTTTAATGTTATTAGCCTTACTCATTTTTATTCCAACCTTTATTATAAAATTTTCAAAAATATTGTTTTTGGTCAAATTTTAAGATTTAAATTCATTTGCAACAACCGTTCTGATTTTTTAACAGCTATTGAGGATCTGAAAAAAAGTTTGGAGAAAAATAAATTTCCTTTCAATTTCAATAATTTTAATGTTCTGATTCAAGATATTCTAAGCAAATGTTATTAATTGGCCGATATTGAAGCCCGCCTAAGCAGGCCTAGGCGGTGAACAATTTGGATTTCTTTTTCAAATTTTTGAAGGGTTTTTTATAGACGGCAGCACTTGAATGATATTGCTATTTAGTGTGTTTATTTACATCTAGGTGTCAGCACTTTTTTCTTTGGATTCTGATGTGGAATATTTAAGGATTTTCATTTTAATAACTGTAACTGTTTACTATTACATTGATTATTTATAGGATGCTACGGCGTTTCATTGTTATATATTTTTATTTCTGTAAAATGTGATTCTCTTGCAATGTGATTTTTAATTTGGTAATTATTTTTATTCTTAATTTTGCTTGTTTTATCATTAGGGGCCTCGGGGCACTGTTAGTTTTGGCTTCAGCCACTAACAACAGAAAGGCTCCTGTGTGTTTGCAGACAGTGTGTCCCCTGATGAAGTACTGTTCTGTGGACACACAATTACAATTTACATTTTATTTTTAATTATTTTTAAGATTTTAATATGTTATTTTATATTGGTTTAAAATACAAATTTGGTTTTTAGCTGCATTGTGCGCTGTACCAGTTTGAATTGGATTAATAATTGTTTTAGTTTTTTCATTCCTTTAGTATTATAACTTTGTTTTTGGATTGTATTAACTTTTCCATTTATAGTCAGATATTCTTTTTTTAAAATTATTTTTAGGAATTAGAAAGAAAAGCTGAAGAACTTCAAGCAAGAGAAGCAAGGCTTGCTGCATCTCCAACTGCTGGTAACTATTAAATTTCTTTAAAAAACAATACTAAATACAACAAAATCGAATTCTTTATAACACAATTTAGTAGAAAAGACATAATTTTGTATTAAAAATGTTTCAGAGTTTTATTTTTTTCCTCATCAAATGAAAATTTTTTTGATTATGTTGATTTCTTTCTCTTTCTTTTTTCTCTCAATTTAAAAATCTCTTAATTTTTTAAAATTGAAAGTGTTTTATTACAATTTAACTTTTATTTAAAGGCAATAATTTTTCCTATTCATTTTAGAGATTTGCTTAAGAGTATCATGTCAAATTTATTCTCAGAATTTCTGAAAATTTCTTTTTTTAGAAAATGCAAAATTCTTTAAAAATTACATGTTAGCCATTTGAATGTATCATTTAGATTTTTCAGCATTCTACCTGATTGTTTTCATAAAATCTGCCGGTCCTCTATTATTTTGTGAGGGAAAAAATATATGAAAAAGAAAATTCTATTAAAAAATATACCTGGATATTTAATACTTGATCAAAATTATTCAATTAATATTGTACGAAAATACATTAAATTTATGCGAAAATAGTCGTCCATTAAATATGAATATCTTTTTAAAAATAAAATTTGTTTTTAACAAAAGGGAAATGTTTGGCAGATTTGGTTTGTCAATACAAATTCGCACAATGATTTTAATATTTAAATAGTTCATTTTACAGTTTCCTTATCAAATTTTGAACATTAAAATCTAAATTGAACTCACTTTACAGAACAATTTTTCTTTTTCTATCATTCTTCATGGCAGCCTGAAAAATTTTCCACATTTCATTAAAAATCAACTGTTTTTTTTTTTTGTTTTTTTTTTCCTTTTTCTTTTTTTACAAAAAATGTTGAAAGTCCATTTAAAAAAAAAAAAAAAAAGATTAATGAAAAAAATTGTTTCATGCTAAGGTTATCATGTTTTTCTCATTAAATATATAATTTGATTTTTCAATAACTTATGACAACTTTTTTGTCCCCAATCAATTTTCTTTGTATATGCTTAGTAATAACATTAACTTCTAGTTTATATACTCTTGTTCGAATTTAGAGCTAACAAATAATTTGATATTATGAAGATTAATTTTTTTTTAATACTGCTATAGTTCAATCTTCTTTTTAACTGGTAGATTTTGCTTACAGTTCAGTTTAAATAGTTGGAGGTTATCTCCTATTGATCCAAATTACAAGTATCACTTGGTTTTATCCCTTATTGCAATAGGTTAACTTTTTAACAAAACAACTATTTTATAAATAACTATTTTTTCAATTTAAAATATATGTTGTTGAGTAAATTGCAGTTATTTCTTACTATATGACCTATGCATGTCATAAAGTCATGTTTCTTAATGGCTATGTCATTTTAATAACCATATGAAAATCATCACTGAACTGATCATTCCAATATAGCAACTAAAATATAGTTTTTTTTTTATTCTTATAAAAATCACTTTTAAAATAAATGCCAAATATTTTTTGTTCTTTCAAAACATAATGCTTTAACTGATAGCAAGTCCTTTCATTTAACATACATGCATAGTGCATACTACACTGTTGTACAGAAATCTGCATGAAGTCTCATATTATATGCATTCAATTTGTTAAAAAAAAGAAAAGACAAATACGATCTTAGAAACTTTCTTTTTAAAGGCTATATTAAATTTATCATTCATATATCCCTTGTTTGAAATTTTTATTCATTCTTTTTGTGAAATACTAAACTTCTTGGGTGATTTCAAGTGGGTAGTTTCAATTATTATGGCATATGTTATTTATGAAAATATGTTGCCTATAAACAGTGTATTAATATATTTTTTGCTTGTTATGTGTTTTATTTAAAATAGTACTGTTAAGTATGTATTACCTAAAAAAACTTTAAATATTATCTATTATTTGATTTGCTTCCTAATTCTTATTGGAGTATAGCATTGCTTTGTAGTTGCTAGCCTCATATATTTTAGCTATAAGTAAATATTTTTGATAATTTGTGCTTTTACATTATAATATCTGCTTTCATTTGGATTCTTTGTGGCATTTTTAATGCCACATTTTAACCTATCTTATATGTAAAAAATATATTTCTACTTAATTAAAAAAAAATTTTAAAAATTGTGTCTTGTGATTTTTTTTATAAAATCAGATAATTTTTTTAATAGTAAAATGTCTATTGCACAATTTAAACAGGAAAAAAGTTTTATTATATTATACGTACATCAAGTCAACAAAGTATTTGGTTTGCTTCCCTTTTGTTAGACAGTAGTTTTGTTCTTACAAAATCACTAACTTACTCATTTGTATACTGCTTGCAAATTTACATATTAAATCACTTATAAATTCACTAACTAAATCATTATCTACATCACCAACTAACTGGACCATCAACCATACTATCAACTTAATTATCACAAAATAATTTTGTTACTAATTCATTAACTGAATCACCAAATTGCTAACTTTCATCTCTAACTGAGTCATTATATAAGTTACTGTTTCATCCAATTACTTAATAGCTTAGTCACTCAAACCAAACACTGTTATATTTTAAAACTGGTCAACAAAGTATTTAATTTACCTCACGTTTTCTACTCTTATTATTAAGAAAGCAGTCTTAATTATTAAGGAATGATTGTGTTTAATAATGAACTGCAGTTAATTAGTTAACATCTTTTCCTAAAATCTTCTGTTATTGTTAGGAGGAGACCTTATTTTCCTCATATTTTTTGTAATAATAAAATTGACTGGGATATTTAGTACAATATTAAGAAATAAATTGGAATACATTGAAAATATATATGTTTTAATTGCAGGATGTTGAGTACTTTAAAATACGTTTTAGTTATTATAATCTGAAAACTTCTAATGAATACAATGTTTTAATTATTTGACTTTTAAATTCTTAATTGTTCTTTTTAGCAGGAAGTGGAAAAAACTGGCCACCATTACCTGCTAAATGCTGTGTTGGACCATGCTTTTACCAAGACATTTCAGTTGAAATACCTGATGCTTATCAAAGAACAGTCAGAATAGTGTATTATTTGTGGATATGTAAATATATTTTTTGTTAATTTTATAAAATTGTACTGCTTATTAATTTTCCTATTTGTTAATTTATAATCAGTGCCTTATTTTAAACAATTTCTCCACCTTCAATGAATATACACTATCTACTAATAAGTATTTAGATACCTATGCAAATGACTGTATCTGCGGTCCTGAGATATGTCACGCCCTCCGCCGATATATATCATGTAGGGAACAACATCGGCATTAGTCCCATGCAAGATGCCTACTGCACTATTTTGGATGACAATGTGCTTCCTACGTTGTGGCAGTTTTACAGGGTGGACCCCTGTTACTTCATGTTGCGAGGGCCACCAAGGCTTGATATGAATCGAATGGACTAGCCTGCCCAGACCTGAACCCTATCGAGAACCTCTGGGACGAGTTGGATTGCTGAATTAAGGGGTGTACTGCCCGTCCAAAATTGGTGAAGGAACTTGCGTGTCTTCTCCAAGCCGAGTGGAAGAAAATACCACTAGCCGTCACACAAGGACTTGAGGAAAGTATGGCCCGGAGGGTTCACGTTGTAATTGCCTCTCGTGGAGGCTCTACCAACTATTGATTATGAATAAAGTTTCAATCACACGTGTCCAAATACTTATTGGTAGATAGTGTATAAGCAAATTTTCAAATTTTAGTCTATGGATCAAATGATTAGCTTTAAAGTTATAAATTTAAGATTTTTAGTTGGATGAAATTCATGCTTGCTATTATATTTTTAAATAAGTCAGAGGAGATTTGATTAAAGGATGTTTTTGAGTTATTTCTTAACAAATCTGTCCTAAAAGAAGTTGTATGTTATCCACTTTTTTTGTTAACTCTTTTAAGGATAGTTAGAAACATGTAGATTATTAAAATATGTTTAAAAACTTATTCACTATGTAGTCAAGAATGCTTTTCTCCTTCAAGCATTTTTTTGTTCATCATAGTGGTGCATGCTTTAAAACTAAAAGTTATTTTATCTATTTTTCTTGATTCTTAATTTAAAATAAACTTTTTTATTCTACTTTATCTTATGCTTTTTTTTATTATTGAAGTTATTTTGCTTGATTTTCAGTTTATACTTTGCTCCTGTTTCTAAATATGTTGGGATCACTTGCTTTATTCATTGCACATAATGAAGGCACAACATTTGGACTTTCCATTTTGGTCTTCTTATTATTCAGTCCTTTGTCATTTGTATGCTGGTTTCGCCCACTGTATAAAGCTTTCAGGTAATTATTTTTTCTTTAAATTTAAATTATCTGTGATTTTTAACAAGGTTGTTTTGAACATAGAATAAAATTTTCAGTTTGTTTAGTTTTTAGCTAATAAATGAAATAGCTTATTATGTATTCATATATTTTTTGGTAAACATTTAAAAGGTTTCCTGCTTATAAATATTAAGAACAAGGAAAAAAATTTAAGTGTCACTTGCGAATTTAGCTATTTTATTTATTCATAGAGTTTGAGACTAGAAATTAAGATGTGATTTTTTTTCTCTTTGATTCTGAAAATAAAAATTTATGAAGATTTGTTATTCTGTCACTAAGTCTCAAATTTAGTCTAAAATTTGATAGAATTATGTTTAACAGAATAATTTTTAGGTATTGAACTTCAAAACTTTGGGAAAAAATTATATCTTTCAATAAAATAATAGGTGTTTTTAGTTTTTTTCTCTTCTATTTGTTATGATAATCTTTGACTCTGGTAAAACTGTGCTAAATTTTCCCAGCCATGCTATATTTTTTATATCAAACAAAATCTTTTAGAAAAAATTGACAGTTTTCCATTTTTCATTGGTTTGGTAAAATTATAATAGACATTTTTCTATCGAAAATTAGACAGAATTTTACATATGTGACACATTTGTGATATCATTTGCCATGGACACTGCTAGTCAAAAGATGGACTTTATAATCTGTTGAATCTTAATTATTTATAAAACTTTTTAAATATTGTTATGATGTTTTGTTTACTTAATTTATAGCTTTTTACGTGTATTTTGAGTTATACTATGAATTTCTGATTTTCATTTCAATAGTTTTCACATTCTTAAGTTGTCTCTTCATTTATGATCTTAATATCTGATGATTCTTTTATAAATTATTGCCTTTATAGATAAATCTTTATATTCTTATTCAGTGCATAGTGAACAAAATGTATTTTTACAATTACTCTTTTTTGTTTGTTTGCAATATATTTCAGAACGTTGTTTTATTAATAGTAATTTACTTTTTTTTCACTTTTTTAAAACTTATAATGATTAAATAAAGAAAGCTTTTAATGCAATAAAATTTTTTATAAAAATTACTCTAATATAACTACTTTCTTTCCCACAATTTCAGATCAGACAGTTCATTTAACTTCATGGTTTTCTTTTTTGTCTTTTTCTTCCAATTTGTTGTTGCTGTTTTTTATGCTGTTGGTATTCCTAATATGGGCTCTTGGTAAGATATATATTTTATTTAATTTGCAATGTATAATTAAACTTCTTTACAACACTTCTTTAGTTTCAGTGTTTTGATACCAGTTAACGTTTTATTGTTGAATAATTTTGAATATTTAAAGATAGAATTTTAAATACTCTTAAGTTGATTATGATTTCTAACCATTAAAGGTTAAAACAATGCCTAATTAAACTTTTGAAAAGTAAATAATATTCAAAGTTTTGGGAAATTAAAATGTTTGGTGAAATTTTGTCCTCCGAGAATTCACCAAAAGTGAGTGTTATCTTTCGTGGCACAAAGACTTAATTTAGAGGCAATTTTTAATCTGCAGCAGCAGTCAAAATTAAATCATTTCTAAAATATATATTGTTTGGATATTTTTAGTCAGTAATGTGTGATGTTTATATAGTTATTGAAATTTTAAATTAGTATTAAATGAGCTTTTTAAAAAAACTTGCCCTTTTCCAAAATATTATTTGGATTAGATAATGCTATTTTATTCAAACATAAGACATTAAAAAAATTTGAAAAAAGTTAAAATATGGAATTTTTTTGCAATATATTAAATATTGTGTCCATTGCTGTATTTGAAAAGTTTTTATTTTTATTTTTGTATTTATGCAAATTTCAAAATTGCTGGTATAATTTTAAAAATTAGATAATTTTAAATGTTAATGTAATTTTATAATAAACCAGTTTTTCAATATTTCTTATTGTGTTCTTGTATATGTAATCTAATGTTCAGTAATCTAAGAATATATATTTGTGTGTACATGAAGCACTTTCAAAAGTCCTTTACAAATTGGTCATTTCTAATAGATTATTTAAACATAAAATACATTAAAAAATAAGTATTGAATAATAAAATAGAATTTGTTTTGGAATATGCAAATTAAATTGTTGATTTTTAATTAAATATTGTGTAAATTTCTGTTTTTGAAAAGGTGTTTTTATATGAAAGCAAATTCTAAAATTACTGGTATAATTGTAAATTTTTGTTTCAAATGTTTTTATATGTATTTAATCTCATTCTTTTGTTTTTAAATTTGCTTTGTTGCAAATTTGATTTTGTTTTCAATATATCTTATTGTGTTCTACAATACATAATCTACTATTTAGTATTCTAAAAAAATTTAAAATTCATTATTTTTTTTCACCCCCAAAAAAATCAAAAAACAAATCCTGTATGATGCAACTTTTCTCTATTTTTTATTGCCAAACGGACTGCTTCTGTTCAGTAGAGCACTAGTACATTGGCTGTAATGTTAATCTTTATTTGGCCTAAATATCTTTTTAAACTCTTTATTTGGCCTCTCTCTCTCTTTTTTTTTTTTATTTTTAAATTTGGCTTAATCTGTAACTTATTTGATTTGCGTTGACAGCTAAAACTTCTTATTTTATATTTATAATTCTGCATTTAGAAAATACCTGATTTCATATGAAAAAAAAGGTTTTGCCAAATACTTAAAATTATCATTTTTATTTTTCAGTGGCCTTTTGAATGGTATAACCACTTTAAGCCAAACTGGAGAGCACACAGTCAGTACTTACACTGTTGGCATTATAGCTATCTTGATTGGATTTGGATGGGCTATTCATGCTATGATTTCTTTTTACATGCTTGTAAAGGTACAGTCTCAATTACTTCTTTATTGTTTTAAGAGAAGATTTTAATGTTTCAATGGATAGTCTTTAGAGCCCAGATGTATCAGGGGATAGGGCATTCGTCTTCTAATGAGGTGAACTGAGTTCGAATCTCAGCGATGCCCGGCTTGCACTGACCACAGTGTTGACGTGAAATAACCTCAGTGGTAAACAGATCATGGGTTAGAGTCCCCTTGCCGTTAGGTTTCCTCTCCATGTAATGCAAATGCGGGTTAGATCCGTCAAAAAGTCCTCCACAAAGGCAAATTTCTCCCAATACTTGATCCAGGAGTTCTCTTGTTTTCTGGATTGGGTTCAAAATTACAAGGCTACAGAGTTGCACATCAGTAGTTGTAAAACCAAAAATTGGGTCTGCTGTTCATCGACGGTTATAAAATCTAAAATTTATAGTTTTTAATGTTAGTTGGATTTTTATATACTGAATTTAATTTTGTTGTTTATTTATGTTAATTGTTAAATTCATAATTTTTATGAATTATTAAAATGCTGAATAAAATGCATTGTAATTTGTTATTTTGTAACTAATTAAGTTTGCAAAAATTATAATAATTTTTCTAATTAGTGTCCTTTTTAATGATAAAAAAATATATTCTTAACAAAACTGCTATGAATACAGTGTTACATAACCATTACTCTATATCACTACAGTAAATATATCATTTTTCTGAATGGTGAGTTTTACTATTTCAAAAATGCTTTTTTTTTTCTGCCACACCCTCTACTAACATTTAATATTTTAAATGTCAATGAACTTTTTTAACTATCAAAAAGGATAGAAAATCTGAAACTTCTAAATGTTGTTTATTTTATCTATATGAATAAACCAGGTATACTTCCTTATCATTTTTATTTCATTGTTATAATTTACTGCTAAACATGAAAAGTTTTCTTAATAATGTAAGTTCCATTAAAAAAAACAAAAAACATTTAAATAAATTGTTTTGAAATCATGGAAAATTAAATGAAAAAAGACATTTACTTGTTGTAATACAAAATTTGTATTTTAAATAGATTCATCGAATGTATAGAGGAACTACAGCAAGCTTTGCTAAGGCCCAAGAGGAGTTAGCAAGTGGAGTGATGCGTAATCAACATGTTCAAAATGCTGCTGCAGCTGCTGTTACTCAGACTGTCCGACAAGGTTTTAATTCTGGAGCTTCTGGACTGAGATACTAATATTAACAATGGTTATTTATTTTTTTTTTTACTTTCATTTTTATTAACTTTTCATTTTTCTTACCTCTACATACAATAAGCTAATTATTTTTGAAAAGTTTTTATTGGGCTATAAATTCTCAAACTATTTAACTTTTAAAATTACTGATGAAAATATAGTATTATCTTAAGTGTATTATTTTATATAACTACAACCAAGAGTATCTCAGATGGCGAAAAAGTTAAAATTAAATCATTGGCTTCCTTAATTTGAAAATATTAAAATGCTAAAAAATTTAGTAAATATGAAAACATGCCACTGTTCTAGTAAATACGGTTAAGATATAACTAGTGTTTATAGTTACGTTATGGATTTTTATTCATAGTTCAATGAATGCTGATGGGACACCGGTGTTCCTTTTATATATACTTTTTCTTGTTGCTCTAATTACAAGTAAAAAATATTTAGACGATTTTTAATCATAAAATATAGTCCAATTGTTACCAAAAAACAAAAAAAAAAAAAACTGTGGGATTATCGGAATTATATTTGTGCTAAAATATAAAATCCAAAAAAAAGTAGTCTAAAAATTTTTTTTTTTCATTCATATTCAAACATTTATCAATAGTTGATTTTGTAAGTTAAAGAAATTTCAATGTTGAGTTACTGTTTCACTTCGATCTAAATAAGTGCAAATTTGAAAAAAATTTTGGATGTCAACCGTGTTTGGAAGATTTAACCTTTAACACAGAAAGGGACGATGGTATAACATGTTGTACTTCTTAACCATATATTAGTAAAATGCTAAGCATATTATTTTCACCTATTTTGACCTAACTAACAAAAAACAATAAAAAAATGCATGAAAAATATTTTTAATGAAAATTCTGCATCAAAAGGTAAATCTCAATACTAAACATACTAGGTCCTTACTAATATTCCTCTCTATGTCTGGCAGTCAGCACTTATCTCAAAACTTTTATACAAAAAAATGTCACATTTAAATTGCTGATTTTTTGAAATGATGCAAATTTTGACAAGAACTCAGTAAATATGAAAAGATTCCAATGTTTTTGTAATGTATAATATTTAAGTAAAGCATATCCTTATGTATTAATTTTTCATTGACAATATAATATGTAAATCTTTGTACTAACCTTAGTAGGCAAAAACTACCATCAAGCCATCAAGATTAGTATGCCAGAAAGAACATAAATAGTTTGCAATAAAGACTTTTTATGTTTTAATTATTAAAAAATGCTGCAAAATTAAACATAAATTAAGAAGACATGAAAAGACTAAAAATTTCTTGTAACAATGTCAATCAAATATTAATTGAATTTTTTTCTTTTTGTATTTTAGGTCTTTATCATCAGAAAAAGAGATTTTCTCTCTCTTGTTAGGATCTAATTTAATCTCATATTTCTCATCTTTACTTTGGGAAGAAAAAAAACAAATCCGAGTGAATCATGAATCAGTTACATTCCTGTATAATTTAGGTTTTTTTTTTCATATTCCCAATCATATCTTTGTTTCTTGTTGCTTACAGATGATTATTGTAATTAATAACAAATGCTAGATGTATTTTTTATTTTCTATTTATTTAGTAATAAATGTTAATGTTACCAAAAAAACCTTGTCTTTTTCTTTTGCATTTGAGATTATATTGAAGGCTAATTTAACAAATATTCTTATCTTTTTCAAAAAAGAATAACATTACATTAATCATCACAATGTTATTATCCTTTATAAATATATCCAAGGTGTAATCTGAAGCATTTTTTGCAACACTTTTAAAATTGTAATTTAGTAACTAAAACAGAAACAGTCTTAATTATAATTTTTTTTTCAAAACTTGGATATTAAGTTTTGTCCCATATTCTTTTGAAAAAGCAAACTATTGAATCTTTTGTACATGTTAAATTTTCTAAAAAGTAGCTTTTTAGAAAACATTTCCTCAAGTAATATAGGGTATAATAAAATAGTTTCACCAGTGCACTAGCTAACACACCCTACAAAAACAAAATTGTACTAAGGTATGCACTCAAGAACAGTGTTGAAAATGATTATCTGTCCCTTATGGTAACAGTTACAAAATTCTGAAAGTTTCATATAGATGCACTTACTTTTTTGATTAAAATATTATCAACCTAAACCTAAAATGAAGTTGAAACCAAATTTTTATCATAAAAAAAGCAGAGCTAGGTAGAAATGAAGAAAATGATATTTTATAAATTTTCATTCAGATGCCCTCTGACGATATTGGAAAGTTAAGTACAGTGATTTATATGTTTGATTTTTGATGTTTTTTATCTAAAATTGTTCCAACTTCATTTTAAGTTTTTTAATAGTGAGGATCATGTTTTAATGAGAAAAAGTGTTATCTTTTTAAATTCTGTTAATGTGAGAGCTGAATAATCTATTTTAATATTCATAAGAACATACCATATAATAATTATATTCAAAAAATTTTTTTCTTTTTAATGGTAGGCTTATCAGAAGATTATATGTTGGCAAATTCATTATATAATTACCCTAAGTTAGTTTTCCAGAATGTCTTTTATTTTCAGGAAATTTTCATGCTATCTTTAAGTGAGTGAAAATTTTCCTTATGTATTTTTTATTCGAGTACGATTTATTGAAGTATATTATATATTGCACAATAAAGACAGAGAGTAAAAAGAAAAGGGAGAAAATGTATATATATATATGTTACGGCCAAAGCCCGAAATCGGCCAAGAACGCTGTAAACTAGCTGGCCAAAGTCCGAAATTTTTCTTGATTTCGGGAATAGGTCGCCCAAATCGCGAATTGGCATGGGAAGATCAGCCGAAGTTGGAAGAAAAAAATCTGTATTCCGGGCATTGACACTTGACCGTAAAAAAACATCAGTGTAGGATATACCGGACAAATGTATACCGGGCAGTGGCACTGAACCTTAAAAAAACATCAGTGTAGGGGTGGCACTTAACTAGAGCTATGACTAGACAATTTAATAATGATTATTTAATAGACAATCTATTCTATTTTTTATATTTTTAAATTAGAAGATTTATAAGAATTATTTGTATAATTATAGAAGGCCGCCAAAGTAAAATATTCACTGATCATTTCAATTATTTCGGACTTAGGCCAGCCATCCTCGGCCACGTCGCGTTCTTGCCGGCCAATTCCCGAAATCAAGAAAATTTCGGACTTTGGCCAAGAGGTCCGGCCAGATCGCGAATTGGCCGGACTTCGGGCTTTGACCGTAACATATATATATTGTTTTACTATATATATATCAATAAAATTAGTAAAACAACAATTCATCAATATTGTAAACAAATTTAAGAATGTTCTACTTCAAGCCAACCAAAAACTTTTTATTTCAACAAATTTATAGCATTTTGTACATTGTCATTACTATATGTGTGCTTTAAAACCTTACTTCATAGTGAAATGGGTTTCTATCCCAATAATTTGGGTAGATCGTGGTTTGTTATTTGGATGCTGAATATCAGCTAACATAAAAATGTCCATTCATTTTTCCATCATGTTCCCTTGTTGCTTTTAGGACGCTGAGTGTTACTCGATGGTCCCTTGCAACTGCGTTTATGTACTGATAAACGATTTGGGAAGAAAGTCCTTGAGCAGAGTGGACAAGGGACAAGTTGTTGCAGATGGTTCTCCCAGGCATTGTCCCCTAATTCAATGATGCTTGTCATGTCATCATCTGAAACAAAATGTATTCATTATTAAGCAATAGAATAGCTATTTAATGATCACATTTAGATTTGATTTTTAATTTATAATGAATTATTAAAAATATGAAATTACTTTTTTTAATTTGTGCAACCTTTGCATCAATATTTTCCTATTTAAAATATTTTAACAATTTTGTTAGTGAGTTTTAACAGTATTGATATATCTATTATGTGAAAATAAAAACTCATTTAAAATAAGCTAACTGCATCTTGAATTTCTGATCAAAAAATTATATTTTGTAGACATACTATTAAGCTCGTCTAGATATTCACTGGATCTATAAAATTAGTTAAGGGGTTAAATTAGAATTATGACGTTTATGAGATTTCTTAAGATGTCATAGTCAAAAGTATCAACACCTTACTTAATCATTAAAAAACATCTAGGCATCATACTCATCACAATATTGGCCTAATATAATTAGTCATTTTGCACTTCAAATTAGCCTTATATTTATTAATTAGTCGTTTTTTAAATTTCAATTAGCCTAATATTTTATAATTTGCCTTTTTGCACAACATTTTTCATAAGATTGCCTTGTGTTCTGATTCGAAAAAAGTTTTTTATTTTTCTTCTTCCACCAGAAATATAAGAAAGCCTAATTATAAGACAACATTTAGCATAAAAAGGTTGGGTTTTTAAAAATGAAAACTTAGTTAACTTGCTATCATTTGTGATAAATAGTTTAAGCGACTTTTAAAATTTTTTTTATTTTTTTTTTCATTTATTAATGAAGAGTTTCCATCTGTAATTCCGCTATAAATTATATAAAATTGATGAATTTTTTTTACAAAATATTTTTTTTCCCTAGTACTATAAAAAATACACACTTTTATTGTCTTATAATAATCCCTTCATAGGTTTTGCTATTAAAATTGATCTAAATATTTACTCTTTGTTTGAGAATGCCTGATAGTTCCATTTGTTGTTGCCCTAAGAATTATTTCATAAAAGATGCTAAAAATTTTCTAGCTTCAGACTGTGTAAATAAATTAACCCTTCGACGCAGAATTTTCACTAAGTATATTTTTCTTTATTTTGTATTAATTAAAATCCGAATAAGTGAAAAATATTGTACCTAACATCTTAATAATTCTTTGGTTATGAAATTTAGCATGGGAGGTTTTCCATTTTGCTTTAAATGTAAAATTTATCCAAACATGGCTCACTTCCAAAAATTTTTTCAAATTTGCAGTTATATAGAGCTAAGAGAAACAGTTATTCATTACTGAAACTTTATTGAATAACTGTTAACAAAATCAATTATTGATAAATTTTTGAATAAGAATAAAAAATAAATAAAAAAATTTTCAATTTTTTTTTTTGATTTTATATTTTAGTACAAATATAATTCTGATAATCTAACATTATTTTTAGTAACTATAACTGTTTTTTATAGTTGAAAAATATCAAAATATGTTTTTGCCTGTAATTAGAGAATCAGAAAAATATATATGTCCCATCTGCATCTAAGGGATAAAACAATTTAAGTTAATTTCATTGAATTTAATTGTAGTGAGATCTGAAAGATTCTGTAACATTCAAGGAAGTTTTGTTTTATTTGATACTTAAACAGTTTTTTCTTACCTGGAGATGCATCTGAATCTCTTTGGGGCTCTTCTTGTTGCTCATCATCTGGGAGTTTGTCATTTTCCCTTCTCCATTTTCTAAGACATTGCTGTTCGTGCATTGATATCACCCAAGACCCATAACTGCGACCACAGATATAACAAGGTACATAAACTGCTGCTCTTTGCTCCTCCTACAAAATAAATTATAGCAAAGCTTAGGCTTTAAAAATAAACAAAAAGATAATTGGAAAGCTTAGCCAGTGAGAACATTAATTGGCATTTTGCAAACAATTCAATTTTCTAGGTTTAAAAGGATTTTTCAAAAAATATTAAGTACAAAATAATTCATCACCTTACATCTTTAATTAGGGCTCAAAAAGCAGCTAATCTAAAACATATTTGCTGGATTAAGCTGCTAGTTGGATATTCACTTTTTGAGTAATTCTGTTTGTCTATCAAAACTGTTGTAAAATTATAAAACTTAAAAGCGAATGTAAAATTCCGCCTTATAATAACTTAAGTGATTGCAGAAAAAATAATTTTTAATTATTATGCATTTTTTAAAGTCTGTTTTTAGCTGTAGCATAAAATTTTTTTCCATAATCTTTCAACAAACAATTTAATTATTTTGAATATTGTATGTTAGTATACGAAAATCTGATAATTACATTACAACTATTATAATGTTCCGTTTTTTTATGTACTGTTGAATGTATTAAAAATAAATTAATAAAACGTTGCACTTTTTGAAATAGCTCTTTTATTTAATAATCGGTTTTTAATAACGATTGAAATTATCGATCGCATTTCTGCACTATGTTAAACTATGTATTTTTGTATGCCAATTCAAAATTTGAAATAAAACGTTTTAATTTTTTCTGAACTAGCATCGTTTTTTGTGTTTTTCGATTTCAAAAATAGAATATTTCCGAGCAATAAAACAATAAAAAGTCACAATTTTTTAATTCCCATTTTTCCGAGTACTATCCAAACTATTTCGATTTTTAACATTTAAAATCACGTGTTTTAAAATAAAGTAAAAAATTTTATACATTATAATACAAAACTTTTTTGATAATTTTTTAAATTAAATCATTACTAAAGAAAAAAAAATGGCAGAATTATATTTGGATAACCAAGTTTTATAATTGCGAGAAAAATTTTCAGATTCACTAAAACAATTTCACAGATTAGACGATACGCATAAAAAGAGTGTCAATCTTAAATATCTTTTTTAAAACTAGGGGTTCCAAACGTTCAACCTCTCTCCTAACCAATATGTTAGGACGTTCACGTAAGTTTTCGAAATACGTCGACCCCTGATATTTTGAGAATCAGAAATCAGAATAAGTAGGAAAAAAATATGTTTATTTATTAGCGTTTCCCTTGAATCATAGAGATTGCGTCTTATGTAAAAATCCAATTGTTAGATCAATAGTTATTCAGTTCAATATTTTTTTAATTTTGACAAATTTAAAGATTTATTTTCAATTGAATCTAAATTTGTTTCTATATATTTAACGAAACTGAACTAAAAAATTTAGAATTTTACCCCATTTCTGGACGAAGCCGATTGTTCTCTCATTGAAGAAGCTCTTTTTAAGGGACGTGGGCTGGATTTGCCTTTGCAGACCCTTCTGTGCACTGGTAATCTCTCTGGAAAGAATGTTCGACTACATAATGGGCAAGGAATTAATTGTGATTGCACTGATGTCCAGGCAGGGTCAGCTTCATCTGACGTTGGCGTTTCATCTTCTTCTGGTCTGCGTGGTGGCAATTTACGTAGATTTGGCGTCAATGAATTGTTCGTCTTTTTCCAGCTCTGTAAAGAACAGCAAACATATAAGTTTCCTGATCAGAATGCAAATCGAATGAAATATAATTCAATTTTTAAAAAGTCGTTGTATATTGGTATCAAAATGCATTTTGTTTTACAAATAATAGAGACGACTTTTTAGTTTTAGTGAAAAATGGTGTGATTTGAACATAATTTCATTGCTTTTATAACTAAAAAATATTTCATCGTACAGTATCCAAAATCTTCCTTTTAGTTACATTTTCGAGGACTATTTTTATTAGGTACTTTTTACCCCATTTTCTCTTCATTAACTATACTGTTGAGGAGCACTGCACATTGCGAAGAAACTGTATCATTACGCCCAACAGTTACTGGATCACATTTTGCCACAGGGCAAATTTTTAGTATGGAGATATGTTAACCGATGTAATAAAGCTAAGTAGTATTGTTTTTTTTTTCTTCTATTTTATCTTAAGATAGAAAATTATTTGAATAGTGGTGGTTTCATTTGTATTTAGAAACATTTTTAATTTTAAAAAGTGTTTTTTTTAAAAATAATTTTAAAAATGATTTTTTTCTACTTCAACAAAGTAATTAGTTTTTAATAATAAAAGCATAACATGTCACTTTTACATTATAAATACTGAAGTTCAAAATTAAAAGAATTTCCAAATATCATGCTTAATATAAAATTCAAAAGGTGTGGAAAAGTAGTTAGTTCAGATCAAATCAGTGATTACGATGGCAAATCCATTAAAATTGAAATCAGGATCAACTGCATTTTTAAAACGGAAAAATATAGGGCTTTAAAATCTCTCTGTGCTCACACCAGTCACAGTTCCTCTTTCCCGAACTATGGGTTGAAGGAGTGTGCAGCTGATTAACATTATAGCCGTCCTTATTATGGAACTCCTTTCGCCATAAAATATGGACCAGGGACACGCTACCAACCGCTCCGCGAAACGTTCATGAAATTGACCATTATGGTCCGTTTGATAGTCCGACAAGCATCATGCTGGATGGTTTCGTATACTTCCATGTCTTAGGAAGAGGCACTGTTGCAAATGTAAGGTATAATGATGTTAAGGAAAAATAGTGTGATGTTTTTGACCTATATGTTCGCCTATTCAAAAGTGCAGCCAACACCCTGATTTAATTTTAATAAATGCATGGGCACGTAATACTTATTCGCAGGTTGGAATAGTCAGCTAGGTTTTCAGACATCAACTTTCTTTATAAGAACATGCGTAGAATGCTTTGGAGAAGGAAGGCAAATGCAACTCGTAATCCCTCTTCCACACCCATCTCCAGGACTTGAAAACAGCATTGTTGTACGAGTTTCTTACACTTAAACTACAGTGTTACATTTAAACTGTCATATTTTTGTATGAAATCACCATATGAGACTTTTTCATCGTCAAAAATAGACTGGAAAGTGTCCAAATCATTATTAATCCATTTTTTTTCTATTCGATTTCGTAACCACTCTATCATACCTTCCTACTCCGTTGAGAGAGTAATTCATCATCATGATAACTGCTAAATAACTGTTTTGCAATAATTTTGCATTACATTAATTTTGCATTACATTAACCTTTATTAATTTGACACCTTCATAAGTTTAACATTATAATGATTGGTATAATGTTATACCAAGTTTCATTTAAATCAGTCCTCTGCGGTTCAAAAAATAATTCATGAGGAAAATGCTTTTGAAGTATTCTTGTGCCTCAGTTGTCTTAAAAAAAGATTATAATAAAATACAATAGATGGGGGAGAGAAAAGTAAGTTCAGGTGCCTGGATTCTGGTGATATTGGTTCTGCTTTCTTGCGGACAGACTCTGAATTACATTTTACAAGGTAACAAGAAGGAGCTGCCATAATGGCGTGGTGTTGCTTTTGGATTCATAACGTCTATGTTGATAAGTTTGTTTTACAATGTCAACCTTCTTGATGATCTTTTATTTTTTAACTATCCTTATTCATGGTCATCGCAGTTATAAAAAATCTATTTAGTCCAGCTTATTACACGCGTATTAAAGATTCATACTCTAACAAACAATAAGGATGTTTAGCAGCATGGTTCTGTTTCGTTTCGATAACCTATGCTCTCTGAGGTAAGATCGGGTACGGCAAGTTGGGGTATACCTGGGTATTACCTTCATCATATTCAGCCGATTTAGAATATAAGGAACTAGAATAAAAGCCTTAATATATTGACTGTCTTGGAAAAAACACGGGTATTCTGAAAACAAAAAATTGTCGCCAAGTGGAGAGATGCCTGGAAAAGATTTCTGGAGACGATCAGTGCCCATCCATGGCTGTCGAGCCACTGACGAAGAAGTGGCTCGTCAGGGGTAAAAAAGAACAAGAAAAAAAAAGTTATTTTTTAATAACTAGAAAAGAAAAAAAAAAAAGGAGGAGGACCTTAAAACAAAGTGACCAACAAAAGAAGTATATGCAGAAGTGATAACAAAACTGTTTTATCAAAAAATTCTAAATACTTGATCGATGTTTCTAACGATTAAAAAACATCAGATGTTGATTGTTTATATTGCATTGATTTATTTTCTTACTTAAAAAAGGAGAAAGGTAGATTCAATATGGAAAGTGTTTTTGCTTAACCTACGAAAGCTGCAATGGAGCGAAGAAAAATGATAACTACTTCAGATGGGGATTTTGTACATAATATTCTTAAACTATCATATAAAATTAAAATGCCTGCTACTTTTTCACTGAAATTTTAGAATTTCTAATTTCCTATAAAATTTACGTCACTCGGTCTCTTTTTTAGAAAAAAATATTCACAACTAAACCATGAATATCTTGTTTAAATATGAGAGTTTCTGGGTCGAAGCCCCATAGATGTTCTTACCCCACTTTTCCCCAATATTAAAGTGAGAGAAAGCTATAAACACTAAATTTGTTGCTGTAAATTCATAATACGCTACAATGTGATAAAATATCACAAATTAATTTTATAATTTTCTAACTGAATACCTTTTCTTCTTACGGGGAGGAAAAAAAGTAAACAATGAATGTATTTGTACTGAACAGATTATGAAATATCATGCACGAAATTGAAAGACCAACATAATGGATAAAGCTAAAATAATTACATTTTTATTTATTTATTATATTTTGTCCTTCTCGGTGGCTTTTCGTTATTAGATTAAGCAAAAAAAGTTTTTGTAAGTTCATCCCATAAGAATTAAGATTAACTGTATTCAATATCATTCGGCATGATGCTGTTGCTTGACGCCAACTCATAATGGTCAATACCGCAATCAAGCGATTTTTTTTCAGTTATTTATAACTTTAAGTAGGACATAAAAAACCTTTTTCCACAGTATCTATATTAAATCTTTCAAGTTCTGATGAAGTTTTAATAGGGGACAAATGTACTAACGTAATACGTACCTATATTCGCATATTTATTACCTATTAAAACTGGATGCTAATTACCTTAATACCAGTAGTTCTTGTTTCCAAAATTAATTAAGTATCATGGGTGTCACTATAGTAGTATGTAATTTGTTACGATTCACCAAAACAAACTATCAAATTTCCTCCATTAATTTTACTTTATACGTAGTACACAGAGTACTTAGATTGCCTTATTTTATTTCAATTAGTACTAAGTATAGAAATTAAGTAGGCATAATTGGAGTTAATAATTGGTAATTTTTTACTCTTGTCTTAAAAGAATTATTACAATTTCTCCATTAACTTTGCTTTTAGTTAGTTAAGTGACTTAATTTTTTTTAATTTCAATTAATATATACTACCAAAATTTATTAAGCGTCATTGGTGTCAATAATAACATTGCAATTTTTTTACGATTCTTTATAAATGAATTTCTACTATATCTTTATTAATTTTGCTTTGTAGTACACACAGTTAATTTTTTAAATTTCAATTGGTACTTATTTCCAAAATTAATTAAGTATTATTAGCGTCTATAATAGTATGGCGATTTTCCCACGCTTCTTCTAAATAAATTTGTAGCATTTCTCCATTAACTTTTCTTTTTAGTAAGTTGATTTTTTTGACAATTAATACCTATTACCCGAGCCGCGATGGCTCAGGGGATAGAGCGCTCGCCTTCCAATGTGGTGAAACGGGTTCGAATCCCGGCAATGGCTGGTAGATACGAATTACGCAACCGGCTTGCACCCACCACAGTGCTGACGTAAAAATATTCTTAATGGTAGTCGCATCATAAGCTAGAGTCCCCTTGCCGCCTGGCTAACCGTGGAATATTATCGTAGTTTTTCTCTCCGTTTAATGCAAATGTGGTTTAGTTCCATCAAAAAGCCCCCCGCGAAGGCGAATTTCTCCCAATAATTGATCCAGAAGCTCTCTTGTCTTCTGAATTGGTGTCAAAATATCAAGGTTACGAAGTTGAACATTGGTAGTTGTAAACTCTAAATTGGGTCGACTTTTCAATGACGGTTATAAAATAAACAAGTACCGTTTATTTTAAATTACTTAGTTTTATAGGATCACGTTTTAGAAGCATTAACTATAAACAAAATAATCAGATGGCTTCATATAAATTCAGAAATACTAATTTAGTGACGTAGTCTGCCTATGATACCACGTTCCCGTTGATCATTGGATTGAGTTGGCTTAACGAATAAAAAATAATTTGATACAATAGAACGCTCAAAAATTCATTTTTTTCAATGAGAGCTATAATGTAGAAAACGAGAAATTATTTTAAAAATATTTTATAAAGAACGGAATCGTTTGCCATTTAAGTTTTATAAATGGCGAGAAAAAAATTCCATTTGCTCAAATAGTACGAAGTAAGAATGTTGTAATGGCGACAGTGACCTTCGAACTATTAGTATGCCAAATTTCATCGTTCTCGGTCGAACGAATTAGGAATCTATATAAGACAGACATTCAATTTTAGATACATAAATTTTATATCATTGCTTATATTTATTATGCATTTATATCATTGTAGTATTAATAGCGTTGCTTTCAAATAAAATAAAATAATAACAATAATAAATTATCATCTTTCATTTAAAAATTGAAAAAGATTTGTCCATAAAAAAAAATTGATTAGATTCATAAAAATACTTAAATTTAAGGTCAACTTGGTTAAAATTTTTGAGTAACAACACTCGTGATAGCTATCGTTACTTAACTATCGATTATTGTCGTCATTCTCTTTTCACTGAAAACAGAAAGTGTAGAACATCGTATCTTGGCAACTTTGCAATGTGATGTAGCCAATTTGACTCTTTACATTCTTTTGTTTAAAATGTAGTCATAAAGTCAAATTGCCAATCATTTGGTATGACTCATCTACATCCGCGATACAGTAAATTATAAGAAGTATTGTAGTTGTATCATAATATATTAATTATTTTTTTAAATTTTAAAATTTTACTTAAATTATGTTGAATTTAAAGAAACACATTCATTATAATTTAGTGGCAAAATGAACCTTCTTTACCTGAAAATAGTTTACGTAAGTGCAGAACAGAGATTAGCTAAACTTTTAATCCAAAGCCTCTCTGCATGACTATTTATAATGACCTTATTTATACATATATATATATATATATATATATATATATATATATATATATATATATATATATATATATATATATATATATATATATATATATATATATATATATATATATATATATATATATATATTATATATATATATAAGAAGAAAAATAAAGATAAAATAAAATAAGCTATTACCTCATAAGAGAACTAGAAGGATCAACACAGCAGGAGAAAACCATTAGCACGAAATAACATACTAAAAGGCATACTAAATATTACCTTACGCTATGCAGGGAACAGTAACAATCAAAGAGGAGAAATATTAAAAAGAAGTTAAAGTGGATGCACTGACATACATAGTAGCTTCGTCAGTGGGGTATTATCATGCAGCCTGTGCGGGAGCAGTTTTAGCGGTTGGTGTTAAATTACCGTAAACAACCATCACCCGACTGCCCCAAGAAAAACAAAAGAGACCAACAGCAAGTAAGATGAAGACAATATACCGTAATCTTGAAAATCGAAGTAAAAGTGTATAGAATCACCAGATGGAAAACGAATTTTTCGTATGAATTTATAAAGATGTAGGTTCAAATATGGAAGGGAGGAATTGAAAGCTATTACATCTCGAAGCTCCATCAGGCAATCAAACTGGTTTTACAGTTTTATTTATTCCCACGCTTAACAAATTTATCATTTCAGTGTGGTGTTAACCATATTTTAGCTTTGTTTTCGTCTGATGAACTGACGGAACATTAATACCACAGATCTATAATTTTTTTTTTTCTGTATGGAGCGGGGAATTTTGAAACTCATTTTAACTTTATGTGTTATGCTGATTTAAAATATGCAGAAAGTTTTTCTCGTTCAACTCTACTTTTCGGGATTTAATACAGCTAAATAGTTTAAGTGTAGCTAGGCGGAGTTTACTCAAAAGTATTTTTGAATTTCATAGAGTGAAAGTGAACTCTCGTAGTGAAAAAAGATTGCTTTGTTGTTTGAAATTCATGCTCCAAATTATAGTCGAAATCAGTTTGAAAGTTCCAAACAACAAACATACATCGACCACAGTGCTGACGTAAAATATCCTCAGTGGTAAACGGTTATTGAGGTAGAATCCCCTTGCCACCTGGCTAACCGTGGGAGGTTTTCGAGGTTTTTCTTTCAATGTAACGCTAGTTCGAATTAGTTCCCTCAAAAAATCCTCGACGAAGGCTAGTTTGCGCCAATGCTTGATCAAAGAATTCCTTTGTCTTTTGGGTTGAGTTCAAAATTACAAGATTACGGATTTGAACAGCGATGGTCGTAAACTCGAAATCATGTCGACTGTTCCACACCTGTTATGAAATAAAATAAAACCAACAACAAACATAGTATTTTTTGCAGAACTTTGAAAATAGTTTACTTCAGAACTTAGCTGTTTTAAATCTCTAAGAGTACAATTTTTTGAGGAAAACTGTTTACACATTTGAAATGACAACTCTGAAATCAATCAGGAACTACTCAATTATCAAACTCAGAATCGACTAAATATAACAAAGTGTGTGTTACCCTCTGTTAATCTAGGAGCTGGGAGTTGTTAAAATATTTACAATAAATAAAAAGCATTTTAAATTAATCTTTTCTTAAGCTTGAAAAATACAGCAACTTTTTTTCCCGTCGAAGCCACAAATGTCCAGAGTGTTCAGCGATCACTGCCCTTAATATTTAGAATCCTTGAAAAAATGGTATTCAAAAATTTATGCGTTCATTATTTGTTGCAAAACTAATATGTTTAAGTGGGGGAAAAGCAAAAACGCTATAGTAAATTGACGAATCACTATTAAGAAAGACAGGTTGTAAAACACCAAAAGCGGTTTGAAGAAACAGGCGGGAGATGATTATTAGAAATACTCCCAAGCTTCACAAAATAATCAAACTAGTTACGATGCTCTTCATTCCGCCTTCCTCAATAGTGATATGTCACATTTGAATAGAGTTTATTGCTTTCTCCTCGCCTAAACACGATCCTAATACGTTCTTTAAATTCATATTTAGCAAGCCATAAATTTCATTTTTAACTATAATAACATGTGATTACGGAACAAATAAAATAAGGTGTTGAAATATGAATTCTTTTTCTGAATATTTTATTTCGCGAGCATCTCGATTTGTTTAACTTTGAAATCCCATGCTTGAACCCAATGAAGTTGAACCAGAGCACTATAATAATGTTTTTTTTTTTTTTTTAATTTTTCTTCTTGTCAAAATATTTATTTTACAAAAGACATAATTAAAATAAATAAAATTGAATTATTCTCACGTTTTTAGGGAATTAATTAAACTACACTTTACGTAAAAAAATGTTTATAAATAATTTCAGATTTTTAAAGCTTTATTCATAAAGGTAGAAAGCTTCCTCAAATAAACATTTAATATTTTCTGGGAGTTGTTGTTTTCCATTTATGTCTTCCTAGTTCAGCTCTATTTTAGCAAAATAAAAACTACAAAAATTGCTAGGAATAAAATAAAACTTACCGATTTTTTCAGCATCTATTTTATATACATGGGTAATTTTGTGGATTTTATATATGTATTTATATTTCGGGAAACTCGATTAAATATTTCATTAAATATTCATAAATTTGAAAATATTAATAATTTTTTTTTTGCAGAAAAATTTTTCATGAAATGAACAGAAAACTAAATGTGTTGCATTTGAAAAAGACGAGTTTTCGTACATTAAGAAGTTTCGGTCGAAAAATTTATTCAAAGATTCCTGTCATTTTTAAACATAAAATTTAGGTGACGAAAATTTTATAAATAAAAAAATTGTGACCATTTTAAAAATAATTTGTAGCCTGTTCCCAGACGGAACAAGTACTAATCTTTCGAGGGTAACACGATTATATGATTCAATTTTATATAAAATAAAATATTTTAAAAAATTTTACTTAAATTAATAAAAGCACCATTATTGTAATGAAAATCTTGTCTCAGAAATAGAACGCGTTTAAAATTTGTAAATGGCTAATTCAGGCATGAACGTAGTAACGAATCGTATTCTCGTTATTTATATAAACCTTAGCACATTTTAAGAAATTATTCATGCAAGACTTTTGTTCTCACAAATAAAAATCACATTTTTGAACCTGTCACAAATGCGTTACAAGGGTGGTATTCAATTGTTGAAATTTTGACGTTTTCTATTCAACAAATAAACAATTCTAACTATTGCATAATCTGTGTGACACAGCAAGATTTTTATTGTACAGCCTGTTCTAAAATATAGAATCAGTGATTCATTTATTGGGATGATTTCCATTCCCGCAAAATTAAAGATCAACGCCCTTCATCTTCATGCACTTGGAATTCTTCCAACCTGAAATCAAAAATGGCGTTTGACGACGTCAACGTTTATGAACTTCGATCGTTTTTTTTTTTTATATATATTTTTATTTAAGGTTGTTGTCCCTAATGTTAGAAGTATGTACAGGTGAATTTTATACCCATATATTCTGTAACAAATGCTATGAAATAGTATACGGATTAAATTAAATTACTTTAAATTATTTATGAATAGCCAAACAGTTTTTAAATTTTCATAAAGTTCGTTGTTATGATGAACCAGTTGTTTTCCGAAGATGGCTAATGCAACAATTAAATTTTTTTTTCGAAAATAAAAATTCAAAGAGATCATTTTGAAAATGCAAATTACTTAAAAAATAATATTACATAAAACTAAAATTTAATTAAAAAATAATTAATAAATGAATGTTGCGCAATTTTTTATATATTATATAATGGAGGATCAGCCTCCTGATCGCAGTAGCCAAGGTGTAAAACTGCTGACGCAGTTCCTTTCAGATAGCTTCGATCATTTTTTTTTCTTAAATATTATTTAATAAACCAGTTTTTATACCTCTAATATCTTTTACAGTTCACTTTAATTATACTGAAGGCTATTTTCTCTGCTCGTTATCATCCATCAAGTTCCAAATTTTCTACTGAATTTTTTTTATATTTTTTTTTTACACAAAAATAGTTTTTTTTTTTTTTAACTAAACCTAATTTTATTATCTAAATATATAAGTTGTTCCATAATAACCAACCCATAGTATGTATGCACTTTCAAATAGTAACGCGCAATAAACAGCTTTTTTTTTATTAGAGTTATAAGTTAACAAACACCACTGATATCTTTAAAATATTTGACAAAACTAAATCGTCTATGGCTTATTTGAAGCAATGGCTTCCGCTCAGCCAATTAGAAAATTACATTTCTTAAATATATCCGAATGTAAAAATCTGCTTAAAAATTGAAAATCAGGCTACGTAAAAATTTTGCAATTGTACTCATTCAGCTACATGTTTAATTTCGTATTCTTAGAGTCTACCGTCAATCCGCTATGCAGACACACACACAAATTCTTTATTTTATTATATGAATCGATACGATAAAATAAGTAATTTTTTGTAGTTGACTTTTGATAATGGTAGAATCAATAAAAGTTTTAATTTGAGTAAATGAGTAAAATATATAGGATTCGAAAGTTTGCATGTTTGTGAGAAAAATACTTAATTCTGAAATACATATATATATGTATTTTTCGACTAAGATGTTGTTAAAGAATTTTAATAAGTAAAGAGCAACAATAAACAACTTAATACAATTAAACTAGATTTGATAAGCTTTAATTTAATAAAAATCAATACATATTTTCTGTTGACTTTAAGAAATAATGAAATAAAGTTATAATTTTAGCCACTGAGAGAAATATTTAAAATTCTCGTATGTTCGCTGGGAAAATGCTTTATTTTATTGGAAATCTATAATCGGTGCATAATAAGCTAACTTACGTTCAATATCTATACAGCTTTTTCAATAATAATTATAATAAAGCATTATTTTGCAGTGCGTGGTTTAAAAAATGGAATTGTTATGCTAATTTCAGTTATGCTTCTTCGAAATTTCTGTAACAGCAAATTTTTATTATTGATGTAAATTGACTTCAAACTGAAAAAAGTTAGTTCCTTTCAGTAGTTAATTTGAAAAATATGCTAATTTTGTAATTATCTTCAAAAAAAAAAACGCTATTTTCTGAAACAATCAACAATTTTTTACTTGTTTTCATTTTGGAATCGATTCACTACTTTCTCATACAATGTAAAGTAGTTTTAATGTTAAATTGTTTTTTCCTTCTGATTCGATAAATTGAACTAGTAATTATTTTAAGTAGGTGTTATAATATTCTTTTGTAATGCGTGGTAGAAACACTTATATTTTTTTACATTTAAATATGAATGTAGCATGTTTTGGAAGTAGCGCAGCATGTTTTGAATTAAAAAATAAAGACAACATTATTAAAAGGAAACTTAAAATATTACAATAAATTTATAATCTTTACACATAAAGCAATGAATTAAATGACGGTTTATGGCAATTTTGTGGTATTTTGAACATACTGGAGATATGATGACTCAAATTTTCACACCCTGAAGTCTAATTTACGAATTCTTGATTCCAAATTTTTATAGTGATTTTTTTATTTAATGAATATCATTAAAATTAATATTTTAAACTGTTTAGAAATTATGATACTACATTGAGAAAAAAAAAGCATGGTCAAAGCTACCAGAATATGGTAAAATTTTCCGTGTTTCCGGCTCTATGGAAATACCGAAACGCTCGGTAATTTGATTTGACCGAAGAGTTTTGGTAATGATTTTGGTATAATTAACATTATATATATATTGTTTTATAATATGTAATAAAATATGGCAAAAGTGGTAAAATATGGTAATTTTATTAGTCTTAGAACACGGCATAAAGACTTTTTATTCAGTTAAAGCTACTTTTCAGTTTGGTATTTATTACTAAGTGTAAAAATTATAATTTGGAAATATTTATAATATAATAAATACTATATATTTTGGTTTTATTAACCAGCTATTATCTTTTACCATAAATGTCTTAAAATACTGTAATTTATATGAAACTTTTTCACCCTGTAGTATAGGGATGAAAGCAAAAAAATTATTAACTCCCAGATAATTTATGAAAATTATAAGCATAATCTAATTCTGTATGATTCCGCCTTTGCCTGATAACCACCTAGCCTAGATTCGGCCAGGATGTGAGTTTACAATGTTTTACAGGTTTCGTATCCAATTTTAACTATTTGCTGCAAATTCGATATCTCAAATCCAGCAAATTGCGTTGCTGATTTTGGCATTTTTCCCATGGTACCAACATGTCGTCAGTTTTACAGGTGAACCAAAATATGTGACAAAATACTTTCAGCCCGATGAATTTTTCTGGCGTGATCTTGAAAAAAAAAAGAGGTATCATCACTTATCATGAAGATATTAACAGAAAGACAAAACTTGATCATCTAAAATGTTAAAATAAATATGCTGGTTTATGCTAGCGATCACGTGAGCACACTCAATTAATAATAAGAAAAACATTTCTGCAGTATCATAAACCCACTTCCAATAAATGCTGCTTTTCCTGATTTCTCATGGGGTAATTATTTTTTTATACGATGAACTTAAACCATCACAGACTCACCTCCATTAAATGATAATTAAATTGATTATCAAACCCACATTCCATTAATGATCTATTATAAGAGCAGAAAAAGAGGAAAACCTGGATTAAGATACATTTAAAAAAAAATCGGATCAAATTACGGAAAAAGTCAGTGTGTCGGCAATTTTTACTGTATAATTCATTTTTACAGAAAAATGATACGAAGGAAAAAATGTGATATACCGTAATTTTTACAGTGATGAAAATTACCGTAAAACCACTGTAATTAAATAAATAATACTGTAAAAATTACGGTGTAATATTTTGCGGTGAAACAGATTTTACGGATGATGCCCCCAAAGTGCTGGTATTTTATACCGGAATTTGATACGGAATTTTTTGCAGTGTAAATGAAATTACAGTTAACCAACTTCTTGGTACCTAGGATAAAACTGGCCCAACCTGGACTGTATGGTGAACTGTAATGTTTATAAGCTTATTTTTAATAATTTCTCAAAACTTGGAGGGATTTCATCTTATAGTAGAGATGATCCTTACATGATGATATTTTTTTATACGTTCTAAATAATGCTTAGCAAATATTTTTTTAAAAATAAATTTTTTGAGAATTGGGGGTTTACAACACTGTGAAAAATTTCGAATCAAATTACAGTAAAAAGTGCCAGCACTCAGAGTGTCGGTACTTTTTACCAAAAAAATCCATTTTGCTAGAACATGTTATGGAACAAAAAATTATAAACTGTAATTTTTACAGTGATAATTACCGTAAAATCACTGAATCATGCTAATTAAATACATATCGCTGTAAAAATTACGGTGTTATAGTTTACGGTGAAAATGGATTTTACGAATGATGCAGCCAAAGTGCCTTCACTTTATAACGTAATTCGATCCGGAATTTTTCACAGTGTCAGAGGATCTAGAAGATTTTTCTTGAAATGTAACGCTTGCTATATCAGTGCAAAGCATCCATAGCAATGTTGCTGAAATCTGCAGAGCCGCCATCAGGAAGAACATGAGAAATCGAATCAACCAATCGAATACGGAGAGTGCAAAATAATTTACCTCAAATCTTATTTAGCCAAAAATGTTTTCTTTTCTCTCTTTACCCTCTTTCGGAAAAAAAGTTCAAGATCTTCAAATGTAATAAATTATGTCATTAAATAAGTCTAAAGAACTAATTACGCGTATACACTAAATAAAAATAGCATTTGAAAATAAAATTTTTTGAGAGAAAGCAAAAAATGAAATGCCGTTGAAAAAAAGCTTTTTTTTTTTTGCGTGCCAATTTTGCTTTTAAAATATTCTTGGAATCATTTAAAATTTATTTTCATCACAGTAAAATATAAATTTTTAAAATGTATGTAAAGAACAGCCAGTAAAATATGTATTAAAAATTACAGAACTATCAAGTTAAAAAAGCTTAGCCTTGTTTAATCAAATAAATAACTTGAAATCGAGTATAATGCGTATCTGAAGAAAAATGGTATCATTAAGTAGATTCAGATAAATTACATTTTAAAATTTTTGACGTCGTTATGCATGAAAATTGATTGATATTAAATGTAATACCATATGATCGAGTATCATGTAATAATTATAATGATCAAACAATTTATTGGCTATGCATTGCTTTAATCACTGATTCTTTCATTCTATCATGTCCCGCAGTGGACTGATCGTTAAGACACGGTTCCCAGCAGATCACCGAATCAGTGTGCGGGTGGGTGACCACTTGGATTAGTTTGCGTAGGGACCGAGGGTGTGCGGTATTGGTCCTCGTTAAACTGTTCTACCGTAAAGTGCTCGACTTCGCGTGCAGGTCGTCGGGCTACCGAAGCGGGGGTGCCATCCCCTCTGCGGAGGATCAAAATTGTGAAGTCATGCCTTCGGATCATCCTCAGGGATGTTTCCCAGACCGTCGCCAATAGCCAATTGTGCAGCTCTAGTGCGACGTAAATGAACAAATCAAATCAAATCAAATTCATTCTATCATAAAAATTAAAATAAATGCAAACAACTGCTTACTATCCTACTTATTCAGGCGAAGTATATCATTAGGGGATAAAAAGGATAATAGATATTTAATGGATTTTAAACATAAAAGAAATTAAAATGTAAGTATTTATATTATAAATTTTAACATTTGAAATAAATTTGGAGTTGTAACATTTCAAATATTATTATCAACCCTTCAAAAAAATAACGTGCAAATCTTCAGATTTATAGTTATAACATTTTTTCTAGCAATAAAAATTCTCTTTTCTGTAGTTACTTTTCTTTTTAACTAACAAGTAAAAAATGAGCAATAGAAATCTTTCACAATTCGTTACATCGTTTACCACTAAATCTTATATAATAACTAAACGATCAATAAACTCTTCAGCAAATTCTGTTCGAAACAAAGCAAAGAAACTGATTAACGTAGTTAACATCATAAAGCGTAAGGAAGGGGACCTCTTCCCCTAAAAAAGAACATAATTGCGGTAATTCAGTCACGTACAATACAGCGTCTGGGAGGTCAACGGACTTTAATCTTCGTACTAGTGGTCAGTGCCTTCGAATACTTTATTATGTGTATGCATACACGTATTCAACTGCTGTGATTAACTTCTACCTGGCTTCCGCGTTGATTTAGTGCTCAACTATATTATTTCGGAAGCTGAAAGTAGCTAATTTTTTTTGTTTCTGAAAAAAGTAATCAAAAATTTTATTTCACGAAAGGATTGTGAATCGTAAAAAAGAATATCGGAAGCTATTCCGTATTTATATCTGGAGTGGGTTATAAGGTATGTGATGGTAAACGTGAAGTTTTTATTTGGAGATGCAGGAAGAAAGAGTTTCACGCGATCTCATGTGTTTATTTCCTCAATAAATAATTTCTTTATTTGTTTATTTGAATATGTGATATAAGTTAAAAAGGAGAGTAAAGAATAAAGCTTCCATTTTTACATTCAATTTCACCAGTTTCCATTTCATTTTTGAGATATAATTTAAAGTTTAATTAATATCACCAGATTCAGATTAGACGTTAACTGAAGAAACTTGTATTTGTGTTTTTTGGAGATTAATAGTTTTTGTAGTAGTCATTCAATGAAATATAATATATATTTCCCATAGAAGTCGTTCCATACAATATACAAAGAAGTCGTTGCATACAAAGATAGGCATACATTCTTCTTAAAGAAATCATTCTGTAATGTTATGTGCTTTTGACATAAAATGACATAGGGGCTTCTGTAAAGTGACACATATATGGTCCTTACAGAATTCATTTTTTAAAATGGATAATATCTTTGAAGTCATTTTGTAACACATGATTCTGTGAAATGACATATATGCTTTTAACAGAAGCTGTCTTAAAAATGGTGTCAAACATCATTTAAATTTTTTTTTCTAGAAATGGAAATCGAATTGTGAGTATTGTGCTAAAAATATAATTAAACTTTAACCTCTTTGAAACATATATGCACTCTCAATCTATCAGTTATTGTGTAACGTTGGTATTATACCCGCTCGAATATTTTATATTAAAAAATTTAACGGCTTAATCGGCCAATAGAGTATCGCTTTTCCTCTCGCACTCTTTTTATAAACCAATGAGAGTTAGACATGCTCTCGCACTCAAGGATAGCGGATTCTATTCTCTCTGTCTTTTCAATTTATATATTTTCGTTTTTGTTTCAAAAATATTGTTAAATTTGTTTAACTGGACTATCTTATCACTTTTTTCATTTCACATCAAATCATCCTCACACAAATGGTGACTTACGGACATGATATTAACTCGCCTACCTTGACAGAAACATCCACCTCTATATGAACACGCCCAGTTTAATGGATGGAACATAGTGAACAGTTGACTTGCTATTTGTGACTGCGACATTGCCCTCCTCACCCTGTTGTTACTCAGTCTCGATCACACACAACGGGGACCCGTACACACTTGACCGCTAATTGCAGCACAGGAGTAATCACGCCCACAACAGTGATCATAATACAGCTCTCACGACCTCAAAGCTGGTGATCTTAATACAGCTCTCCTGACCTCCTTCAAAACAGCAATTAATGAACTAGTGGTATCCGTTTATCGAATTCTATGGCAGATAAAATTCTGATGGAATTCTAAAAACAGTATGGGAGTATAACTTTAAACTTTTATTTCTTTGAATTACGAAATATTTTTGGTGTTACGGACAAATCGGCAATTTTAAATCACCTCCGCCTGGAAACAGCTGTTTTAAGTAGAAGGATTAATGAATATTTTAATGAATTTAAAAAAAATGGTCTTAACTTTGAAATAATATGTCAGTTAAGAAAGAATGGCAACAAAAGTTTTTCATTAAACAAATAAAAGTTTTAATTATTTAAATGACCTGGAGAAAGGAAGTTTTCCGAAAGAGTTTAAATTATGAAAAACATCAAATAAATCTCTGAAAATATGTTTTAATAGGGGTCATGTTTAAAAATATATATATTTTTTTTTTTATGAAAATAGTTATTGAAGTTTATTTTTATTCTAAAAAATTAAAGTCAGTCTAAAACTTCTTTTTTACTTTTCACGCATTCATAAAATAACGAAAAATTTTATCAAGATTTATTTATTAACCTTTTATAAGACTATGAGAAATATACTTTCCACCAAATTCATTAATTTTTTAATGTGTATAAAATTAGATGGGGAAACTATTTTTCCACTTACTTGTACGGTCATCTGTTTACAACTTCGGAAAATATAAAAAAAAAGCAATGGAAAAGGCTCTTTTTTGCATAAATTTGGGTAGCAGTAAAGCTTAGCGTAGGGCCTAGAATGGAGGTTGATGGGGAGCTATTTTTTCTTCTGCTTCTTACATGCGTTAGATCATTTGATCATTTCTCATTGAATTTAGTTATATTTATAAACACAGAATTTTAAAATTCGGATGAGTCTAATTCTTTACACTAGGAAAAATTTTGAAAGATCACGATCTATCTTCTCCCTCCCCCCCCCCCCAAAAAAAAAAGTTTTAAAAGGAAATTAATTTCAGTTAATAAGTTAAATGAATTTATTTTTATAAATAAGTCTCAGTCCCATAAATATTTTAATGTAACATCATCAGAAAAAAATTGACCCCTAAAAATTTTAAATTATTTCAAATTTTACGAAAACAAAAAACTTTAAATAAATAAGTGAATAAATGTTTCAAAATTTAAACAATTTCATAAAATCATGTTAAAATCATGATTTGTTCAGTATTATTTCAAACTACTACAATTAACTTACAAAAAAAGAGCGTTCAACTTAGAATAAAAAAGAACCATCAACCTATGTATGTTTCAAATTATTTAAACAAGATTTTAAGCTTTTTTAAAAAATTGAAAAATGGTAAATTAAAAATATCTATTGAGAAAACGCAACACCATACATTTATCATAAAAATTTTAATCTTAACCTAAGAGAAAATAATTACGTTCATTGTATGTCTTCTATTCATATTCAAGTATTAGTTAATATGTAAATAGGAAAATTTAGCATAAATAATTTTACTATTACTTACTTTAGGAAGAAATTTTGGTTTTGACATGCTTGCTTGGCTTAGTAACTTATGAAACTCTTTTCTGGAAATGATAGCCCGCACCCCAAAACCCTATTGACTCTTAGTGTTCCTATTTCTCTTGACATTTTCTAATTTTTTTTTTTTTTGTTTGTTTTGTTAAGAGTTCAGTGGAGATGTGCGTGACTACACAAGTACGTGGTTAAGAATTTCCTTATTAAATAGGATGTGAGAGACGAGGGCAAAATTAGGGTGTGACAATTATAAGAGTACATTCATAATAGATGTATAAAGAACTTCCGAGGAATATTTTTGATGCTTAAGCTAAACTTATTTAGTAAAAATAACTTCCATATAAAATATAGCACATCGGAATTTATATATATGGAACATGTACCGAATTACGTAAACGTTTATTGTTTTATAATTATTCAAGTTTAACATAACAGTTGTTAAACTGTCGATCCAATTTTGAGTTTATGATCACCAATGTTTAACTCCGCAACCTTATAATTTTGAACCCAATACAGAAGACAAGAGAACTCCTGAATCTATTATTGGGTGAAATTCGCCTTAGAGGATGACGCTTCGATGAAACTAACCCGCTCTGCGTCATGGAGAAGAAAACTACGAAAACATACCATGGTTAGCCTGATGGCAAGGGGACTCAAATGCATGACCCATCTACCACTGAGGATATTTTACGGCAGCACTGTGTTCAGTGCTAGCCGGTTGCGGAATTCGTATCTATCAGCTATCACAGGGATCCGAATCCGAGTAACCTCTTTGGGAGGCGACCGCCCTATCCCCTGAGATACCACCGCTCTAATTATTCGTTTTTAAAAACATCAAGAGAGGAAGAAGATGAAATATTGTAGTATGTAAAGTACTATTCATCTTCTTCATTAAAGTATAAGAAAAAAACTCGCATTCACGGAGAATTTATTGAGAGATACTTATCTACGGGTGCATTAAATAAATAAAAAATTGCAAAAACATCCCACTGTTAGTTAGCCTGATTGACATTTTAAGAACTGATTTATCTTTCACCAGGAAATAATGCATGGTATGGCACCGTAAATGAACTTCAACACACTTCTCAATCTTCTGAATCCATTTTGAATCCTGATAAAATTCTTATTTATAAAATTGAAAGTTATTATTAACTGTCAAGCTAATTTTGCTTGTTGTTGTTAAAATAAATTCATATGAAAAAATACAAAAAAGTGTTGTTTTTTATTTTCTCAGTACTTTTCATTATTTTTTTTTAAACAGATAATTATTCCATTTTACTGCATTCATAATTGTATATTCATTGATTAAAGGGGGATTATTTAAAGTCTTATTATTTAAATAAATGAATTTATTTAAATAAATTTATTTATTCAAATAAATTAATTTATTTAAATAAATTTATTTATTTAAAAAAAAATTCCAATTTAATTATAGGACGAAAAAATAAATATAAATTTTTCGTGGTGGATGAAGTTTCGAGACTGTATAGATTTACTCTAACTAAAATAATTAAATATTATTTTAATTGCTATTTTTAATAGCATATTACACTCATTCAACGGACTCGCTGCCGATTCTATTTTCTTAATCCGGTATTTTATGTCATTCTTCCACGACTTACGGCCGTGAATTGGCAAAGTATTATTCAAAAGGTATCATTTCTAATTAAAAATAAATGTTTTCAAAAGTTCAAAATTAACCTAATATAAAAGAAAAAAGAGGATAAAATATTAGTTTTTATGCTATCTGCTCAACATTAACTGAACTTAATTAATCTTAGAGTTGACAGAGTGTTCGTACTATGAAGTTTCCATATTCTATTTTTTTAATTTAAATTTATTACACAACTCCTCATGCTGCACATAGTACAGGGTGTTTATAAAGTCCCGGACCCATTTTGATGTTTAATAACTCATAAAATAATGAAGATATAAACAAACTTATGGCATTTATTGATGGAATAACTCATATATTTTCCTTTTCAGGTTTGAATATCTTTACTTTCGTAAATATCGTCTGCGCGTGTGGTTAATTTCAGATAATTTCATTTTCCAGCCTAAACATCTGTACTTTTCTAAATATCGTCTGCTTATTAATTGCATTTTTCTCTTTTTTGTTTTTGGCAACTATTGCAATGTTATGCTTACTTTTGATGTGTTTGTTCTATGTAGTACTTTTCTATGTGATGTTTTTTCGAGCGGATGTTAAGGAAGATGGAATGGGCGAGGAGGTCCAATTCCTTGGCCACCCAGATCACCTGATATAACGCCGCTGGACTTTTTTTGGGGATTTATAAAAGACAATGTTTACAGGAGGATCGTGTCGAACATTGAAGACCTAAAAGGCAGAATTACAACCGCAATAGCCTCTGTGGATGCCGACATGCTTGCCGCTACCTGGCGTGAAATTGACTATCGAATTGATATTCTCCGTGCGATGAAGTTTTGCACAAAGTTTATTGACAAGGATCATGAAACTTTTTGAGTCTATCTAACCATTTATGCTATTAATTTTAATCTATCTTTATTACTTTATGACTTATTAAACATCAAAATGGGTCCGGGACTTTATAAACACCCTGTATAACAGGAGGCTTACAGATGTAAGAGGACAAAATACATTTGTAAAGTAAAAATAAACACGTATAAATAATCAAACATTTTAGAAAAGCTGTAAGCATACTGTTTATATAATGCTGGCAAAATACAATATTTTCTCTCGTAATTTTATTGAATTTATATAGATTTTTTTTCCTTTGGAAGCACACAGTAAGAGTGAGTACATTGCTATAATAATGGTTCCAATTTAATGCAATCATAATATGTTGTTACTTTGTACCATATAATCGTAATTCATATATTTGACTACAAAATACTATGTTACAATTTAAATAGAAATATGGTTCAATTGAGCACGCTATTGAGGTTACAGCAAATGATGGTTCACATCTGCTGCAACCTTAATATTGTACTATATTCAACCATATTATCGTAATTCATAAATTTGGGAACACAATACTTTGTTACCATTTGTATAGATACATGGTTCAATTGAACAGTTTATTAAGGCTACAGCAAATTATGGCTCGTATTTACTTCCACCTTAATATTGTATTATGTTGAACCATATTATAGTAATTCCTAAATTTGACTTCACAAAACTATGTAACCGTTTGAATAGAACCATGTGTCAATTGAACTCGCTATTGGGTTACAGCAAATAATGGTTCGTATTTGCGGCAGCTTTAATAATGTACCATATTATCGTAACCATCTTATCGCAATTCATAAAATTGACTATTCAATACTATAGTAGCATTTGAATAGAAACATAGCTCAATTGAAGACCTAATTAAATTTGCAGCAAATTATGATTCGCATTTGCTGCAACTTTAATATTGTACGATTTTGAACCATATTATTTTAATTTATAAATTTAACAACACAATAGTATGTTTCCATTTAAATGAAATTATGGTTCAATTAAACATCTTATACAGATTGCTGTAAATTTACCCCGTATTTTAATTCAAGATACCGATATCATGGTTTAATATTCAACTGATTTTTTGAGAGTGTATTAAAAACTCTAAGAACTCTCGATTTAAAACTAAATTTATCATTTATATGAAAATTAAGCAAATTCAAGTCATTAGACGAAGAAGTTCAACAACCTTTCGACAACAACACAAATCCCATGTTCGAGTTTTCCATCATTTCATCTATTATGGGACTTAGCACTTTCTAAATATAAAGTAAAACATCGTGAAGATTATACGATTAATTTCAAGAGGAGGTAAAGTACAAATGGGGATACGCCCTTGTTGAAACGTACCCCTTCCAAGATTTTGAATCCACGACAAAATTGTCACGCAAATCTATCACGATATAGAGGAAGTTATCAGATACTTCTCCAGTATTACATCAAAAATGTCTTCAGCTATCAAAGAGATGCCAGAATAAAGATTCCACTTGTAGAAATCAAAGATAATAAAAATATCTAAAAATATTGGATGTGCAGTTAATAAAAGAAATAAAAAAGAAGCATCAAGAATAGAAAGATTACATTAATATAGAAAAATTATCAAATCAAGAATAGAAAAATTAAATTAATTAATTAAATATCATTTATAATTGGTAAAAAAGTGCTTTGAAATGTGGATATTTAAAAGAATTATAGCTAAATGCTTTGTTTTTAATGGTTTTTAATTTTTATCTATTAACTGTAATAGTTTTTATAGTAAATATTTTTTTTAACTTAAAAAAAACTAAAGTATTCAAAAATCTTCATTAAAATCAAATTAGATTTGGAGAGAAATAAAGTATTTTATATAAAAATAACATATTTTAATTTAGTATGATTAATCACCGTAGCATTTCTGATGAAAGAAATTTGACATAAGTTAGAGTCTAGAGAATACAGATAAAAATAAGGTTAACGAATGTCTAATTCATACGAAAATTATTTAACTTTCAAAAATTGAAGTTATTCCTCAATTTTCCGCATAATGAACTTTAGAATCTATCTTTATACAAATATATTGATACTCATAGAGTCTATTCTTTATTAAAAATGTTGTATCCCAATAAGTCTATTCTTCGATTCAAAGTTTGTCATTCTATGTAGGTTTATTCTACAAATAATATATACTGATTTCTCCTTGAGTCTATTCTTTATATAAAAAAGAAAACACATTTTTCTTTATTTTTTTCATTACTTTGAATTAATTTAAATCAAAATAAGTGAAAAACATTATATTTAGTAAAAATGAGAAAAAAGTATGTTCAAAACTATAAGAATATGGTAAAATTAACTATGTTTCTAATTCTATGGGAGCACTAAGAAGTTCAATAATTTTCACCGAAGTGGTTTGGTAATGACGCTTTATTAAAATTATAAATAAAATATGAGTTTTATTACGTTGTTGTTTAGTAGTAAATGCGAAGAAATAAATTTTTTCCCAAAAGTAAGTAATTTTAATAGAAGTTTTGTTAGAGATGGCGCAAAAATGTTCATTTTGAAAACCTCTTTTTTATTTAGTAAATACTTAACTTTGTTTCTCATCGGTTAACTGTTTTTTTTTTTCAACGTAAACTATAAGTTGACATTTACTGACCTTTGAAACTATGAAAAATGTGAATTCGTAAATGTACAAATGCCTGGACCAGGCTAAACTAAATCAGTAGCGTAACTGTTACGCAGTACTAAAATTTAAGCGCAGAGGTTGCGAGTTCGAATCATATCGCAACTGTAGATGCATCCATTAAAGTTTATTTTTTTAGTGTTACACACTCATACGAAATCTTGGGTACTAATTACAAAGCTTGGCTTATATACTCTTACCAAGTTAAAATACTGGTAAAACAAGATAGAGAAAGATATAGAAAACAAATATCCCTCAACACGGAGGGATTCAAACCCCCTACTTCCACGTTACAATAGATGCGTCTTTGTACCGTTTTAGTCTATTTTGAGTAATCAATTCTTCTATTTGACAAGGGCTTATAATAAATCTTACCTTGTAATGAACTCACGAACCTGCACATGTATTTGTAACAATAAATAAATAAATAAATACCCGGAAAGTAATAATTTTTTTAAAAATTATTTTTACAGCAATCGTCTTTCTACCAGAGAGTGAAAAACAGCACAAAGATATTGAACCCGCTACCTATTAACTACAGAAAGTTTGCTGAAAGAACAACACCCCGCGGCAATGGAGTTCCCAATAATATATGGTAGTTTGAATTGCACCCGCCGTGTGATATGGCTGTGCTGCTAATCACTCTGAAGCGTAGAAGTTCGAATCTTGTTATAACACTGAATGTGTAGTCTTGCTGTCTTTCACAAAATTGTGCTATCTGAATTTCAAACCGAAAAGTGAAGTCGTTTTTTGTATGACAAAGGAACCCTCATATTCATGAAAATAAATAAATAAATTCCACTACCTCCACGAAATGTAGATAAAACAGTCACCATAATATTATATATGAGTTCATTATCTTTAAAACATTTAAATTAAGCATTTGCAGGCATCATTCATGTCCTTTTACCCCGTGAAATAAATGAAAAATTATAATTGAATACAGAAAAAAAAATTATCAGTCATCTAACTCCTATCGACCATTTAAATAAACCTCCGTTTTAAATAAACTATAGAAGTTAACAGTTGCAAATCTCTTTCGTAAAAAGCATAGACATCAAATGGTTAAAATTAACAAATAAATGGTATAAAAACCATTTATTTCATTAAATTTACTTTTCAGTTTTGTACTTGTTACTAAATGTAAGAAGAACTTTGAAAATTCGAATTTTCGGTAAACCGTTACTATAGCAAACGGTAAAATTATCAGAGAGGATATGTTTTGATTGAATTACCAGAATTATGTCACAGATCTGAATTAAACAAATTATTCCATTTACAAGAACAAATATGGGCATATAATAAGCAAATAAAAATAATGCGGTAAATACAGAATACGAAAAAATTCATATAAATATAGGCTAATGCACTTTTAGTTAATCTTATGTTTAAGTGCTCTAAACCTTTTAATTTGTTTGTACTTGATCTAAATGCTTTTCTGAGAACAGTTAGTCGACTACTTTGCTTCAGCTTTAAATTTCTGAGAAACATGTATCGAGTTCTACTTTTATTTCAAGTGTAAGAGAATCGATATTTTCATTTAGAACTGGGCCATAGTGAATATACATTTTCTTTATTTCTTTTACTGCAGCTTAAGTAAATTTGGAATGTGTCACATTTACTCTAATTTTTTTTTTAAAGACGCTTGTTTATGAAACTAATATTCATTTATAGATTTACATAAATTTGTGTTTTTGTAAGTGAAAAATAGGTTGGAAGAAATCTAAACAATAGAATTTGCTTTATAATAATTGTATTAAGTATAGATCATTAAAAATTAATGATTGCTTTAGAAATTTAATTGTAGAAATCGATTCCATTGTGAATTTAATGTCTGTATCTTGTACCATAATGCGGTGCATATTAGGTGCAAACTTAATAAGACACCCTTGTAACCCAACCATAATAAAGTCTTCAACCAATCATGTTTAAGTTCAAGCTGAAACATACTTCAAGTAACAAAGTTTAAAAAGTGCAATACAGTTACACATTAGTTAGCAATATATATTGCAACTAAATTAGCACTATATTAATGTTTCAGGAAATTTTAACCATTTTATAGTTAGCAACGCTCTTTGAATTTTCTAATAGTGCAATTTTAACAAGCTCATTGCCTTAATATCTATTAGAAAATATATGTAGTTTTTTTAAAGAAAACTATTAGTTTGTTAAATTCCTCCCTTATAGATTAATTCGATTGTTTTTTATTGTTCTTAGATTATGGTAGTTATGTTATTGAATCGATTATTAACTAATTTTTATTAGAAATTTTGATTATTAATTAATTGTTATTATAAATAATTCTATTAACTAATTAGTATTGAAATTTTTTGTTATTTATTAATTTTTAGTAGAAAGTATAAATTCCACACAATTCTACATTCATATACGGAGGCACAAAATATTGTGTTGGTAATTTTTTTATGCATGCCAAAAGAAATGACACAAAACCTATTCATTAAATTGATTCGAATCCCTTTCATTTAATGTAGATTTATTGTTTTTGATTTTAAAAAATGTATACTGGTCACTGGTTACACATATTTTCTAATAGACATTATGAGGAGATAATTAGAATGGTGCTTGTTGAAATGATACTATTAGTAATTTCAAAGAGCATTTAACCATAATATGGTTAAAATTTAATAAAACTTTAATAAGGTACAAAGTTAGATATTTTTTTTTTTTTTTATAACCGTCGTTGAACAGCCGACCCAACTTAATGGATTTACGGCTACTAATGTTCAACTCCGTAGCCTTGTAATTTTGAACCCAATCCAGAAGACAAGGGAACTCCTGGATCGAGTATTGGGAGAAATTTGCCTTCGTGGAGGACTTTTTGATGGAGCTAACCCGCATTTGCGTTACATGGAGAGGAAGACCACGAGAACCTCCCACGGTTAGCCTGACGGCAAGGGGACTCTAACCCATGATCCGTCTACCACTGAGGATATTTCACGTCAGCACTGTGGTCAGTGCAAGCCGGATGCGGAATTCGTATCGACTGGGATTCGAACCCGGTTCGCCTCATTGGAAGGCGAACGCTCTATCCCCTGAGCCATCGCGGCTCAAAGTTAGATATTAATGCTCTTAAGAAACTGGAAAGAAATATATAACGATTTTTTTAAAGAGTTATTCGACTCAGCTATTGTGTTTACATATAATAACGCCTGCTTCTGCTTTATAGATGAGTTACAGTTTTAAAGTCTTAAGATCTAAAATCCTCAAAATAGCTTTACAATTTTTGCCAAACAAAATTACAAAGAATATTGGCAACATATCATGCTTTCTAAAAAAAAGCTGAAAAAAATATCAAACGATTTTTTAATGGATTATTTGAAATTTTATATAAAGATATTAACGTTTGCATCTTTAATTAAAGCTCAGTCACAGTTTTAAAGCTCTAAAACCTAAAATTTCAAATATACGGTATGAATGGAATATTGAAACTGAATGAATTAAATATGTAAGGAATTTTTTTTCGTGAAATCTATTTTGCATCGGAAACTCTTAGGATTAGGGAGATATTGATTGATTTCAGGAACGAATAAAAGATGGTATGTATGCTAAGAAATACTTTCTTTGTGAAAAAAAAAGATCTAGATCATGAATATCAAAAAAGATAACTAGATTTTTCAGCATAAAATACTTTTTTACTGTCCACCAATATGTATTTTATAATAATTGGATATATTTTATGGAAGAATAAAAAAAGTAGATTTATCTATATATCGAAAGGATAAATTACTTTATGCTTTTTTGTTTATGTAAATATCTCGACTTATTTCTGAATAAAATGGCTTTGATGAGTTTTTCCCAGAAAGATACTAGAAGTCTATTTTAGAACAAAGGAAGACTACATTTCATTGAGGTTTGAGCATACCAATCTAAGCATTGAAGGTTTGTTTGGGCATGAGTAGCAATTTCCATACTTTCTTTCCTCGTCTACAAACTAATCGCTTAGATACTTATGAATTACCACGTATATCCTTTATTTATTTTCTATAATAAAATAGTTTAGGTCAGCTTTGCACCGTGTGTCAAAGGAATAAAAGGCATTAACCTGAATATCTTTAGAACCAATCATTGGATTACAATCCATCATTAGATTAGTGGTTAACTTCAATCTTAATAAATCGAAAGACGCTTTTATTATTATAAGCTAATCAATTAGCGCTAGAAAACTTCTTTAAATAAACCATCTTTCATAACAGAGATAAGGTGTAAATATTTTAGATTGAAAACGGGTTGAAAAGATGGTCTCTTTAATGTTATTTATTTATTTTTTACTACATCTTTAGGTTTCAGAACTAGTATCAAAAACTAATAAATGAATTTATGAAAACCATTTATGGAACTTATTAACTTAAAAATAACTTCAAGTAAAAAGTGTATTTTAATAATTACTTTAATAATTTAAACAAGTGATGATTAAAAAAATTCATAAAATTAAAAATTTTACATTTTCGAAAACAATAAAATCTTTAATCACAAAATCCTAAAATATAAATGAACTCAGTGAAATAGTTTGATAATTAAAGTAAATTAAAAAGTCACATTTTTAATGTTTAATTTTTCAAGAGCTATGCAATTCATTGCATTGAAAATTTGAATTTAACAATTAAAAATTACCTTTTCTAAGAAGATGCAAAAATTTGTACATCTTGCTATAAATTTTTTCAAAAATTATGATATTAAATAATAAAAAATAATAAATAATCATTAAAAAATTTGTTTGCATGAAGATATTTTTAAGTAAATAAATTTCGTAAATGGATGCATTAAATTACTTATTTTGAATAATTAGTTCCAGATATAGTATCCAGATATTAGCCTGGGGTAGTGAACAATCAATGAAGACATTGCCACAGCGGACTTATGCGATAGTTTCCAATGATTCCAAATTTAGCTTGCATTCTGATTCACGCCAGACTTTCATATGCAGAACGCCAGGTACCCGTTACTCCGTTATGACTAATAAGACATCATCAGGTGCAGGATTGGTCGTATGGGGTGGAATTATACTGGATTCCAGAACAGATCTCCTGCTTGTTCATATTGAAACCATTATAGACCAAATTTATCGGGACATCGTTCTCGAACAACGTGTAAGTTTCTTTAGGGATGCCATGGCCCCAGAATTTGTGTTTATGGATGACAAAGTTCATCCTCATCTAGCAAACATCGTAAACGAATGCCTTCTATCTGAAGATATCACCCGGATGAGATGGACAGAATTTTCGCCTGACTTGAATCCGTTAGAACAATCACTGCAGAGACAAGAAAAATTGCAGCGCCTAAAGGTCCTCTACATATATGTCACGGAAATAAAATACGCTCTTTCTGATTAAACTACACTTATATCCATAAAATAAGTATAACTCAGGCCAAATTTATAGGGGCCTCTTTCTGGAACAACATAGGGGGGGGGGCATATGTGAAAAATTTCTGTTTATGGATGACAACGCCCATTCTCATTGAGAAAACATCGTGAGCGAATGACTTCAATCTGAAAATATCGCCCTTATGAAATGGCCAGCATTCTCATCTGGCTTGAATCCGAATGAGCTTTTGTAGGCCAGACTTGGCCGAAGAGTTGCAGCCCGTAAATGATCTATTAGATGTTTACTTGAAGTTTGGAGAGCATTCCGTGCTGACTGGTGTAATCTTCCCTAGATCAGCTCGATAATTTGATACTCAGCAATTCCAACTGTGATGTCGACTGTGTTTCATCGTATGGTAGACGTACATTACACCAACTATGCTCTTGTAAAAGTGATGTTTTTTATAATTGCTCTAGGGTACAAAATTGTTGTTTTTATGAAGGGTATCACATATACAAAATAATTTTTGTTCTTTATCTTCAGTTTAATAAAAGGGTTTTATGAATAAGTAACGTTAGTTTTTCTAAACCTTTTATTGCTGTAGCTGGCATTGTCCTTAAATTATAGACATGAGTTCTTTTAAAACCTATCAATGTGCTTTAAAATTAGTTCAGTCTCTTAATACATTTGATTGCTCGTATTTAGGTGTGAGCTTAAATTACATAATTAAAGATTCAGATTAAATTTTTACTCGCATAGCATACAAGGAAAAAAATATTTTTGATAAAATTACCGTATTGTATGGTAATGACATTTCCGGTAAAAGAAAACCATAATCCTGGTTAATAGAACCAAAATATACGGTAATGAAAAAAGTCATTATGTAATTTTTCCGTTCATATGGTAACGGTTTGCCGGGAATTCTGTTTTTCGAAATTAATGTTCTTATTACCACACATTTAGTAAAAAATACAAAACTGGCAAATAAATTTAATCAAACTATTTGTGCCATACTCTAAGGTATCATGATAAAATTGCATAATTTTACCACGTTTACCAAATTTTATCTCATATTAGAAACAATGAAATCATTACCAAACTGCTTCAGTAAAGATTACCAAAATTTTTGGTGTTCCTATAGAGTTAGACATGGTGACATTTACCACATTCCGGTAGTTTTGACCATACTTTTTTTCTCAGTGTACGTTTATGTATTTCTAAATATCTGAACATCATAAATGTTTCAATGGATGAACTATTAATGATTAAAACGTTTTAATAAATATGCCTTTAACATTTTATCAGTGACTTTTTTTTAATTTTTAAATAGGTCTAATTCTGCGTTTGAAAGATTTGATGAGAGATTATTTTGGGTAAAACACAAAATGTAAATTTAAAAAAAAAAAAAAAAATGAAATAGTTTGATATGCGTGTTTAAAAAAACTGACAAAACTCAAAATGCGCGCTTAAAATATCAACATTTGATTTCATTTTTTTAAACTACTGTTATGAAGAACTACACTGGGAATACTAATTATATCTTTTTTTAAAAAATATTTACCCAATTTTTTTACTGATATGTTACATACCTTTTCAAGATAATACAGAAGTTAAAAATTCTGATTCGTTGATTAACACAGAAAAGGCACATTTTGAGTTATATCTAGATTTCTTAATTAATATATATATATATATATATATATATATATATATATATATATATATATATATATATATATATATATATATATATATTTCTTATATAAAGTCAAAAAGTTACGTCTGTAATAATTTATTTATAAATTTTTGACTTAAATATTGATTATAATTTATTTACAATTCTTAATTTTACTACTATACTACAACACTAAATTGACATTTATATGTTTCTCATCACAGATAGTTGTTTTTCAAAAAATGTGTGACCAATTCAGGTCTAATTTTTAAATGTGCCACATTTGTTCTAAAAATCAAAGCTTCTACGAACTCCTTAATAATCTTTAAGGTGGGAAAACAGAAATTACTGTAATTATTGTTCTTCGATGTTTTTCTGGGTTAAGGTTGAACTCTAAAAGTTGCACCCATCTAAATTAACATTCATGTTAAAACATTTTTGCCCAGGGACCTATATTTATCTGCATTCTATTTAATATGCCTTTATGCATTTATTTACTAAAACGTCTGGATTCATTCTTTATTTTTATTTTTTAAAATTTAAGTATATGAAACATACATGTTTAATGCAAGTTACAGAGATATTATATATTTTTTCTTTTATAATAATTCGAGAAGGAAATAGGATTTAAGCAAAGCAATTAAAATGTTTATTTTCTTTGCAAAACTCCACTTGCAAAAAGGATTTTTTGGGGTGCTTTTATGACTTTGAGAACACATACTCTAAACTCTCACATAGTTTTGCAAAATTCTTCAACAATACTATTTACAGGAGTATTAATACGTTTATTAATAATGACTAGGAAGCTCCATAATTTTTTTTAAATTTCAATTTAGATTCATATTAGGCAAAATCTAATCTCTCTCTTTCATGCTACTTTCGACATGAACCCAAGCGCAATTTTATGAAGGGAAGATATTGAGAGACGGAATTAAATTTTCCCATAACAATGGATCAATAGTCATTTTTTAAAGCATAAAAAGTGAGAAAAAATAATGAAAAAGCATTCAAAATTTCAATTATTTTCGAACAAACTAGAATGTTGCAAAAAAAATCTCGTTTCAAGTTCCTGAATGAAAATAGCTTTTTCAACTCGTTAAATTTCAATTTTGTATTTGCATTTCTATAGGCTGCAGAACGACTCACACAGGTCACCTCCATACAAAGGTCGACCTGTGTATGGAGGAGAGGCAGTATGGAGGAGACTCCTGTGTATGAAGGAGACTCCCTTGAGGGGATCCTTCCCCTCAAGGGAGTGATAATATTAAGGGAGTGATAATATTAAAGGAGAAATCCTCTAATATATAGATGAAATTGACTATCTCTCTTATTACTACTCACTATAGACCCTGCCTCTCCTCCATACACAGGTCGACCTGTGTATTGTCCACAGCAAAAAACAGTTAACAGTTTCTTCAGCAGAAAAAAAAAAAGTGAAAATCGCAAAAAAGTACTTAAATTTTTCAAGGAATTGAAATTTTGAAGAAAAACAAAACCAATCAAACTCTTGTTAAGTTTATAAATAAACATGGCCCTTTCAGCATAGAACAGTCCCTATAGTTGCATTTTTGCGAGCTGCAGAGCGGCCAGCATAGTATTTTTTACTATAAGTGTAACAGATAACAATTCTTGAACTACTTATCGAATGTTAGATTTTTTATTCCATCTTACTTCTTGTACATTTTTCTATATGCATCTACCTCATTAAATTTTCTAAATTTTATTGTTTTTATACCGTGAAACAAAGCGTAACACAAATTCGAACACCCAAAACAGTGGCGGCTTTTATGGTTTTTTAATATACGAATTAACTAGTATTTAATAAACAATTGAATTCAATTCATTGGTAATAGTTAAATAAATGTAATTTTTTAGTGTTTTAAATTAAAATAATTTTTTTTTTAATAATTATAGGAATTGAAACTCTTAAACTATTCTCAGCATAAAGACAATCGTTTTAAGTGTTCGTGCATAATTCGAAGCACATGTTCTATTCGTAGTTTGGGTCAAATTTTTTTTTTTTCAGGAATTTTTTACCTTAAGACATCATCAAGGTGAAATTTTATGTGTTAAAGTTAACGAAGTGTTTTTGTTAGTGCAACGCGAAACATTTAAATTAATGTGTATGTAACACGAAAAGTAAGTAAAATCACGTATTTAATTAACGAATAAATTTACGAATGTTTTTGAACTTTCCTTTTTTAAATCGAATCGCAATAAATTTAAATTATAATTTTCATTCCATGCTCGCCTAATGACTTTTGCAATGATTTAAACAGCTTAAAATATTGTATTTGAAATTTTTCTTAAATAGCAGGAGCAGTTTCCCTTCTTATGTTAAAGTATTCATAAAAAAGTCTTCTTTCAAGAAAACGAAGTTGTTAACTTTATAATGAAGAGGATAATTCATAAAGAAAAAAATTCTTTTGAATATTTTAACAGTACTCCTTCTCCAATGTTACGGTCAAGGCTAATGTAGTTTATGACATTATTCTGAAATTAATTTATAATATGACAAGAATATAAAAAAAATCAGTATTACTCCTGTTTTTTTATTATTCTTATTATAATGATGTTTTGCACCATCATGTCATGTAAAAATGAATTTCATGATATATGGCTTTTAATAAAATCATTTCAAGGCATAATTTTTTCTTATTTCCATTAACGTTTCAGAGTTGTTTTGCAAAAAAATGAAAAATAAAGATATTAGTATTTTTAGACGTGAAAAATATTTTTTGTGCGCATTCAGAAAAGAAGAAAAGGCCAACACTACCAGAATATGGTAAAACTTTATGGGATCACCAAAAATCTCGGTTATTTTTACCGAAACGCTTTGGTAATGATTTTGAAATAATTAACAATAAAATATGGTTTTATAATCTATGATAAAATTTGGTATATGTGGTTAAATGTTTTAATTTTAGCATGATGCCTTAGAGCATTGCATAAAAATCATTTATTTGGTTAAAATTACTTTTCACTTTTGTATTTTTTACTAAATGTTCGATAAGAAGAATGATAATTTCGAAAATCAGAATTTCTGGTAAACCGTAATTTACGAGGAAAACTATAAAAAGTTAAAATTACTAGATGAATGATTTAAATCGATTAAATATTTTAAATTTTTTAACCAGAATTATGGGGTGTTTTTTTTTAAACAAGAAATGTCATTACCATGCAGTACGGAAATTTTACCAGAATTTGTTTTTCCGTGCATTTTTCACATAGATCAATAAGTTCATTATATTTCATTATTATAAAATACCGCTTAAGTTATTAAAATTTGTTCATTTAAATTACAAAGTATGAATTTCAATACCATTATGAATAAAACTTGACTGAAATATTAGGTAGGTAATCTAACATTCATTTTTATTATCAACAGTCTCCATGACATTAACTATAGAATTAATAATGATACCTTTCATAAAAACAAAACTTTTTTCTGACAGCAGCAGGTTAATAAATTTATAATGAGATGCCCGTTAAGGTTTTTAAAATGTGTTTATTTAGATAGCAAAGTGCAAATTTCCATACCACTATGAATAAAACTTGAGTGAAATATTAGGTAGAAAACTAACATTCATTTTTATTGTCAGCAGTCATGACAGAAACTATAGAATTAATAATTATACTTTTCATTAAAAAAAATATTTTCTAACTGCAGCTGATTAAACGTTTAATTATAAGATACCCGCTGAGATTTTTAAAATGTTCGTATTTCGATTGTTAACCCATTTTCGGTCAAAGGTGCGTAAACACATCATTTCAATAAATATTTTTATTAACTCTGATGTATATTTTCAGTAATTTTATAATTTATTTATTTTTTCGTTATATTTAAGATTTCTGAAGACATCTGTAAAATATTAATTTTTCAATTGGATTAAACACTCTCTGTTTAAAAAAATTTAAAGTACTCTAGTTTTTTTTTTAAAAAACTTAAAACTGTTATTGAAAAATTCTATTTTTTGAAAATGAATAGTTATTCCACTTGAGATTAAACATAGATTTTTACGATGAATTAAAATATCAAATTTTGTAAATAAAATAAAAATAAAACACATGTCAAAAAATATAATGTTCCAATGAATCATTTGTTCATTGAGTTGAACAATGGTGCATATACAAACCATTTTATTTCTTAAATAAAGTATTTTTCATGCACGAAACTTTTTGAGTCTTTAATGAATGTAATTTAAGATTATTTCAATGAAAACAATACCACATTTTATAAAATTTCTACGCTTGGCAAAAAATTGGATTAAGTATAATTTTCAATGCCATTATAAATAAAACTTGACTGAAGTACTAGGTAGAAAATATAGCATTCCTTTTTATTTTTCAACAGTCTCCAGAACAGAAACTATAAAATTAATAATTATACTTTTTATGAAGATAAAAAAAACTTTTTTCTATTAATAGCAGTTTAAAATTTTACACATTGCTGAATTACATTCTTTTTTAACTAATTTTGTTTGATTAACTGTTTCAAATATTTCTGTAGCTGAAACCTTTAAGTTCCAAATATTTAATTTTATATTTATATTTATACATATACAATAAAAAATATATTGAAATGTAAATTTGGTTTAAAATAATGATGATGATATTTTATTTGTTTAAATGTTATTAGATAGTGAACGTCTTGAGGGAAATATTTAGGCTTGTTCAGTATATTATATTTTTAGGGTAATGCCCCTTTTATTGCAGTACGCAGATAATAAAAACTATAAATGGGTTTCTTAAACCTGAAAATTATAAACCTGATTTTGCTCCTTCATACTCATTTAAGTTCGTGCGAAAATACTCATAAGCAATTTCATTATTATTTCATTACATGCGATAAATCGTTAAAAGCACTTTACTTTTTTCTGTATTTTCATTATTTATAACTCTGCACGCAATGAAGCGTGTGGTTAAAGATTGTGAACGTAACACTTAATTATTTTCGCAGTTAATTACATTTTACAGTTTAATGAAGTTGCAAAAGTAAGATTATTGGTTTGGTTATCATTCATAAATTAAGCAATAAGGTAGCAAATAACTGAATTTGTTATCAGTGAATGAAGAACTTTATAATATTCTTCATATTTTCCTTATTATCAATATATTAATAAAATGATTCAACATTCTGAGATTTTAATAAAATAATGTTCAGAATTGTTGTCAAAAATAAAGTCAAAAATTTTGTACATTAAGAGAAGCAGATTCATATTAAAGCGAAGAAGAAAAAAGCATTATCAAAATTTGTGAAATCGTTACTGAGCAAGGTTAGATGAAAAACACCAAAACCAGTTGAATTGCCTAATTAAACTTGAAAGTGTTTCTAATGATTGACTTTTTCACCCTTCTCTGTTTCCTCTGACAATTAATCAAAATAGATATTCGATGCCAAATTAAACTCATAGAGAAAAGTATGTTCAAAATTACCAGAATATATGATAAAAGTTATCGTATTTCTGATTCCTTAGGAAAACCGAGAATCTCGGTTATTTTTACCAAGGTGGTTTGAAAATGATTTTGGTAAAAAAAACAATAAAATATGATTTTTTAATCTGTGATAAAATTTGGTAAATTACAAAGATTTTGTATTTTTATCATAATACTTTAAAGCATGGTATAAAAACCATTTATTTGATTAAATTTACTTTCTAGTTTTGTATTTTTCGCTAAATGTGTGGTAATAAGATTTATAATTTTGAAAACCACAATTTCCTGGGATTACTTACCATAGAAACGGAAAAATTACCAAATAAATGACTTAAATACCGTATATTTCGATTTTTTAAAAATCAGAATTAGGTTTTTTTTTTTTTTTTTTTTTTTTTTTTCCAGAAACGTTATTGCTATAAAGTACGGTAATTTTACTAGATTTTTTTTTCTCCCTGTACCAAGTTTTCCTCTCCTTTTTTTGGATTTATTTATAGTTATTATTTGAGTTACTTGAATTTATTATTGTACATAAAAAGTATCATTTGGAGATTTAAATGCCTTTCAAAAAGTTTATTTTATTAAAATTTTATCTACATTCAATTTGTATAATTTCACAACTTGAAAAAAAATTAAGGTTTAATATAAGGTAGGGTATGCTTGAAATAATATTTGATTAAAATAGTCAAGATATCTAGACAAACTAATAAACATAGTGTTTGTCATCGGTAATAAAACTGACAATAAAAAGCTAAACATTTTTCAATACCTTGACCCTGAGACAAATTCATTTTTGCTAGATCCAATATCACGAAATAAAAATATACTTATAGTTTAAATTTCTATAATAAAATATTTGAAATTCAAATTCAAATTGCTGGGAAAATATGAACTGATGTCTTTGTTTTCGAAATTATTCCTCCATTACAGAAGTTTTTCCCTTTCTTTGAATACTGACTGCAATTAGAAAACTTTTTTTTTATGTTTTCAAACCATATTTCAGATAGAAAATGAATGAATTCCATGTATTTGCAAAGTATCCATAGTAACGCAAAACATTTATCATCGATTGCTTTTGCGTTAATGCTTGTCAATGTCATGGTCAGATTTTCCCCTTCCTAATGCATCTTCTATTCTTCCTCATCTGTATTCTGAATAATAAGAAGATATATGTGATCAATTTAAAATTATGATGTTAATAATTTTTTGTAACAACTTTATAAGGAAAGATTTCTGTATTATTCTTTAAAATTGTATCCTCTTACTTTAGTTGAAAATATTTTATTGTTTGCCTTTAACTATTTATTTAGTTATTTGGATGAAGTTAATTTGTTTTTATTTGTTTATTAGTGGAATTTTATGCTCTAAATCTTGCAAAAATATTAATGCTAAATTCTACTTATAAGCTCTGTTAGTTCAAATGTTGATAATAAGTCTTAAAGGCTTGAAGGGAAAAAAATATTAATACAGTTATAATTTTTTGAAAAATTTGTTTAGCTTTTATCCCTTCTTTGTAAATAGTTATCGTTTATTTAATATATGTTAATTTAATCATAATTTTAGGAAAATTTTTTTAGTGTATTTCCATTTTAAAGTAAAATCTTATTTAAAAATTAAAATTTCAAACGTATTAACTTAAAATTCTTTGGGTGTTAACAAACACATTTTCATTTAAAAAAGAATAGAAAATATAATTCTTTGGAAAACTTTTTTGAACTTTAATTTTCGAAAAATGATCCCCTTTAATAATTTTCGATCTTTCTTCATAAGTTTGTTTATCTGTTATGAATCAGTTAACAAAATATTTTACTAAAAATACGTTATTTAGTGATGGATACTTTACTATGTGGAAAAGACACAATTATCAAGAATAAATCCGAATCTTATAAAAAAACGAATATAAATGAGAAAAACAATTGTGATAAAGTTTGAACTTGTAATTTAGTCTTGGGGAAGATCGAAAATTCGCGCATTGTATAGTTAATTTTATAAGTTTGTGCGTTGTCATCCGTTTTAATTAACTAACTTCTGAGTTTAAAAATTATTTTGAATATGATGTTTAGAACTATGAATTTTTTAAAAAAATAATGATGTTATTCATCATCGCAACCATAAAAATGTTACAATATGTTAGTATCCGTATTACCTTACTTTGCCGAATTCTAAAAAAAAATATTCCTCAATGATGATTCGCATTAAATTAATTGAAAAAAAAAAACGAACTATCGAAATATTTATTTCCCGTGAAACTATTAATTTAATGATTGAATGTAGAATTTAATGGCACAAGAACAGAAAGTGGCTTTACTGTGCCAAATTTGAATGGCACTGCATACTTAAGAAACGCGTAGGTTAAGGCATAGCTCACACTGTTGGTGGGAGAGCTGGGGGTAATGAGTTCGATTACATTAATGAAATTTTCAAGTTTTGAAAGACCTTAAGAACATGAATAACTTGATTAATACTTCATTTTATCATAATAAAAGTTATCCTCGCTGATTTTTTGCACCTATACATTATTTTTACATGGTTTTCAGTAATAATTGCCCTTTGTATATATTTTTAGTAACCTGATCGAAAATGAAGTGAAAATTACTTTAATCAAAGAAAAAAACAATATCAATGTCTAACAATAAATTACTAAAGAAGTCGGGGCTGAAATGATCGAAGCCCGTTCTGCCAAACGGAGGAAAAAATTCTGGTAAAATTTCTGTTCTGTATGATAATGACATTTCTCTATAAAAAGAATATAAATTTGATAATAAATATGAAAATATATGTTATTCAAACTATTTATTAGGTAATTCTTCCATTCTTATGGTATAGTTCTTATTTCCACACACTTAGTAAAATAAATAAAACTGAAAAGTAAATTTAACTAAGTAAGTGGTTTTTATACCGTGCTCTAAGGGATCATGATAAAATTATCAAAGTTTAACACGTTTACCAAAATTTTTCATATACTATAAAACCATATTTTATTGTTAATTTCACCAAAATCATTAACAAAGTGCTTCGGTAAAAATTAACTTAGCTTTTTGATGTTCATATAGAGCTAGAAGCGCGGTAAATTCTACCATATTCTAGTAGTTTTGCTGGTACTTTAATTTCACAGCAGAAGAAACAAAAAAAAATTGGAAATATCTCAAACGTCCACCAGGTAATAAATTTGGTTTTAATAATACTAATTTGTGACTCCTAATTTATATTTTTTAGCATTCTTTTGACGAGTTTCTTAAAACATGTATATTAAAGACGATCATTATGAAATATCTTATGAAGTCCCACTGGCATCGCTTAGAGCTACATTATAAAATAATAACAGTCAATTAGTAGTAACTATGAAATAAAAATATTGAACTCGTCGTCAAATATATTAAAAGACAGCTAAGAGAACAATTAACGATAAGAAAAAAGATCAAAGTATTGTGTGAATTAATTAGAAACATATTTCTAATTTTGTGAGATTTTTAAAACTTTTATTTGTTAATTTTTTGCAACAAATTTAACGATAAATTTAAATGATCTATTTGAAACTCCATACAAATATTTTTTTATTACAGAAATCATTCAGGTATAACTCTGTTGAAGAAATATCTTTTAAAATTGGAGCAAAAGCATTATATCTAAAAAACATCATTTTGTTAATCGCCATTATTTAGATTGTACACAAACAAAACTTCGTTTAAAAACTAGTTTATTTGTCATTGTCCATTAAGCAACAGTTTATGTCAGAATTTACTCCAAAGGTATCTGACAAAGTCAATAAAATTTTGTTTGTTGGATGTTTTCATGGTAACGAACTTGTGCGTGTCACAGAATATGCAACAGGCACTTCCAATGCTTTAACAACAGGGACATCACCAGATTTCATTCTTTTCCAGATGGAAAAGGAGGTACAAAGTTTGTAGCATAATTACCTTCAATCACAGTCCATATCAGAAAAAAAAATTGTTCTTTGCCAATAAAATGAAAGAAAGAAAAGATAGGGGAATAATTTGATACATTTTTTGTACCCATTTATTTTTAGAATTTTGTATATTATTCATAAAAATAAAATACATTTTTTAGGTCAGTACAATTATTGAGCCAATTAGAAAAAAATTTAATGTTAAATGCTTAGTTTTTAGTGTTTTATATTAAAAAACTTATGACTTATAGACTAATAATCAACAAAATTCTGCTTGATACATTTTATGTGTGACCTTCAAAACATGAAGTATATATATATATATATATATATATATATATATATATATATATATATATATATATATACCAAAAAGCTTCGGTAGAAATTATCAAGCATTTTGATATTCCGTGTGAGCTGGAAGCGAAGTAAATTTAGCCATAATCTAGTAGTTATGTCCACATTTTTTCTAAGTATAAAATATCTTTAACTTTTACGTATACTAATCTTCCATCTTCGTAGGTTGATAAAAGCCATTAGTTTTAACTAATAATCACTTTATAATTACGCACAAAACGCTTAAAACGCACGGAAGTAGTTAAAAAGATACAGTGAAAAACGTTAAAATGATCTGAAGTGTTGAGTGTTCTTCTAATTTAGGAACAATGTTTAACATATTACAACCTAACTCATATCTTTAAGATCAAAAATATAAATCTTTTTAAAAAAATAGCATGTTTAACCCTGAGAAATATTTTTATCTGATAAAAACTAATTAACTTCATTTTAATATTTTATGTAGAGCATCATTTGATTGAAATAACTTCGGCATATTTCTCTAAGACGATTATGAAACAACTACGCACATGAAAATCTAGTTATCAGGTAAAAAGTTACTCAATTTTATTACCTTCCTTAACACACTTTCAAAATCATATATTTTAACTAAATGCAAGCCTACTTACAAATGCAACGCAAATATTTAAAGATATGACATTAATGAACAGCGCGCTAGAAGATATATGTGAGCAATTCTACAAATAAACGCCAATTAGGCAGCCAAAAAAAAAAAAAAAAAAAAAAAAAAAAAAAAAAAAAAATGGGGGGGGGGGGGCACGCAATTTCTACATGAATTTTCTTCTTTTTTACACCCTAAAAAAGCAAGAAAAGATAGTGAACATGAAATTTTTTCTTTGGGACATACTTTAAATGACAAAATACCAATTTTAAATTTTTCCCGATTTTTTTCAATTTACGAACTTTGATTAAATTTTTTTATTTTTGTTTTTATACTAAAATATAATCTTATAGTCTGAAATCTCTGTAGAAAAATATTTTAGAGAGACATTATAATAATATTATATTTATGTAAAAATCGTTTTATCTGAATAAATGGCTCAGATTTATCTGACGTAAATTAAAAAAATCGGGAAAAATTTAAAATTGGTATTTTGTCATTTAAAGTATGTCACTAAGAAAAATTTTCATGTTCACGATTTTTTATTGTTTTTTTAGGATGTAAAAAAGAAGAAAATTCATGTAGAAATAGCGTGCCACCCCCCCCCCCCCCATTTATTTTGGCTGCCTAATCGGCGTTTATTTGTGGAATTGCTCATATAGAAAATATTATTTTATTAAGATTGCTATGAAAATAATTACTTTAAATTTATTCAAAAATTAAAACCGAAAAACGTTTAAATCTTCTATTTTTATATATTTTCTGTCAGAAATGTCGCATATCAGCTCTAAAATATATTTTTTTATCTAACCTAGACGTATTATTTAAAAATATTTTTATTAAGTTATCCTTAACTTCAGATAAAGTTTCATAGTTAGTAATTTTGGGTGCGATTGAAGTTAATTTTGAAACTTTCTTAGAATGGCAGTACGTTAAATAATATGTTCAGTACACAATAAAAAGATTTAAAATATAAATTAGAAAAAAAAATTTATAATTGTATTTATTAGAAAATTTCTCATTTAAATATTGCCAAATTAAAATTAAGAGATTCAAACCTTAAATTCCAATATCGTTTAAATTAATTTTTTTTATTATTTAATGTACTGCTCTACTTTGAGTGTATAAGACTTTCGATTGTTCATCAACCGTCAGAACACTCATTTGTGTAATTATACGGGCGGAAGTTGTTATGTATTTTATTGCCAAGCTATTTTCTTTCAAAGCAAAGCCTCACAGCAAAAATACATTTTACAGAAAATCAACGCAGCAGTATAATTTTTTTTCTTAAAGTTACATTTTTTTGTAAAATTTTTTATTCAAATTGGAGTTTTTAGTTTTAAAATTTTCAAATATTAAATTTAAAAACACAAAAATTTCAAAAGCTTATATGAACTTTTTAATTGAAACATATTCAATCTACTGATAAGGTTTACAATTAAATAATAAGTTTGAGTTTTAACTCATTTGATGTATTTTCAAATACATTTCAATTTATAAAATTTTTATTTTCTATATTTTAGTCATAAAATGTCTTCAAACCATATTTATCATTATCACTTTACGAATAAATCAATTAAGTTGTTGGAATAAAGGAGTTAATATACTTAATATTGTTTAATATCAATATGGAAGAATTAATTGTTTAGTACCAATTTTAACTTATGACTATTTGGCAACCATTTAACTCACAAAAAAAATAACTTTCAGCTCAAATAGATAAGAAACATAGTTATTAGAATAATTTTAAAAAGAGCATAAAAATGTAAGCTTAAAAATATACAACTTCCTGGAGAAGTGAAAGCAAATAATACTCTTCCCCAATCATTGATACAATGTTTCGTATCTAAACTTCATGTTTTTTTTTTATTTCCTGTTTTATTTATGAATGAATAAAAATTATCTGAGTGCTGTTTATTCTTTCTTAGAAAAACTGTAAAAACAAAATATCTGACACCATCGATTTTTAGTGATGTGATTATTTCGTAAATTTCATTTTTTCACTCCTAAATTGTTTTATATTTATATTTTTGTCGGAAGCAACAACAATTGAAATTCTGGCATTTTCGAATTTTATCTATAACACGAGCTTATAACCAAAATTAAGTTACTTGTACTCTTTCCGTGTGTATTGACTGACATAAGATTTCTAATGCCACGATTATTTTATCAACTTTGTTATATCTTTATTTATTCCTAAAATTAACTTTAAAACTGTCCATTTCGACCACACTACCTTAGTCATAATATTGCGTTAAAATCCCCTTTCCGTGTTTTTTTTCATAGCAAAAGTATCCACCAATAAAGAATGCAGAGCAAGATATTATGAAAACGAGAAAAATTGGATCAACAATCAGATCACGCAAATCAGAAATTGACTTATATTCTTGTTGGTGGCAACAACAGTAAAAATTCTGACATTATCGAATTTTATCTATAACACGAGCTTGTAACCAAAATTAAGTTATTTGTACTCTTTTCGTGAGTATTGACTGGCACAGTTCGATGAAAAAGGCGGGAGGAACTCTGAGCGCTTGGATTAATAACGCTGAAAGTGTCCGCTGATGAATGAGAGATTGAAGCTGGTCGAAAAATTGATTAGAAACAAATGAATTTGACCCCGATGGACCAACGGCACACTGACCTCAAATGAAAAAATGGAAAATTTTTTTTGATATCGATTACTTTTCAACACGGACTTCCAAATATATGTTCTCAATCGAGAATAAATAGAAGCTTAAATAATAATATTTTCAAATAGTCGAAAGACCTAATTTCCGTGAAAAGAAAAAATTCTACTAGCCTAAATGTCATACTAAAAGTTTTTTAAAGTTTCTAGATAGATTAATATCTAAACACAGTTTTTTAATTGCCATATATAACTAATAGTATGAGTTATACGTGGAGAACTTTTAAAACACTTCAAAAATATCAGTACATATTGAACCCTGATATCGTAAGTTTTTTTAACAATGCTAATGTTTTACCGTATCACTTTGCAAGTCAATGCTCGTTATATTTAATTTCATGACGATATGTTGATGAACACACTTAGAAAAAATTTTTCAATAAAGAAACATAATATAAGAAGTTTAAACCATAATATGGCGCACATTTGCTGTAATCCTAATTAGAATAATCTTAAATTTTATCTTTTTCCCGTTCCAGTTGAACTATATGTTAGTGCTAAAAAGCTTACGAAGTACGTTAATATGGTTCAACTAAGTACCATATTAAGGTTGCAAAAATTTTAATAATATAGCTCTATAAGCTTCACAATTTCTGACAGGGTCACGCTCCTTAATTGGGAGGGTTTTAAAGAGCATCATCTGGATCACATTAATAATTTAGTTACAATTGTTTCTACTATTATTATCTATTATTTCTATTTTTTTATTACAAATTATTTCTTTTGTCATAGATTATTTTAAATTTTATGAAAGGTAGCGCGTATTAAGTGATCTGCCATTTATAAAATTTAGAATAGTATTAAGCAAACGTATTAACCGTTTGGTTATAGCTTTTTTCCAGAAAAATTTTCAATTTCAAGAGAAAAAAAATTATTTAAATGGAAGATCTTGCTGCAAGTTCAGATTCATTAATTGTTGAAAAATCAGTAGGTTTTATGTAATTTTTCCATTTAATTTGCTATATAAGGGAGGACTGATATTTTTATATAGTAGTACAGCATTTATTGACATTTTTTATATATAAACATAGCATTCTATCATTAGTTCTGGAATTAACTGTTAAACTTTAATCGAAGAAATAACAAGCGGCCTGCTCTGCAGTCCATCAAAATTCAACTGCTAAATTTAGGTTGAACGTACTGAAGAGATCATTTTATTTCTGAACTTAACGCAATTTTTTTTTTCAAAATTTCAATTTGTTAAAACGTTTCAGCCATTTTACGTGTTTTTTGTCGAATTTAATGATAAGTTAATGATAAGTTATGAGTATGATAAGTTATGAGTATGGTGTAATAATTCATTATTCAATTTGGCTCAAAAGAAAATAATATTTGTTTTAGAAAAAGCTTCATGTTGTTTCGATGTAGCATAAAAAAAATAATTTTCGCGATAAATAAACTGAAGTTTAATGTACTCGTAGAATGACAGCACAGTTGCAATAAATATAACATTTCAAGCAGGTATAATAAATAAAACTAAAATTACTTGAGAAAAAAGAAAAAAACTCAAATAAAAAGGAGTATAGTTAAAATTTACATCAGCTCAATCAGTAATATCAGAATTTTTTTTAAAGTATGTTTATCAAAAAAAAAAATTCATTAGTTTCAAAGCTGTTCAAAAGGAACTTTCATAATAAACCCTCATAAAAAAAGAAGAGAACAATGAATTAACACAAAACGAGTAATGAAAACAAGACATTTTTATCTAAAAACATGTAAGTAGTTATTTTTATAAAAGATTAAGCAGCCCAAAATTCTGGGTACTATTTAATTAGGTTTCAGTAGATTTCTGTAAAAGTGTTTTCACCACATGGAGACTATTTTGGCAACAGAAACAACTTCTCAAAGAAATGAGATCCTTGGTGTCTATCTGTTGGTTAATCAACGATTTATCACACTATAATCTTAAAAAATTTCTAAACTCGTAAGAAAAAAATTATTTATTTTAAAAATAGCAATAAATTCAAAATGTATCGATACACAAAACTTGCGTGCCTTCACTGAATTTTTTAAATTATTATAGTAAATACAACAAATAATTAATAGGTGTTTTTGTTGCATATTTAAACAATGATTAAAAAGGGTATTTTTTTTAAATTAACCATCCTACGTTACATAAAATATTATGATAAGAAGGCGCAAAAATAAGAGGATTAAGATCACTGAAGCAATGAGTTAAAGTGTATAAAAAAGTTATGTTCATAGATATTGATAAACGTCCTTCTTATAAAATTTATAATTTTATTACAAATAGAGACTTTTTAAAATCAACTTTAAAACTACGAATATATTTTAGAGGCTGATTGATTTATCAAAATGCAACATCAAAAATCCAGCTGTAATCAAAAAAATAAAAAATAATAAAAACAATTCACAATAACAATTGTGTATGATTGTTAATAATTGTTTATGATTAATTGCTAATAATTGTTTATGACAATAGAAATTGTTAATAACTGTACAAATTTTTTATAATTGTTTATGATTAAGTCTGGAAATAAATGCAGTTTTTCGAATGATGATAATGTTCTTGAATTTTTATGTCTTAAAAAAATCTAGTAATTTTGACATAACAGTTAAAGTATTAATTAAAGGATCTATCCACCTCAAAACATACTGACACATTTCACTTAATGTCTGTTGGCGTTCCAATAATGCACGAGTGGAAACAACAAAATAGCAATAAAAGTACCACCGAAAAGTCATAAAAAGGAATTTTATAACTCAAAGTCGTCAACCGTAAAACCATTACTACATCTACTTTTAACTAAAGTTATTTTATTTTCGTTTAACCTTCGATAAAAGACATTAAAAATGAATAGCTCTATAAGACTTGCTGATAGAAACGTTGATTGTTGTTTTAATTCGGTCTGATCGTTAGATGACTTTAAATAATTTGATGAATAAAAATTTGATGGGTATTTTTAGATTATGCCATGAAAAATATTTTGTATTTAATAAATATATCAATTATGAAAAGGCGAATTTTGTACAAAAAAGATTTCAGTTGAATTCAAATTGACAAGACTACTTTGAAGCAAGTTTTTCTGACACTCGAGTATAAAAGGACTGTTTAAGGAGTTATTGAAATTTTCTAAACACTGGTTAAAATTATATTCTCTATATTGAAAAGTTTAAATAATAACGAGAAAGTTGGATTTTTTACTTAAAATAAAATTTTTAATTTGCTTTTTAAAAATAAACAATTCTACTACATTGTTACAAATTCCGGATCAAATAAAAAGTAACGGCACTTTTAGGTACATTATAGAGAAAATCTTAACCATTTTTACCGTAAAATATTGTACCATAATTTTTCAGTAAATTTTATTTAATTAGAGGAGTGATTCAGGGACTTTACGGTAATTATTACAGTAAAAATTACGGTATATCAGATGTTTGTCCTGCAACATTTTCGGTAAAAATGGATTTTACAGTAAAAAATAATAGCACCCTGAGGGCGGGTACTTTTTTCCATAATTTGATGTGGAATTATTTAATTTACACTCTAAGAAAAATAAATTCGATGGTGAATCATAATATCCATAACTCTGTGGGGAGAGATGTTACCAACAATGTCAACCTTCATCTATGAAAAGGTACCCCACCATAGAATCGAGTTAACATGTCTTATATACTAGTGAATTGGAATTATATTTTTGTAGTGGTAGATTCGCTACAGTACTCTCCCATCAGAATTATAGTTGTGATAGAATTCGATGTATGGATACCACTAGTTGAGTCATTGCTGTTTTTGTGGGAAGCCGGGAGAGCTGTATTAAGATCACCGAATTTTTTGCTGATCGTGAGAGCTGTATTAAGATCATGGCCGTGGTTGCTCCTGTGTTGCCATTAGCAGTCGAGTGTATGCTGGCCGACGTTGTGTTTGATCGAGACGAGACTGAGCAGCAACAGTTTGAGGAGGTCAATGTTGCATTCACAAGTAGCAGGTCAATTGTTCAATGTGGACCATCGAAGTAGGCGTGTTCAGGTCGTAGTGGGCGTTCCTGTCAAGGTAGGTGTGTTCACATCACGTCCGGGTCACCAATGTGGGGAGAGATGTTATCAACAATGTCAACCTTCATCTATGGAAAAGTACCCCACCGTAGAATCGAGTTAACATGTCTTATATACTAGTGAATTGGAATTGTATTTTTGTAGTGGTAGATTCGCTACAACTCTAATCATAATATCATTTCAAATTTTCGCAATTAAAAAAGGAGTTAATTTGAACCGTTAATCTGTTCAGTGTTAAGTGTTGTTGTCTGTTAAGTGTTGAACCACTGCAATCAAGTTCACGAAAAATTTAATTATACTATAAAGTAATTCTATCTGGCACCTTATTAAGGTACTAAATTCACCACGATCCAAAAAAAATTTTTCTTTTTATACATTTATATTCTCAGACAAATTATTTTCAGAAATTGGAAAAAAAATTTCAAATACATGCCTGTGTAAATTGATCTTCTTTCATTATGATGATTGGCATGTGTGTTTATTTCATGTAAGTGAGTTAATAGGTTTCATTTTATCTGTATGAATGCAATGCAAATAAAAGTCTTCAGGCATGAAATAAATAATCGGCTGAAGTATTTCTAACTCATTGATGAAGTATTGCTAATGGCGAAGTTTGGTAATTTTCGCCAAGCTTCCTCTGATACTCATCTTATGAGTACTGTATAAAGTATTCTTCTTTAAGTACTGTGTAAAGTATTCTTATATTTATAAATAAAAAATATTTTATGGTTTTCGAGCTATGTTTGAAAAACTTTTTGCATTGTTTTAGATGTTATTTTTTCTTTATATTTTTTTAGTTTTATTTAAGCACCCTAGTTTTTTATTTTTATTTTTTTTATTTATTATTTTGTTACCAAAATTATTTAACTGAAAACGTTTTCATTAACTTGGTAACATGACAACAAAAAATTGCACAATAACCAAATATTCTATACTCACCAAATATAATCATACTCACGGTTCACGGTACTAATTCTCTTGAATAAGAACTTTGCAATAGTTGGTACGAATTGAACAAATTACACATTATTTAAATTACATTTCATAAAGGCTTCAACGACCTTCTCTTAATGATATCATTTCGTGTCATTTTGCTCTGTATATCATGACGATATCGAAGAAACCTTTAATCGATTTAACCAATGAAACAACCGCAAACAACTCACATACTCTTATTTCCATACTTAATACATTAAAAAATGTAGGTCATTATATTTATCGTCTGACATTACCGTCGAAGTGTTCTTCTTTTTTTTTAAATTTTAAGTTTATAGAAAATGTTTTCTATTGTTGTGAAAATTCTGCTTCGATGAGAAATTTAGTAATTTCCAAGTTTTCATATTTTTCACAAATAGAATACAGTGTTACCTCCTTGGAATTTTAAAATACGTTATTTCATTCATCAACAAAATTGGAAATTAAGAATTAGAAAACGATTCCAAAAAGGCGCTTTTTTTACTCTTTTGTCCAAAAGTTCTTTTTTCAAAAAACCAATTGTTTTCTTAAAATATAAGAAAAGTCTGTGTTTATATATTCTACAGCAAGTGAAACTGTTTTTCATGTTTTTCACATGTTTTAAACGATAGCAATAGAATAATATGTTATCGATGTACACTTTTTTTTTTTCAACCGCAAATTTTGTAGATTAATGCTAGAAAATACACTTGTTATACCTTCTTCTTTTTAAAAATACGTTCTTTTTCTTTCTTAAAACTATTATTTTTTATAAATTTATGTTTGCAACGAGTTATTTGGTTACAAATTAATATATCAATTGCTTGTAATCTTAATTTAACAAAGATTCTTAATGATATAAACACAGCCTCACAAACATTTGTAATTTAAAAAAATTTAATTGCGTCACATAAAAATTACTTAAATAAACGAACCATTTTTAAAAAAAATTCTAATGTGAAAACTGATTGCAAACTTAAATCGTATTGAACTATAATATTTTTTTTTCGAAATTTATGTTTTTAAAACTTTATAATTCGAGGACAAATATTTTTCAAAACTTAAGTCCTTACCTCAAACTGAAATTGAATACAAATCTTCAGATTGATTGGTGAGTGACTTTTGAGGCATATTCTAACACTTTTTGTGCAATTAGTTATTTTACTGCTGTTAATTTAAGCCTCGAAAAATGTTAAAACTTGTTACTTAATATTTTACAAGGGAAACATAAATATTTTTCTTTTTACACTTCATTATTTTGACAATAGTCTAAATTAAAATTTTTAGAGTTCAGAATCAAGTTTGAGTAAATTTTTTAGTAAAAATATGAAGTTTAAACCCTGTTGGCGCAATATAAATTGACCAGTCAATCATTTTCAATTCATTATTTTATATTCTATGAAATCTAGGACATAAAATTTAAACAAAATGTAAACACTATATTTCATCAAAAAAATTATTTCAAGAATTCCCAGCATCTTTCTACTTTATATTCTTTGTAATCCATGCTATCAATTTCTTAATTGACTTACACATTTAATATTCTTTCGTAGAGTTTCAGTCACGAGTCAGAAATTTTTATGATAAAATGTAAGGTGAAGCTTTAATATTTAAGGAGATAACGCCATTTGGTGAGCAGAGCGTAACGGAAGCGTTCAACTTGACCTCCAAAAATCTATTGATGGCTTTTCGACTGTGACCAATATCCACGAGTAATTAGCACTAGTCAGGTATGCAAATTTCTATTTCATTACTGAATGACAAAATTTCTTGCAAAAGAAGTACAAACTTATTTTCTTAACCTAAAATGCTGTAATTTAGCTTTACAATTAATTTATGCATTTAAAAATAATAACATTTTTTTTAAATTTTATTATGAATAAGTTGATATTTTTATGTGATGCATTCTAAAAATCTGATACATACAAAGAAAATTGGTAAAGTAATAACAGTGTTATAAAGTAGTTCATTTGGGGATTTGTTACAGACGGACAAAAACTAAAACTGCCCAGTATTGAAAATGAGCGAAAAAGAAAACTAATCAATAATCATTTCAGGACGTTTTGCTTCTAGTAAGTTATATTTCAAACTGTATTTACCAATGATTGGCGAACTTTACTTTGAGAACCGTCTGGCCCTCATGTAATCGAAATTTGAGTCTCTCTGGGGTGCTTTGAATCCGCGTGTGTTTCTCAACCCCTGGTATATACGTTGTAAAACCCATGAATTATATAGTACAATATCTCAGTTTTCCTAAGGTCATCAACAAAGCACTTTTTTACCAATTATTTTTGAGCAAGAGTTCATAAAATGTGAATAGAGAGCAAATTTCAGCATATTATGTCATTCATTGAAGGTTTAGATGCAGAAATGTAGGTTTTTCAGCAGCTATCTACGCGACTGCTTCATTGCGATTATTAACTCTCAAAATGTAATTCAGAACAACTTCCGAATGAATATTAATTTACCATCAATAATAAATAATAGTCTCGTCTTCTTTATTTTGCGAGTTTGAAATGATTCAGATTATATGAAAACGAAATTTAAACCAAATGTATTTTAAACGAATTAAACGAAATTTAAACCAACTTACAAAATAGTAGGGGAGTGTCGGATACCCCCGCCCACTGTCAATTTCATATGTATAGAATATTTTTTCAAGTCAATGGGCCATCGGACATTAATTGTTAGATTAAAAAAAGATTATTTTCAAAGTTTCAAGTATTTATGCAGCTGGTAACATGGTAAACAATAGCTTTGAAAATATGTTGAATACTGTAGTCAAATTTTTTAATTTTCTATTTTTTTAAGTTAAACTATTCTTTTTTGGTTTATTCTTTTTGCATTATTTAATTAGATGATAAAACAATAGAAACATACAAAAATATTGATTATTACTCAATATTATACAGAAATATAAGCAATACTCCTTAAGTGGGCGGGGCTACCCGACTCTCCCCTAAATCATTTTTTGTTGAGGCATGTTTTTGACATATAGTTTATTGAAATGAAAATTACCTTTTTTTTATGAAATACTAGCCGCTTAAGGCGGACAGCTGTCCGCCACGCTAAAGGTTTTCACAAATAAAGTTTTTTAAAACATAGCAGGAAATCTGAAGATTAGTGGACAATTAAAGTGTTCCTGTCCTGCAATTTTGTCTTCTACAAAAATTATCGTCCTCGCTTAAGAAAAAAAAATAGAGCGTGGAAAGAATAAGAAAAACTTATTATAACAATTATGAACAGCGACAAATATATCAAAGCGAAGCGTTCTATTTACGTATCGAATATGTTGCCACATTTTTTAATACAAAAGTTAAACTTTTCTCCACTTTGATAAATGTAAACTAATGCGAACCTTACAATTAAATTATTAATTCCTTCGTATATTATTGGTTTAAGTTGTCGAAAATTAATATTTCAATTGTAAGGTTCGCATTAGCATACATTTATAAGAGTGGAGAAAAGTATATGCATTTTTATGGCTCTTTGAAGACGAAAAAGCAAAGATTTTCTTAGAAAATGACTGATAACTAAAAAACTAATCCAAATTTTTGAAAAAGAAAAAAAATACTTCTTCATTATGTCTAAACACAATTATGTGCCGAGTTTCGTGCCTGGGCGAGGTTTCTGGGTCGATATATTGTGATTACAAACACACACACAGCCGCGTTTATTATTATGTATAGATTAATATTAATTAAAACTCTTTCGCTAAGCAGAATAAAAAAGTCACAATTTGAGTGCTGTAAATCTGAAACAAACCTTAAACTTTATACTCTATACAATATACCCGTGATTGCCAACTTTTTTGACTTATCGCCCCCTCTTCTTTTTGCTAAAATCCTATATTCCGTCTCTAATAAGCGTCGATTATGCAGGAAATTTAAGCGTTTAATTTAAATTTTAATTGAAAAAAAAATAAAATGTAGCTTTTTACGTTTTTTAAAAGAAAAAAACCCATAATATTTGATGAATAATTAAAACAGGACTGCATATTTATTTTTTTAATTGTAATCTGGAAGAATTGAAAACGTTGACAGTTAAAATTTTAAAACTCAATTATTCATCCTTAGAATGACTCTCACGTGCTTTCAATTAAAGTTTGAATGTTAAGTTTTCTATTCGTTAAAGGTCCCATTTCAAGTAAATGTTCAACGTATCTCTTTGTTCTGTGACGATCTGAACGACAGATCTCTCTTCAATCTGAGGTATGACTTGGTCGTTCCTGAACTTTTAATTTCTTTTAAATTTCTGATTCATTAAATCTGCAAGTTTAAAAACAACCACTTTGTTTGTTAATTCATGTATAAATATCCTAAAATGTGTGACTTTCCTCATTAAAAATATAGTCGTCGTCTATTGAAAAAATTTGCAATTTTTCCTTTGTAATTTATTATTGACAAATGCTATTAAATGAAATACGCCAAATACATTGGCTGCACCTCTTAAATAATGAGAAAAAGGAAATTTCAATAAAATCACTTAACAGAAAATTTTAAAAAAATTAAGATGATTTCAAGAAAATTAGAAAGATGATAATACCGGAAGAAGTCCAAAGTTGTTTTTTTTTTCCTCGCGTGTCATTTCTTTATGATTACAGCTTAAAATTCTAAAGAAAAAGATTTAAAATGCTATCCGAGTTGCGTTTTTGTCTTTTTCTTAAAAAAGCAAAGCTCTTCTACATTTCTTAAAAAAGCAAAGCTCTTCTACATTTCTTAAAAAAAAACATGGGAAAACCTTTATATTACTGGTGAACTTGCACTAGCTGTGCAATTATTTCGAGCTAAAAATTATGTGAGATATTTATTTCCCTTGTTAGGTACTTCTTAAATCATTAAACTCATAGTAATGGTGTTTTCATTCATAATTTATTGCTCAAAATATAAATATTTTTTAAATCCACCCGGAATCCAAATTGATTAATTTTTCTCATTCCAATAAATTTTCTTAATTTATACAAGTTCACGTGAGTGACTTTCAATATAAGCTGGAATATTGCTGATAAAAAAGACAATGAGTAAATAAATAAAATAATAAATTAATCTATTAAAATTCAAACTGAATAACTAATTAATTTGTTGCTGCTCTTAAAAGGGTCATTTAGAGCTCATAGCTACATATTGATCGTATTGAAAACATTAAATTCTATACTTTCTTTTTGTTTTACTACATTACTTAACTGTGGATACTTAAAATAACTTATCAACATTGACGTCGTAGAAGTAAAAATAATCATTTAAGGGAGGGCTTTTGTGAAATACCCTGCTGCTAGCCTTTGTTTGTAGCTCATTTCGAAAAACTGCATTAATCACATTCAATCAAGTTGAGTGCATTTGTAAAGGTCAAGAGTAAGGTTGCCCTGCTCATTTTTCTGACTATATTCGATGAAAGCAATTTCATCTGGGATATTCGTTGCCAAGAAAAATAATCTATTTCTGTACAAGTAGAAAGTTTGGTAAGATAATGGTATAGAATTTTCGTAAAATGAAAATCAGATTATAGTTTGTAATGAAAGAACTAATCATTTTTAATCTTAAAAAAGTTTTTGTATAACATACAACTGTAACATAATTATGGATAATACGTTTCTATTGTTATCACTAATGTATAAATACCAATTAACACAGTAGCCTGTAAAAATTTATGTATGCATTATAAATAAAAAAATATTTTAATTATTAAAACATTCTGCTTTTTACACAGAATATTTTCTTTTTTATAATTTAATCAGTAAGCTGATTAATCTTTTTTTTAAATTTCATAACCGGCGTTGAACAGTCTACCTGGTTCTGAGTTTACGACTATCATTGCTCAATTCCACAGCCGTGCAATTTTTAACCCAACGCAGAAGAGAAGAGAACTCTTGAATCAAGCTATGGGACAAACTAGCCTCCGGGGAGAACTTTTTGATGGAACTAACCGCAATTGCGTTACATGGAGAGGGAAACACGAAAACCTGCTATGGTTAGCCCGACGGCAAAAGGATTCTAGCCCATGATCCATCTAATGCTGAGGATATGCTATTTTACGACAGCACTGTGGTCGGTGTGAGCCGGGAGCACGTATCAACCAGCCACCGCTGGGATTCGAACGTGGGTCATCTCATTGGAAGGCAAACGCTCGACCCTCTGAGCTACCGCGGTTCTAAGTGGATTAATTTTATTTTATTTTATAACCGTCGTTGAACAGCCGACCCAACTTAATGGGTTTACGGCTACTAATGTTCAACTCCGTAGCCTTGTAATTTTGAACCCAATCCAGAAGACAAGGGAACTCCTGGATCGAGTATTGGGAGAAATATGCCTTCGTGGAGGACTTTTTGATGGATCTAACCAGCATTTGCGTTACATGGAGAGGAAGACCACGAGAACCTCCCACGGTTAGCCTGACGGCAAGGGGACTCTAACCCATGATCCGTCTACCACTGAGGATATTTCACGTCAGCACTGTGGTCAGTGCAAGCCGGATGCGGAATTCGTATCGACTGGGATATGAACCCGGTTCGCCTTATTGGAAGGCGAACGCTCTATCCCCTGAGCCATCGCGGCTCAAGTGGATTAATTAAAGAAAAGATGATGTCATTTCATTATTTTTCATATTCCATATGCATAATTTATAAGCAAAAAAAAAACGCGATAGTTTCTTGGTCAGCCACACTGATTAAAATACTTTAAAACCCACAAAAGTTTTGAGTCAGAATATAAGACAGTACAATTTTAAATTAGTTTAATAGATAATATACTAAAGATAAATGAGAGAAAGTTGATTGCATATAACTAAAAATAGATTTAATTAAAGAATCGATGCATTTAAAGTATATAATAAATTTTAAAAGGGTTAAAATTTTCTACTTAAAATTAAATTCGACATTTTTATTGATGCTGTCTCACAAACTATTATTTTTTTTATGATTGTTATACACAAATCTAAAACACGTATTTCGAAATAATAAAGGGCTGCAAACTAGGCCAAAGCAGCAAGAAACCTTACATACACGTGTCAAAATAATGAAAATAAAAGTAGTATTTTAGAGGTCCATTGACGTTGAGGTTGCAAATAATTTACTCAGATAGCGTTCCAAGAATATGAAAATATAATAAAGGAAGTTGCGTAAAGAATTTTGAGATGCATAAAGACTTAGTAAAGTTTTTTAGATAATAAATTACAGTACTTATTTATCAATTATTTCAATTTATAAATGAATATTGTAAGTAATCACTCCCTATGAATCATTTTCCCTAACATTCCTTGATTTTTTTCTTCTAGTTTTCTAACAATTAATTTCATATTTTAAGTCGGGAAAATTAGTGCAATTATCTTATCTAAAATCTTTTTGGGGGAAATCTGTAAACTCAAATAAAAAATATAAAAAATGAATAGTATCGATTATATAAAAGCAGTACAGTGTGCCAAAAAAAAAAAATTGACCACCTTGAATAACTTTTGATCTAATGATCGCATAATCACGTTATAGAACTGATTCTTAATGGTTCAAGAGGATGACCTGAAATATACTAATTAATTAGTCCAAACGATATTTTATGTTACGATACGAGACACAAAAATTTACTTTTTCTGAATAAACATACCCTTTTTTCAACGGATTCGGATTTCTGATCCCCAAAATATAGGGGGCAGTCGCAATCTGGGAAATATGGTCCCCACAGTTTCATCAGGAGAGCTATCCTAAGCTAGGACCCTTTAATATTAACTTCACTTTTTGTATATTTCGCCATATCTCGAGAAATTTTTAAGCGAATTGAAAATTTTTTGCACACAATTATATAATTCGTTTATCCAAAGATAATTCCATGCAAAAAAATAAGTTTTAGTAAATATTTATTATTTTATTAAATAACAAATGAAAATATTTTTAAATGTGAGGTATACAATTTTGTACATCAGTTTAGAGCAGTGGTTCCCAAACTTTTGTGGACCATCGCCCCCCTCTTGGGGTTGGCTGACACATATCGCCCCTTTCTCTTTTTGCTCAAAAACCATTCATTGTTGCTTGTGAGCAACCAAACACTGAAAATAGGCTAAGTTATATTTGATTTTAATTTAAATTGTAATGCAAATAAAGAGACAATTTTACTCTGCTTTTTTTATTAATTAAAAAATTTGTCCATCCTTTTTTTTCAAAAATAAATGATATTTAAAACGAAATAATCAAAACACAAGTACATTTGTTTAAATTCATATTTTTATGCAATCAAGAAAAAGTTAAAACGTTGACAACTAAAATTTAAGAAAAAAATGAAGAGCGAGAAAGTACATTTTTATCACTTCAATGACTGCTCTGTGCTTGGTGTATTTCAGGTAAATCTTGAATGCCAGGTTTTATGTTCGTCAGATTTAAATGCAGGTCTCCTTTGAAGCAAATGTCCAACCTATTTTTTTGCTTTGGGAGCAGCTGGACGACAGAGCTAAATCCTCTCTCCACTAAATATGTTGACGGGAACGATATGAGGAGCAGCTCAGTTTGTTTCCACAATTGTGGATAAGTGTCCATAAGCTTTACCCAAGCTAACTCGTAACTGTATTTTTTAAAGACGATTTTAGCCTCACAGTCATACTTCAAATCTAAAGAATCAGTCTGCAAAGAGGAAGTGAGCTTATCCACAACTTCAAATGAGAAAATATCGACCATATCAGTTTTTTACTGATCAAGGTGATCAGTAAAAATTAAGATTTTATTTTCGAAAATCTCGATATCTACCATTGAACACTTTTAAAGAGTAGGAAATTGCATTATCTCTATGAAGTTTTACGTTGATTTCGTTCATTTTTTCAAAAATATTCGTGAGGGACGCAGTTTCCAACTCTCACTTAAAACAGGATCAGTGGTGTCGAGAAACTCAGTAACCAAGTCAAACAATTCGAAGAAACGGAGCAAACAGTCTCCTTTTGAAAGCCATCTCACAGATGTATGTAGGAGCAATCGCTTGAAATCTTCATCATTTTCATGGCAAAATTCTCGGAACAAACGGTCATTGAGAAAATTAGCTTTTACTTTATTGATGCCAGAAATAACGAATTGTAAAGTGTCATGCAGGCACCACTCAACTTTTTTGCAACCAAATGTTGACGATGAATGACACAATGAATGGTGATGATCTCTGGTGCTTCTTTTTTAAGGTGTGCCAGAAACCCAATATGACGACCAGACATTGCAGGAGCAGGTAATTTCTTTTTCCTCAAAATAATCTTTGACCAATTTAAAAATCGACGATCCTTTTTTATCAGTGATCAAAGTTCTTGTAAACAACACTTCCTCGTTAATCTCCTTACTCTCATTTATGAATCTCAGGTAAGCTAATACAGTAGCTTTGTTATCTAACACAGTTCATCCATCAATCTACAACGCAAATTTACCTTCTTTCAAAATTTTGATGAGTTTTGATTCAACGTCTGAGGCCATCTCAACAATACGCCTGGAAACAGTATTATTGCTCAGAGGATCAGATTGATTTATCTTACTGCTGAGAGGAGCAGATTGATTTATCTTATTGCTCTATCCCTCATGATTTCAAAAACTTTTTTAGTAGCAGGTAAAATTTGAGTTTCGCTAATTTTGTGAGGTTTACCACATTTAGTAATCAATAAAAAAAATTCGTAGGAAGCAAGAAGACCTTTGTCAAGATTGGTTGTTTGTTTTTTAAAAAGTTCATTTAAATTAGGCCGATTTTCAAATTTAGATTTCAGATCTTGAAAATAACTTAGGGGTTTGCTTACTTTATCACTATGTAATCTCGATAAATGGTCTCTCATTCGCGAGGGTTTCATTGCCTCATTACTAGTAAATGTTTCAGCACACAAAAGACAATATAGAAGCTGCACATTTTGCAATAATGCGATAAAACCGAATTTTAAATATTCGGATGAATACTGACGACACTTCCTTTTCGAATCCATTGACACTTCAATATAAATGCATGGAAGGTAAGCTATAAAAAATAAGCTAACAATTTATGGCTGTGGAAAACAAGCTAACAATTATTAACGGTGAGATACAAGTAGGAATTAACAACGATAAAAACAATTAATAACGATATAAAACAACCTAACAATTAACAGCCAATAACTAATAACAAAATTTAAAAAAACAACAATTAAGCGGAAAGAAAACGATTTAAAAACTGCACAAGAATAAGGACACTATAGCAATGGCTAAAAGAGTCAAAGAGTTGGCTGACCAGTGCAAAAACATAGCCAAAGCGCCAATTATTTAGTCTTGGAAACTAATTCATCAGTCATCACCAAATTAAAACACCTTCTTCTTTGTACATTCGCTTTTCTGAGAGGGTATCTATGGGAGGAATGCATTTAAAGACGAAAAAACTTCAAATACATGTTTCAAGATAAAATCGTCTTACTATACAATATATCTTTATAATTGTACTCATACTAAAACTGTAATTAATTCCAAGAAAAGGCAGAACTACTTTTCAAAAGTTACATTTCCCTCCTTTCTCTCTACAACTTTTTTTATAGCTCTCAGGTCTATAAGAAACTGGTCTGGGGAAGTCTGCTGCAATGGTTACCAGCAGGAGCACATTTCTAATGGGGGTACAATGAAGGAATGAATGTGACGATTGGTTTGCTTGCGGTAACCTATGTCAAGATTAAGACAAAACTATTCCCCTCACCAGTACAAAGTGAATTTTCCTCGTAACCATAGCACTAGCAACGACGCGACACTGATGTCTGGAGTTTTCCTGAAAACCGTATTATAACTGCCAAACCGCAGAGTTTATCTAACGATAAATGTTACGTCTATCAATCTGTTTCTCCTATAACATGCCTTTTAAAATTGGAGGTAAGTGAATGAGACGAGAGAGGAACATTTGAGGAGAAGAAGGTATATAAAAGACCATGACTTACAACAAAAGAGAATTCTTGAAGGTCAGATTTCCGCCTGCGATACCAAAGCGTGTGACAAAAACGACCCTGAACTTGAAATTTTTTAATTATTAACTATCATAATTCTTTGTCTACACCAGAACCATAAGTTAAATATATGTTTTAAATTTCGATCTCAAATAGCTTTTGTTATTTTATTTTATTTTATGACCGCCGTTGAACAGCCGACCCAATTTTTGGGTTTACGACTACTAATGTTCAAAGCCGTAGCCTTGTAATTTTGAACCAATCCAGAAGACAAGGAAACTGCTGGATCGGTACCCCCAGAGGTATTGATTTGTTATAGAAACATTGAGGACTTTGAGACTCGACAGATTTAACGTGCATCAGTCACCATTTACTGCACGGGGAGTCTTCAGCCGGCGGGGACCGAGCTCACGAACACTTGGACATGGGCCCAGCGTCCCACCGACCAGGCTATCCCGGCCTAGTAGGGACAATTTTTTTTCTTTTTTTTTATTATTTATTATTATATATATACACACATGCATATATGCATATACCATACACACACACATATATATATATATACATACATACACATATATATACATACATACACATATATATATATATATAATTTATTTATTATAATTTTTTTTTTTTAAATTTTTTATATATATATATATATATATATATATATATATATATATATATATATATATATATATATACATTTAACATATGTGGCTTTTGTTATTAATATTATTAGCAATTTTTATCTTTTGAATTCTCGTCGCCCCCTGATCGCCGTCCTAAGGATTATCGCCCCCTTTGGGGCGATCACCCCCAGGTTGGGAACCACTGGTTTAGAGTATGTAATTTTAAATGGCATAATACGAAATTTTTGAGAAATCGATTGAACAGCTCCTGAGAAATCAAATTTTAAAAATGTCATACATTTAAATACTTCATTTACATAACTACATACTTTGAAATGATGTAAAAATTGTATACCACAGAACCGAAAATTTTGCTCCACTTTTATTAAATAAAACGATAAACAATTATTAACACTTATTTTTTGCATGGAATTATGTTTGGGTAAATGATCTTTATAATTGTGTGAAATTTTTTTCATTTTGCTTTAAATGCTCTCAAGATGCGGCGAAATGCGCCAAAAAATCGTCCCAAACTTTGGACCCCTCTCCTGACCAAACCATATCTCCCAGATATTGGAACCATATTTCCCAGATTGCGGCTATCCCTATATTTTGGGGGTCAGAAATCCGAATCCGTTTTTAAAAAATGCATTTTATTCAGAGAAAGTACGTTTTTGTGACTGGTTTCGTAAATCATTAAGAATGAGCTTTAGAACGTGGAAATGCGAACATTAAATCAAAATTCATTCAGGGTGATCCGTTTTTTTTTTTTTTTTTTTTTTTTTTTTTCCGCACTGTACTATGTATAGGATGGACATAGGATTTTAAGTATTCTTTGACAGTGCATATTTTAATGGTGTTATTTGGGAACATTTAAACATTTGAGTGTAATTTCTTTGATGAATTAATAGATTAAATGCAACATCATTTTTTAGTTCTTTGAAAGTTAAATTGCGAATCTGTCATCTATGATTGCTTATGCACCTACGTCTCCCAATTTTTTCTGCCATTTACCACAATGTATTAGTTGTGTGATTAATTACTTCAACAATCACCTGAGGATGCAGAATAGATTACTATACCTGGAAAGTTTCCAGCTATTGTGAGCCAAAATAACCAGTTAGATTGCATTAATAGCAATTTTAAATTAAAAATAATTTTTTGGCTCTGCATTATTATTTTTTTAATACGGTCTCCTTTGGCTTGATAGAGGTTATTTAAAACATGTTTTGACAGAATGAATTAAGTCTGATATCTTTTGGGATTTTCCTATTTGATGTACGTTTTGGGGAGTTTTCTTTGTGATATTATCATTGAATGAGAGAAATAAGTTTGCGGTTTATAAAATTTCTGATTTTTTTTTATCTGCTGATATAAAATTACGTTTACTTTTTAAAGTGGATACGACTGTGATTATATGAAATGGATCCGGGTCAGAAAAATATTAAGCATTTTAAGTTTTTTATGAAATAAATATTGCATTTAAATGTCTTTCAAATTCTGAAAAAAATTGCTTTATTTTTTTAATAATATTTAGAACGCAAGCTGAAACTTTCGCTTAATGAACTTCACGTGATGCTTACACTTTTTATCTATAATAATTTTTTGTGTTTCTTTTCCAAATTTAATTTCATGATATATATATACATAAGAATGAACTACAGTTGAGGATTTTAGAAGTTCTTTCATTCCCTCCAAACGACAATCAATAAACGCTAAATATATGAATTAATACTATATGAATTGATACTATATGAATTGATAATTTTACTTTTAAGAAAATGTTATAGTATGTTCAAAGGGACGAATTATGTACTCTGGACGAATTTTACCCTCTATCTGGTATATTTAAAGGTGAATGAAATTTATTTAATAATGAAAATAAAAATGGATGATATTATCACCCTTGAGTTCCACACAGTTCTCTACTTCGTCAACGATATCTACGCATTAAATATTCCCGAAGCTAAAATAAAATTTTATAAGCTCGTTTAAAAGAAGTATATCTCTTAATGTATAGCTGTTTTCTAGTGGTTCGGTAGTATCTTCTCCATCAAGTAGATAAACTAATGATATGTGACTAATCGTTAGTGATTGCCGTCTGCAAAATGTGCTTTAACCATTCAACCGGTGAGACTTAACATTAGTCTTATTTGAAAGACCTTCATACGAAGACTAGGCAATAAAATATATTTAGAAATAATACATCTACACAAGGCTTCCAGAAACATACGAGAATAGACCAATGACCTACTATAACTGTAACCTACTATGACTATAACTTACTATAACTACTATAAATATAATAATAAACTATAGCAGTAGTTAATATGGAATATGGTTTTATATTATTATTATTTATAGATTTTTTTTGGGGGGGAGGCAGAATGGGGCTTAATTTTAACCTAAAATTAAAAATATACATAAATAAATGTGCAAAAAAACCTACTATTCACCCAACGATATGTTGAAAAAACAATAATGTTTTCCTGAATTTTAAAACTTTGGTATTAATTCTCATATTACAGATATATATATATATATATATATATATATATATATGATTGTGTGCCATGATGAAACACTGAAATCTAGAGAATGTCGACATTCACGTAAGTCGCTTGGTGTATGTCCGAAATATTTGCTAAATACCCTTATTTCTAACTTTCACCGGTGAATGTTGACAATCACGTAGTCGCTTTGGTGAATGTCCGAAATATTTATTACATTCGATTTGATATGAATTTATTCGTGGATATTATTACATTTATTCGATATTTTAATACTTACTGACGATAGATCAGAAGAAACATCAGTGTTTGGAGTATCGGGCAATACATTTACATTTGCCCGGTATACATTTGCTCGGTATACCCTACACTGATGCTTTTTAAAGGTTAAGTGCCACTGCCCGGTATACCCTACACTGATGTTTTAAGGTTAAGTGCCACTGCCTGGTATACATTTGCCCGGTATACCCTACACTGATGTTTTTTAAGGTGAAGTGCCACTTCCCGGTCCGGTATACCCTACACTGATGTTTTTTTAAGGTTAAGTGCCAGTGCCCGGTATACATTTGCCCGGTATACCCTACACTGATGTTTTTTTAAGTCAAGTGCCATTGCCCGGTATATATTTGCCCGATACTCCAAACACTGATGTTTCTTCTAATCTATCGTCAGTAAGTATTAAAATATAGAATAAATATAAATATATCTAATAAATATAAATATATCTAATAAATATAAATATATCTAATAAATATAAATATATCTAATAAATATAAATATATCTAATAAATATAATAATATCAACGAATAAATTAATATAGAATTGGATATAACAAATATTTCGGACATTCACCAAAGCGATTGTGTGATTGTCGACATACACCGGTGAGGGTCCGAATGTACAAGAATGTAATGAAATATTCGATCTTTCACCGACGTATTTGGTGTTTGTCGACATTCCCCGGTGAAAGTCAACAACCACCGATTTCGGTCATTCGCCGTAACATATATATATTATCCCATTTACAGTTTTCTCTTTATATTATTTTATTTCATTATTTGTGTTTATATATATATATATATATATATATATATATATATATATATATATATATATATATATATATATATATATATTTGTCAGATAAGCAGCTTTAATTTAATAGTTTAATTATCCGAAATTTGAAAGGTAAACAGAACCTATTCCTGACAGAAAATGTGGATGGTAACTTTAGCTACACTTTAAATTAGGGCGAGGAGGTTTTAAGTTGTTTTAAACACTTTGTAAAGTCAGAAGAAAAAAAAAACAGTTTAAATCCTCTTGTTGAGTGTTTTTAAAATCTCTGCATTGCTCTTACGTAAATTAGAGCTGAAAGGCTTGGTCCTGTTCCAGAAATATGTTCAGACTGACATTGAAAACTATTCTTAGCAGTACTTTTCCAAGTTTTCTTCGCGATTAGTTCAAGATGATGAGTATTTTAAAAGTTACCGCTTTCTTTCACATAAAGGTAGAAAAAACACATAATTCTGTGATTTTCAAAGAAGTAAACAGATGATGAGGGTAAAGAACTGTAAGTAAACTTGAGAAACTATTTTTTGCCAAATAAATAAATAAATAAATTTATTTATTTATTTATTTTTGAGGTTCGTATTTGATTTATTTTAAAAGTATTACCAGGGATTTATCCAAAGTTAAAAAGCTCTTTAAATAGATTATATATTTACACTAAAAGAAGTCTACAGTATATTTAAAATAGTCTAAAAAAGGTGACTTAAACCCAAAGTAATAATAAAAATTTTAAAAAAAATTAAAATTAAAAAAAACCTTGAGTTCTTTCAAGCGTAGTCATCATAATTTGTTGTGATCATAATCCGTTACATTGTTTTAAACCCAACGGTTTTGTGAGTCATCAAAAAGCATGCACTCTATTCTAAGCAGTGGATAGATGGATACAGTTCAAAGACTGAAATATTTAGATAGAAAAATGTATACGCTTAAACTTTATCTCTCTCTCTCTCATATATATATATATAACTGTCTCTCTCTCTCTCTCTCTGCGTAGGTGGGTGTCCTTTATAGATCCCTAAACCATCGAACCGAAATCGATGTAACTTGGCATACAGATAGTTTGAAGCAAGAGGAAGGTGACTGTCGGCATTAGAAAATTCTACGACAAACCATTCAAGCGGGATGAACGAAAAACGAAATGGAATTCTCTGATTGGTTAAACGTTAGCCAATTTTTTAAAATTAACTATAAACGATTAAATTTTTTACAAATTTTAAAGATAACATCAGTGATAATTTCTAGCTTATAGCTCTATCAAATGGGGAAAAATAGTTTATTATTCGTATTTAAATATTTAATTATTTTGCATTCGCTATGCCAGATATATTCAATGAACAACGTTATGTAGTAGCACGCATGATCTGCTACAGCAAATAACTACTTCTAAAGTTATCTGATACCACACACTTCTTTTTATTTATATTATTTATCTTAAAACGTGTTTCTAAAAATTATTTATTTAAAATCAATTGAATAGAAAGTAATATTTATGTATTTAAAGGCAAAGTCATTAGAAATGTGGTACTAATCTATATTATATAAAACGCTAATACGTACGTATGTATCAATAAAACCGATGATATTTCTTTTCTCGCGTTGGCAACAGTTTTCATTTTTAACGAAGTACTTAGTACAACTAAATAAGATTCTTTTCACAACACTTAAATATTTACTTTATTTTCTTCATTTATAGAGAGAACAGTCGGCAGAGAATTCTGTTAGGTTAAAAAACATTTTGCTAAAAAAAGAACGAACTCTAAAAGAAATAAAAATCAACAACTTAAAAAATAAAAATGCTGTTGCCAGCCATAGAATTTTTTGAAAGATAACTTAGCAACATAAATCAAAATGACATAGAAGCGCAACTAGATCAAAATTAAGATACCTGAGCGCTTGACGTAACAAATCCTTCTATTCTATAAGTATTGTATCACCAAATGCCCAAATTAACAATTGTGTTTTTAGAGAAGCTATATATATATATATATATATATATATATATATATATATATTTGCATTTTACAACTTCATATTAAACTTCTGTTATGTGTCTGAATACTGACATTTAGAACAAAATTAAGGTTTAGAATTGCCTCGGAGAAATTTAAATTGTTGACAATGATAACGGACAAATGCTATATTATAATTTTAACTTTTTCTATTACTATACTCATTTTCTTACTCTTTTCTTTGTTTTTTATACATTTTATATTTTTGTGATAAAATAAAAAACTTATAGTTGTTCTGCTTCTGAACACTGATGAAAACACAAAATGATGAGCTTCATCAACAATCAAAAATATATACATTTATTTTACAAATTCCATATTATTAGGGTGGCACCCTTCTGAGAATTAAAAATACAAAATTTTCTTCAACGAAGCCGATGCTTCACATCCGGCGTTCAGTGGCAGACTACTATTTCATATTGTTTTACAACACATGGCTTTAACACTCTGGTGGGAAAGACATTAAAACAAAACTTACAACAGTTACTTTTCTCAACAACTGAAATTTAGAATAGCGTGATTAAGAAAAATATGTGAACTGTTTGCAGTTTCAAATTAATATTGAAATTTACAGGTTTAGAATTTTCTATAATGAAAAGTCTTCGGAACTTCAGTATTGAAAAAAGTATACAAAAGCTAGACGTTAAGAAGCTCGCTCATTGGATACCAATGAGCGAGCAAAGCGAGCATTGGATTGCGAAGCAATCCGAAATGAACTGCAAAAGCAGTTCCGGGGGTTGGCGAGCGCCAGCGAGCAGGGGGCGAAGCCTCCTAGTTGGTATTAATTCGCTTAAGTGAAACATAAGAAATCGCCATATTATTATTAACGCGAATTAAGTAGTTCAGCCAATAAGGTAATAATGATTAATTTTGTAAATATATGTAATAAGTAATTTATTTACTATATGCAAGCAAAAGTAATGGAGTGACGATGTTTATTTTTCTAGAAGAACCGTAAGAACTCGTCATACTAACATTGACGACAATGATGCTTAATTAATGTTGCTACCATGTTAATTGATATAAATAAAAAACTTATTTACTCAAAAGCAAAAATAATGGAAGAAATATACTTATTAATTTTGGGGAGCCGCAAAAAACCACCATATTATTATTGATACTAATGCTTTATTAATATTGATAATATGTATTAATTGAAATAAAATAAGCTATGAGTTAAAAAGCAGAGTTAAAAGAGGAAATGTTAATAGGAAATTTTAGGAAAACCGTAGAAAATCGCCATTCACAAATAAGGCTTAATTATTGTGTACTATTGACGGTTATATCTAATATTGGTATTATGGTAATTGGTGCAGTTTTGATAAGAATTCTACAGTGGGTTTTCTGAAATTTCAGAAAATATTTTTTTTCAGTGATATTAGAGATAGTGTATTAATATTTTAATTATTTAGAATTAAAAGAACTTTGTTTCGACACTATTTTAACAGAAAATTAAAGGTCAGATGGAGAAATGGTCATGCTCCAAAATCCTTATCAAGTTCTAAAAAGAATTCTATATTTTTTCAAAAAGAATTTCGAGTTTAGTTGGCTGTCACTTGCAAATTGTTTTTTCACAAAACTCAAATATTGAAGGGTTATGTAATAAGTACCAAATATACTAATATTGGTACCAAATATACTAATGCCAAATATACTAATATTCTGTTGATATATTTGATGATTATTGACAGCACCAATATTAAGCAGTTTTAATATCGTTACTTTCGAAATAAATGTTCTACGACCCCTCGAAAGGGATGTTTACCGGAGAAAATTACGTGATAGTGGTAAATTTTGACTATTATGAGTTGGCCGCGAGCCATATTATCATCAAAAGATATGCTAAATATATTTTAACTTTATCTTATTGTGATGAACTGCGAAAAATGAGTTTTGCTTACTTCAGTAACATAAGCCACGGAAAAGAGCAACAAATAATACTAAATAAAAAGAATGACATTTTTTAGGTATATTAATTGATAAACTTAGTGGAAGAACTAGGTAAGTGGCATTTTTAGAACGAAAAAAATTTTCTATCCGAACTGTTTTAAAATTGCCATACTGTTATTGACGCCAATGATTGTTAATTAATTTAGGTAAAATAGGAATATTGAAATAAAAAAAAAGCTTTGTGCTAAAAGGGAAAATGAGTGAAGTAAAGTCACTTATTAATTTAGAAAAACCGCAAAAATTACCACACTATTATTGACGACGACAATGATGCTTAATTAATGTTGATAATATGTGTTATTTGAAATAAAAATTTAACCTATCTACTAAAATGAAAAGTAAATAGAAAATGATACATATTATATTATGCTAAATACAGTTAATTTCTAGTCAGATGATTCTAATGGGATAAACTCCAAAAATGTGTTTGAATCTAACACACTGAAGTCAAATTCAGAGCTTAACTGCATACCGCTTCTGACCTGAGATTTCAACTGTCTGATATGAAGATGAAAAAATTAACCTTAATATTTTCAAAATGATTAGTAATATTTCTTTGGTTAGGTTAACAATTTCCAATGAGTTCCCGTTGAGCACAAAAGATATTGATCATTTGGGAAAAAATTTTCCCAAATGATTACATTTTTCATAGCCAGGAAAAATTTGGAACTATTGGTGTAAAGAACCCTGACTATGCCTATAAAAATTTTATTCCCCAGGAATATTCGAATCATTTAGTCAAAAGTCAATGTTAGGAAATATTTTATAACTTTTTCTTATTATTTTATTTGTTAAAATCTTTAGAAAGAATTGTTAGATATTTTTAAAGCAAATTTTAAGTTTTTGTCCGACTAAAACACGATAGACAAGAACTAAAACAATCTTCAATTCAAAGCAGTTATTTTTTTAAAATATTAGTTCTAGTCACAGAAGCTTTATTCCCTTAATTATTTATTCAAAACTTCGTTGTGTGCAGGGTTTGATAATCGTTTTCAATATCACTGTTGCTTTTCTGTTGCCAGGTACATTATTGTAGAATAGCGTGCCAGTATAATCATTAACTTTCCTCATTAAAACTAAGCAAGCACTTTCTGGTGGCATGTTAAATTTCTGTTGTCTCATCACAAGAATGACGAAAACGACAATCAAGCCCGAAGTTAAACAAAAACTCGAATAATTTAGCAAATGTTCAAAAGGCATTTTTAAACGTAATTTGGTTATTCTTTCAAAATACTTTGTTAAAATAAAAAGGCTATTTATGAAATCAGTTCTTATTTACAATCATACTGTAAATGACCTTATTTTATGTAAGGATTTACCCTAAACTTTACTTATTTTTCTCTCTTTTAGGCATACATGAGCTAGAACAACTGTCATTTAATAGGGGAGAGTCGGGTAGCCCCGCCCACTTAAGGACTATTGCTTATATTTCTGTATAATATTGAGTAATAATCAAGATTTTTGTATGTTTCTATTGTTCTATCATTTAATTAAATAATACAAAAAGAATAAACCAAAAAAAAGAATAGTTTAACTTAAAAAAATAGAAATTTAAAAAAACATGTTTTTCAGCTCTTTTCAAAATGTGTCGGGCAGCCCCGCCCAGTTACAAAAATTATGTTTTTTGATTGTTTTTTCAGGTGTAAATGAAAATGACCAATGTATTGACAATAGATAAACCTTATTTATAATTTTTATCACAAAATTATTTTTTTTATTACATATTTATATACTTTTAGTGAATTCTATCATTTATTAACAACAAATTTTATATTTTTTATTATTATTAATGTATATTAATATATTATAATATTAATATATATTTATATTAAATATTTAAAGAAAATAATTTAATTTAAATAAATCTTTGGAACCGTACATTTATCGACGAAATAAAAGTAGGCTGTGATACCTAACATTCATGTGAGCGGGGCTACCCGAAATCCAATTTTTTTGTAAATTTGTAATTACTCGAACAATTTTTCACAAATAAACTTCGTTCTTTGTGCAAACTAAACTTAAGACGACATACTTTAATGCTGTATGTATAGAAAAAAATTATTTTTTTAATATTAAAATGAAGTTTAATCGAAACATTTAACCAATTTTTCTTAATATCATGACAACTGTATTCAACATATTTTCAAAACTATTGTTTACCATGTTACCAGCTGCCTGCATAAATACTTGAAACTTTGAAAATAATATTTTTTTAATATAACAATTATTGTCCGATGGCCCATTGACTTGAAAAAATATTCTATACATATGAAATTGACATTGGGCGGGGGTACCCGCTGGGCGGGGCTACCCGACTCTCCCCTACATATTTATCATGTTATGGTTTATTATCATAACAAGCGAAGAGTAGTATTATTGTAAAGAAGAATATATAATTTCGCTATCATTTTCTGAAAATTTGAAAAAAGAAACATAAATTCCTTAAAAAACTATCTAAGTGATAAAAACAGAAGAGTTTAATTTATTAATATGTCTAATTTTAAACGTTTTAAACATATTAATTATTATAATGGTTAAGTTGGTTATGATTATAGTTTATTTAAAAAAGAAAAATATCAAAAAATAATGGAAAAATATCTAAATCATTGCAATATTGCATAATTTTGTCGAAAATTAAACTTTTACGAATATTATTTACTATTATGAACTTATTATTCATTATATTTATTATACGAAACTTATTATTTATTATACGGAATTTAAAATGCGTTTTCGAAAAACTGAGCTTTATTTTTAATTTTTCTATATCGTTATCAAGCACCTTCTGCATAATTTTTCCATTATTTTATAAAGATTATGACATTTTTTTTAAAAAAAATATTAGCTAACTTATATTAGGTAATTGAAGGATTAATGATCCATCATATTTTTTTTATTTAATGATAGTTAAAAAAAACTATTTGGAACGTAGTTAGATACCTTCATAAAAGTTTTCAACTACGTATAGCGTGAAATTTACAGTTTTTTAGAAATATATATTTTTAATATAAATATATTTAAAAATTAGTGATAATATTAAACAAATTTTAGAGAAAAAATTCGTACAATAAGGAAAACAATGGATCATAAGCATTGCCCCAGATATTAATTTGATAATTTCTGTAAATATGTCCCTTCCAAAAAAATTTCCCAAATGAGACTTTGATAGTCTTTTCAAATTAATTAAAAAATATATATGAAAGAAAGAGAAATAAAAATTTCATTAAAAAGTATTTATATATATAATTATAATGAGCTTCACTTATAAAAGCAATATCTCACGAACTTGTTAGCCAATATATGTTTATTACATTCACCGTCTAATAGCCTGATTGGTAGGGCGTTGGGCCCATGTCCAAGAGGTCGTCAGTTTGATCCCCGCGGGCCGAAAACTCCCCATGTTGTAAATGGTGGCTGGTGCACTTTAAATATGTTGGGTCACTAAGTCCTCCATGTTCCCATAACAAATCATACATCTGAAGCTACGGAATTGGAGATTGATCATTCTCTAGTTCAGGACAAAATTGCGATCTGGTGATGAATTTATGGATGTATGAATGGGTCCGCTCTATAAACGAGCTGTTGCGTGTGGCTGAAGTCGTATTCTTGGTGCCACTGAAAAACAAGAACCGAACCCTCTGACTTAAATCCGCTTGGTTACACCAAGCAGGCTTGCTGGTATTGGCAAGTGGCTTTAGAAACAATAACAATACATTTACAGCCTTTGAAGAATGCACAGTGTAAAAAAATTTTGTTAAAAAACATAATAATTTTGAAATTTTCCTACAGAAAATATCTGTTCTCTAAAACTACAGAAATTTACTACAACACTAACACTACTTCTACTACGATCAAAGTACATCGCAATCTGTCAAAAAATTCCTTTTTTTTTTCTTCTTTTTTTTACAAATAAAATTTGTACATTGATACAGATTGTATCTGTTAGATACATAATATTTCCGTTTTGAATACGAAAAACGATCGTATGAAACGATGCGTCGTATACGAACGTATCAAACGATAGCAAATAATTTAATACAATGAGACAGAGGACGGACCGACCATCCTCACATAAGAACGTCTGAAGTTAACCAAAGAAAAAAATTAAAATTCTACGACGATTCTCTTAAATGTGATAGTTTTTGATGTCTTAATCTCGAAAAAATCACGCGAAATTAAAAAATTGATCAAAATTTTAGAAATCTATTTCACTTACAAAGAGGGTATACAGCTATCTTCATACCAAATTTATCGCCGTACCCTGATCTATGGAAAATATCTGGCGCGAATAAATATTTTCTTTAGTATTTTATTTTCTGTAATGTTTAGGAAATTTCTATCAATGTGTAGCATATTGTGTGCCAACTTCGTCAGAAATTTTCCGTACTATTACAGATTTTTTTTTTTTTTCTCTCTTTTTTTACAGTATTTAGATCAAAACATCAAACAACTTGAATAGGAAAATGTTTTTTTTTTTCTTCCTTAAGGGAGGGGGTGAAGGGCAATGAAAAATGTTTGTCTTGCGAAGTTTCCAGGGACGTGAAACTGTTTTGAAACCTGTGATTAAAATTAAAATGAACCATATACTATGAAAGACTAGTGTTGAACCATGATATATACAACTTTGGTGCAACTTTAACTACATATTAGCATGCAAATTAACCATTCTTAAACTTGATTTCAATATACTGTGGTGCCACTGAAACTAAAATAAGGTTCAATTTAACGCATTATTAAAAGTGCGGCCATTTTTTTAGATATTATGGTTGAAAGTACTACTATTATGGAACATCGATAAATTTTCTGAGAATATACAAGTATGCCTCTCAAACACTCGTTCTCATGATTAAATTCCGTAACTTATTACAATTTTTGACATTAAATCCTAAACCCATGAACACCTTTCATTCAAAAATAAACTATTGATTGACAATCTAATAGAAATAACTGTGGCATGCAATATTGAGTTAAAGACATCACCCGAAAACGTGTCAGCATTTACTTAAATAAATTCAAGACATATGGAACAAAGGGTGTTCTGTGTCGTATAGAGAGACATCTTGTTCCATCGTACTTAACCTACTGACCCCCATACATCAATCCTTCTTGCCATAAAAATAGACACGCGCTAGAAAGAGAAGAGATTCGGCTTGCTCACTATAGATCTCATAAATCGCGTGCATCTCAAGAGATTTCCATTCTCTAGAACATCATTCGTTATTTCATGGTTACTCCATTATTAAATGTATTTATTTCAAAAGCAATTATAAAGACACGTGTGGCATTTACACTACTTTTAAATTCAGACTTGATTATGTAAAGTCTGAATCCTTGAGTGTCAAGATTAATGTTAATCTAGTCAATAATGAATTATGATTTGTAATTTATTCTTTGTCATAAACTGCACTTTTAGTATTTTCCTTCTAAAATTACGGTAAAATAACCGGCAGCAGTTTGTCCATCCAATTAACCGTAAATCTAATGGTTAATTGGACCATAACCGTAAAAAACGTTTTTTTTTTCCTTTACGGTTTAAAAACGTTCACAACTAGTATGGTAAAAAAACAATGAATACAAAATAATCTGTTTTTTAACCATTTAAAACTAGCATGGTTTTGAAACTGTTTGAAGAAATTTAATAAGACTTAGAAGCTTGTTTTTCCGTTACGCAATGGTTGTGGTTGAGTTGTGTTTTATCATATGAATCGTGGAATGTGGTTTAATTCAATAATCTGGTTGTTTCACCTATCGTTAGGAATGGAAAAAAACTAGACTTTTTGTGTTATTGTGCGTGATTGAGAATATCGTATTCTAATAGTTCAGAGTCACAAATTGGGTAGTGTATGTCACTGGAAATTGTGTTAAAATGTGTTACACTGGAAATGTCTTCGTGTGTTAAAAGGAATGGGGAAAATATTCTGGTGTCAACGCTGGGACTAAAATCCCCGTTCTGTTGATCATGAGAATCGGTTATAATATGTGAGAATCTGTTATAATATGCATGCTGGTACAAAAAATCTGTTAGTTAAGTCGTATTAATTTAGAGCAATAAATAAACGATTTTTTTTCACAGTTAATAGATAGAGAAGAAATGGGATCTCCTTTTAAAAAATCACTATGAATTTGTAAAATTGTATAAAATATTCAATTTTGTATAAAAGCTTTAAACTGCTGTAGTATACAAATTATTGACAGGTTCAACATAGAAAAATGATTTTTAAACTTCCAAAAGCATGAAAAATTAATTAACAACAGTGAAAGTATAATTATTTCTCAAGTAACACCTGATAGAAGTGTATAACAGAAAGTCGCGTTCCAAATGCAGAAAACTTTTAACCTTTTAGCATGGATAATGCGATGATAATAATTAGAATACTGTGTTAATGAATGATTTTATATTATTCTTCATAATTTTGCTGATTAAAATTAATGATCAGTACTTATAAGCGATTTAATTTTTTGAGTTTTGACCAGTTTTTTTCAAGTAAGTGGATACTGATAATCCGATTTTCTAAACGTTCAACAGTACGTAGGCTTGTTCGACTCCAATAGTAGTTACAAAAGAGTGAAACGATTGAAAACCTGAAGATATTCATTGAAAATAAAATTTATTATAGTGAAGAGAATTAATAAATGTTGCCGTGCGACGGGTTCATTTGTTGATAGATCCTTATCAAAATTAAATTTATTACATGCTAATGTGTATTATTATCTACTACTTTATGATATATAATATCTTTAACTTTAATATTATATAAAAAATATTCCTTTACACTTGATTTGAATTATATATATATATATATATAAATTTAAAATAGTTTTTTATTGATCAGAGGCAAAGCGTTTAAGAAGATTAACATTTTAAAGAAAATTATTTCATGATGACACAGATAGGATGACCCGTAATCGTGTACTTTTTGTATCCTCGTCAAAAATGAAGTATAAAAGGAGTACTCATAAGGGTTCACTTATTAATATGAATTCGAGGAAATAAAGCCAAAAACGCTATCGAAATAATTCGAATCACTAGTAAGGAAAGTGGGGTGAAAGCCAGTTTTATTGCCTAGTGAAACTTAGAGGCGTTTCATATAATCGCCTTTAAACTCCTCTCTGTTTCTTTGGCAAGCAGGTTTTGATTGCTTTAGATCCGCCTTTCTCGGTAGTGATTCACTTGATTTCGATAGTTTTTTTTTCTTTGCTTTCAGGGTTACTACCATATACATTTTTTACTTGATTTTCGCATGTTTTTAAAATATACATTAAGGCATTCTGTAGATGTGTAGTTCTTTTACTTATGAAGCACAAAGTTCGCAAAATAATAGTTTTGTAGAACGCGAAATCAACTGTAGTTAGTTACTTTTCATGTGAAGTAACGATGCAGCAATATACTATAACAATATACGATAAGTAACAATATGCTATAAAGGTTATATGAAATATTCTATGAAGTACTAATTTTTGAGAAACATTATTATTTTTAACATTTACCGGCATTTACTGAGACTGAAACATTATTATTTTTATTATTTACTGGCATTAATAGAGTCCGATATTTTTCATATTCTTCATATTTTTGTATTAACTTGTTTGATTTAAAATAAGTTATTAGATAAAACAGAAACTTACCGCTAAGCACTGACTTTCATGAAGAAGTAACGATGAAATCTTAATATTTTCTGAGCAAATATAACATGCTTTGAAAGGCTCTAAAATATCTTTCTTTTCCGCTTCAGAAACGGCAGTAACCAAACAAGATTCACTGGGCACTTTATTAAGGTTCTCTTTGCTTTTCGATAGCTTTTGTTTCATTTCAGAAATAGGTTTATCTTCCGCATTATCGGCACTTGTTGATCTAGTCTTTGCATCTTTACTTTTGACTTTGATCTTTTCCAAAGTTTCTGGACTTTTCTTTTGAGGTGATGTCATTTTGACATCCAAAGAAGGTGATCTTCTGTTCATAAGTCCCCTAGCATCCTTCTTTGCGTGGCTGTGAAGTCTCTCGGGTTGTTGGCTCCTATTGCAACTATTGCAAGGATTAGGTATTGCAGCTATCATTGCTGATGCCCTTTCTTTATTAGCATGCTTCGTATTTTTATCCACATTGTATTTGTTGTACATTATGAAATTCTTTGGTTTGTGCATTGAATCCGATGAATCACTTGCCATTTTCAATCGTTTTGGATTATCTTCTTTGCCTTTATCGGAACAACTACTATCACCACTACTATCATCCGAATCAACTTGTATCACAGGATGGTTTAAATTGGGCGTAGGTCGGCGAAGAACTTTGGTTTGTGGCCGTAAAGATCGTTTACTGGTTGAATTACTGGCAACAGAATGTTCTTCTGGTGTTACATTTTTCACGTTGTTGTTCTGATCGTTATGTTCTTTGTTTGCAACCGAATTCTCAGCTTTCACACCATTCGATGCATCCGAAGATGTTTTGGCTTCATTTTTGGCATTCTTTCTACCCACACTTAACGTGGGTATGTGATTTGATATGTTTTTATTTTCTTTCCCCTTCTTAGGGGAAAAGTCAGCTTTTACAACCCCCGTCATATGGCTTTTATTCCTTATCCGATTATTCGGTAACAGTTTTCTCGCGGAACAAACGGATACGTGTTGATTCTTCTTGGTGAAAGGAACAGTAACTTGACAGTGGGAACAGATCCAAAAGCTGATTTGACTGTATTTCCAACCGGCAGGCCTTTCGGGTGTTGATGCGCGCTTCTCAGATGGGAGATTTTTATTGGAAATTCGCCACTTTTCTAAACATTTTTGTTCGTGAAATGTAATAGATCGTGATCCAAACTTTTTTAAACAAATATAACATGTGACAAATGATTTTGGACCCATTCAAAATTCAAAATAAAAATGATTCATTTTTCTTCTTTCTTCTTTCGTGATTTTTTCTTCTGAGCCTGGTGGATAAATAAATGAAATCGTTAAAATGAAGTTATATTTAAAACATTTATTAATCATAAACTGCAGTGAAGTGTAAAAAAATGTAAAATGATTCATAAAGAAGTAATTTTAGCCTCAAAATTAAATACAAAAATAAAAATTTTCATAAACCTATGATGTAAAACATTTTCATATTACTTTTCTTAAAAAACGAATAAATAAAATATAAATAAATGTTCTCTCAAGTCTGATCATCAAAAATAGAATAATGATGATCGAGTTTCTCCTTGCTTTATCTAATTAACTTAAATTAGTATTCAACTACATGTAACAGTAATAAGATTAAATTGAAATTTGTTATGAACAGTGTGAATTTCACACAGAATTTTATCTGTTATTCCAATAAAAATTTCATTTAGATTTTGGAATGGATTTGGAAAACTTGTGAAAAAGAGAATTTTAAAAAAAACTGCAAAATTTGAACATTTGAATACAAAATATAAAAACACTTTCAAACTCTTACATTATTAAGGCTGTGAAAAGCAAAGCAAGAATTAAAATCATCAAAAATTAGTAATATATATCAAATGAGACTGAAATTCGACTTCCATTAGGTTAAGAAAGAAAAAAGCCTATTAAGCTGTTTTTCAGAGGCTCAATCATCATATGAAAATAGAACGTTAGCTATATTTATAATGATATAAGTTAGCAAGAGTTATTCAAAATTGTTAGATTAAATTTATTCGTAGCTTGACAGCGCCGAATATGATAATGCCAATATGAAGAAGGACTATGGTTTTAAAAAAATTAAGCGGCGCTTTCGGTATATTTTCTAGTGATTAGAAAAAAGTTGCACTAAATAGATAATTTTTTAGAAGAAAAAAAAGTTTTTCTTTTTCTTTTTACGCGTTAACTTGGCTGCTTTATACTCTTGACTAATTTTTCGGCAAAATAGTATTTTTAGTTTTAAAAGTTATACGGTTTTAAGGTAGTAAATAGTAACTTTTTAATGCACTCTTTAATTTTTTTTTTTTTTTTTAAATAACATTTATATTTTTAAGGAATAAAACGTCTTTTAATTAATAATATTCTTATCGCAATCTTTTTTTCTTACTCTTAGCCTCAATAACATTTATCATTCTATTGAACATTAAAAGTATGATATGCAAAGCCTGGAGAAGGTGCATGTTTTCGCAATTTTTAGGCTTCGCCTAAAAATGCGGGATATTCTATATAACACCTATACTCTATAGAATACCGGCGGTTTATATTTATTCGTTAAAACAGACGAAATTATCAATAATAAACAAGTAATATTTCGGGTAGTCAGGTGTGAATTTGAGACTATTCAGTTAACTTTAAATTATTTTAATCGTAGAGTTAGTTTTACGTCATATGTCATTTGAAGATTCAACTTATTTTAAACTCTCGGAGTTCTTCTAATTGGTTTCTAAAAAAATTAAGTTTACAATTTTTTAAATCTATTTTAGTAGATTGAAAAGAAACAGAATAATGTACAGAGGAATGTATTTTTTATGAAGCAAAGGCTTTATGACAGTTTTTACAAGCTGCATTTTCAATCAAAATCGAACAAATAAGCTATAAAAGTACGCAAACGTTATTATCGAGGGCAACTTAATAAAATAAAGAATGGTGCGGTGCATTAGAGTAAATATTGCAAGCAATTTAAGAGAACACGATGTTTGAACAAAAGGATACCAACAGTAAATAAATTTTTAATCGAATTTAAAATGCAACATTTTATGGAGCATAAAATGCTGTATTTGAATAAAAAGATTTTAATAATAAATGGTTTTTAGTCAAAACAGCTTAAAATGCAATATTTTATAAATCGCAATACGTGCTTCATGAAGCCTATAACGTCTTTTGTTAGTCATTTTTGGATATTTTTATTAGTTTAAAGTTTTAGATTAATACAAAAGAAAAATAATTAAAGTATATAAATTAGCTCTATAAATACACAAAACAACGTTAAAATATAATTACAGTTTTCAGTGTTAGAGTACATGTAGAAATTTTTTTTTGTAAAAATACCGTGCAGCACGGTAATTACATGTTTCGTAAAATAAAACATAACAAAGTTAATAAAAACCAAAATATAAAACATTTAAATCATTCATTTGGTAATGTTTCCTTTCATGTAGTAACGGTTTAGCAGAAATTCTGGCTTTCAAAATTTTGGTTCTTATTTCCTCACAATTTAGTAAAGAATACAAAACTGAAGTAAATTTAACCGACTAAATGGTTTTTATACCATGATGAGATGTTATGTTATGATGATAAAATTACCAGATTTTACCACATTTACCAAATTTCATTGTTAATTTCAGAAAAATCATTACCAAAGCGATACAATAAAAATTACCGAGCTTTTTAATGCTGTCATAGAACCAGAAACGATATTCTAGTAATTTTAATAGTAGTTTCTATAGTTTTGTTTCTAGTAGTTCGTCTAGTAGTTCTAATAGTTTACAGTATTTTAGTAGATCTGATAATACTTTTTTTCGTAGTGTGCCAAGTCACAGTACTAGCTAAATTATTATTGAGATTTGGTTTTTTCAAATAATTTAAAGATCTAATTGGATAACAAGAGTAAATCATTATAATTAAAAAATAAATAAAAAAGATGATTAATTTATTAGCTTTGGAGCTTCATTCCTTAAAATAAAAAATAATAATAATGTTAAATAAAAAGTATTAAACTCAATACAAAATTGACCTTGCTTAAATTAATATTCAAATTCTTCTCGTACGCAAATATATATATGTTCGTATATATATATTTTAAGTTTATAATAAAGTGATTTTAACGAAATCTTTACGGAACGTGCAATATTTCCTTTATTTTTTGTAATGCATTTTCAATCTTTTGATGCATTTACTTCATATTAGTAATTAGTTTTAAATAAGAAAAGATTAAAACCAACACTAAGTATAGCAAATTTACAGATCTAATATAGTTTTATACTAAATTATGTCTAAGATCTAATGCGGGAAAAAAACCAAATAAATAAACAAAGAACTCAAATCAATTAAATATGATGCATCAGAAATTTTCGTTATTCATGATAATGCTTTTTAATACTAATTTTATTCCTAATAAATTTTAAACGCTTAATAAATCCAATAACTAACAATATATAAATAATAAGTATAAATTTAAATTTGTAAGTTATTTCAAATACAAAAGTAATTTCATTTTATAGAAATAAGTTTGAAAAAAATGTTTGTGAGGAAATTTTAAAAATATTTTAAAATCTTTTATGAAGAGTTATTGCTAATTTAAAAGCTTATAAACATTTCTTATTGCTAAACTATAAAAAAACGCTCAAATATTCAAATATATTTGTGTTTTAATAAATGCTGCATTCGTTTGTATTTAAACATATTGTAAATAAAATAAAAATTATCCAGAAAATTATTTAATAAAATTGAAATAATTACAGTTATGTCTAAGAATTAGATACCAAATCTAATGTTGAAAAAAAAAGTTTAATTTTTATTTCATTAGTAGGGAAACAGTGCACCTGACATTGAAAAGAGAAATGGATTACCTGCAAAACATACGTGTATAGGAGGGAAAACGGAATTACGGCGCACTCTAACTGTGCCAGATAACTTCTGCCTTTATACAACAGCTGATTAAAAAACTTACTCTCTTATTACTTTCACGCAGTGATACAGCAGCTCCATCTATTTTTCAGTACCAGTACCACAAAACATTACTATACCTATGTTTTTAAATAATGGGGAAAATCAGATTGACTTACTAATATTTAATCATAACAATAATATTTGATAATATAAAAATTTCATTTGCTTCAAAAAATGATCGTGGAAATGAAGTTTTTATACGACCAAGTGCATCTACCCGGTCCAATTTCTTGTGATTATTCATTTAATAACGACAATATTAATAAAACAATGAAATGCAAGAACTTTACTTCAAATGTAAAACAATAAAATTTCTTTACGAAAAAAAATTCAAAAAGTGTAAAACCAGGATTATCCGGGAAGAAACAACAAGAAACCTTTACATTAACCGAAGTTAATTTCACTAGTAATTTTAATCATCCTAACTAGAATAAAAATCAAGAAATTCATATTCCTCAAAAAAATTCACGCAGGTAAACGGATCATGTTTTAAAGTAGTAGTCTTCAATGCTGGCCCTCTGAAATATATCATACAGTTAAAAACGATAAGTCAAAAATAAAATTTTGAAAAAGACTTAAAAATACCATTATTTCAAAAGATAACTGGTAGTACTAAAGACGGAAATGTTATTTGCAAATAAATAATAAATAAACAAAAATTTTCAAAAAATATCAGAATAACATGTTTGATGCTGATTTATTAATACCGAAACGAATAGTAAACAAATTAGTTTCGCATTGACTTACACAGCCTTATACTTTTAAACAGCTTTCACAAAAATATGATTTTATACATGCATTATTGTTAAGATAGCAAATTAGTCTAAATAAAACAAGGGAGTGCGCTGTAAAACAATATTAAAACCTGATACAAAACCATATAAAAATAGTAACATGAGGTTTTTTTTTTTTTTTTTTTTTGCATTATCCTTCAAGAAAATTTGCATACAAAGCCCTGTATGCAAATTTTTACAACTACATCTATAACGGGTTGAAAAAACCCGTTATAGATGTAGTTGTAAAAATGGTTGCCTTAATCCAATCTAAGAATGACATTTAAATTTTTAAATATACTAAATGAATAATTAAGAAGAAAAAAAACTCAGCAATTTTCACTAAAATTAATTATTATTATCCTGCTCCATTACTGCAAATCTTTATCAACATAAGCACATTTGTGGCCCCCCGCCCCCACTATTTCCAGAATATTTTTCTACGTTTGGCGGAGATACCTTTAGAGGTTTTTGTGATTTTCCTCTTCCTCAACGCATATTTGAGTCAGCATCATGAAAAAAGAAGTCAATTGCCCTATCCATTATCCAGAAACTCTCTTTCGTCTTTTGGATGGAGCTAAACATTGAGCTATGTAGAGTGATTGTTCATCTAGAGAAGTGATTTCCAAAGTGGTCTATGTCGACCCCCAGAGGTCGACGACAACATGCAAGGGGTCCATGTCAAGTAAAAAAAACAAATTGGGGGTCCAGGAAATGAAAATGGGGGTCAACGACAGTGGATCTCATATAAGCAAGTCGTGACTTTAATTTTGGCATTTCATAAATGGAATAATCAGCATACACTGATAGTACCTATTTACTTACATAATACTACCTTATAATATAAAGAAATATATCAATCTACATAATTTATAAAAGTAGCTATTAATGAAAAATATTATTAAAATTTAAGTTATTAGGATTATTTTCTGATATGTGAAACTGAATTATTATAAACTAGCAGTTGCCTGCAGCGTCCGCCCGCGTACGTTTTTATTTTCTCTGCGTGTAAGGTTTTATTTTGTAACAAAAAAGTTTTTTTCAGCGGTAAATTGCAGCCTAGCCATTGACAACTCTTTAGCTAGCTAGACCTCCAACTTTATCTCTGCACAAGATCACGGAGATTTGTTGCTTAGTTTTTACGTGAAAAAGTAATAAGCAGACCGACAATACACTGCTTCGATTTTGTATACAAACCTATTTCCGGAATTATAATATAAGTAGCGGAGTAGGGGTTTTATAGTGCACAATTTTATTCAATTTACATATTAATTAAATTAAATAAGTATGTTTCATAAAATTGTGAAAGTTGTTGGCATTCTCTTTGTGGTCGCAATACAATTTGAACTTGTAAAAACGTGCACATATACTTTTATAGAATATCGCGAGAAAGTTTTTAATTGCCTTTCCATCTTCATACCTAGTGGAAAGGTGTTTCAGCGCAGTTGCCAATCTCCTAACAAAAAAAAAATAACAAAAAAAAAAAAGAAAGAAAGAAAAGAAACAGACTGGACATCATTAACCGAGGAGATATGAGATTAAACCTAACTAAATTGACGCCAAATATTGATAATTTATTATTAAAGCATCAGGTTCACCCCTCCCACTAAAAGCATTTATTTATTGCTCAGTTATTTTAAATAACAGATAGCAAATTTTAATTAGGTTCGTTTTAATTAGAATTAAATTAATAAATGTATAAAATTAACATGTATTTTTTCTTATGTTTTTCAAACTACACTTCACTACAGTTAAAAATTTAAATCTTTTACTGTGAGTAGCACTATGCCAGCTGTCAAAAATACATTTGAAATTGATGAATTTACAAAAAATCTGTATCAGGTAAGCAGGGGGTCTACCCAAAACCGAAAACGAGACAAAAAGTTCGGGAACCACTGATCTACAGCCAACGTCTCCACCATAAGAGCTACAGCCCACCAAGAGGCGTTAATGACTTCTGGGGGGACGTTCATGTTTAAAATTTTACAACTTACAGAAGAAAATAATTTTTAATATCGAGTGCACTAGTTTGCCAACTATAAATTTAGCAATTTATAGAGAAAAAATTTTTTAATTGAATAACTTTCAAACAAATAAGAATTTCGAAAAAAAAAAAAAAAAATCTCGTTAAGTTTAGAATTTAAAATGGCTCCTCGAATTTCAAATCGGTAGTTGCATTTCAGCAGAATTTTTTAAAATACCTCTTTCTTAAAACTCGATTTCTTAGGAGTTATTCCTTTGATTTCCCTCACACTTTGTAAAACCACATTCTTTAAAATGATATAAAAAATTGTATACCTTCCAATCTAAAAAATTTTCGAATATTATTAAATAAATTATGATAAATATTTCCTAAAAGTTATTTTTTGTACGGTATTCGGGTAAACAAATTTTATAATCACGAGATAAAATTCTTCAATTCGCATACAAATTTCTCGAGATATGGTGAAATACGAAAAAAATAAAATTAACATTAAGGAGTCCCAACTTTGGACCGATCTCCTGATTAAATTAGGGACCATATATACTAAATTGCGGCTACCTCCTATATTTTGAGGTTCAGAAATCCGAATCCGTCAACAACAACAAAAAAAAGTATGTTCATTCAGAGAAAGTATGTTTTTGTGTTTGATTACGCAACTCAAAATATCGTCTACAATAAGTAATTAACATATTTCACCTCCTTGGGCCATTATGATTGAGTCCTACAACATGAAGTATGTACGCACTGTACATTACCGGTATATAGTCATCATTAGCGTATAGAACGCGAAAAATCAGACAGCTATAGCTGTTGTTTGCGGCGACGTGTTAACAATTCTTGTGTAAACTACATCGAATAGGTAAGTTGGAGCAAATTCCTCCAAATTGACACCAAAATCGTTTTAGATTGTGATCAGTATATATTTGATGGAAAATAAAAAAAAAATTAAAAATAAAAAAATGCTGAAATGAGTGTTTTAGATTGTGTCATTAAAAAAAATTGTGGGCACAGTTCATTTTCAAAAGTACTTAAAAATAAAAGAAAAATTTGCTTTTGGCAAAAAAAGGTCGGCGAGAAAGTACGCAAGAAAATTCGTAATTTGAGTTATTCGACGAAAAACATTTATATCCTTTTCAATTTGATTGTGCGATATGTTGTTTAGAATAAATGAATCTCTTCTTCGAACTGATTAGATAATTAATGATCAATTAAGGGCATTTTTGTACGAAATAAATAATATTCATAACAATCTTTTTTTAATTTTGTAGCTATTTACATGTTGTCTAATCATTTATGAATTCGAATATCTCAGTCAAAACTCAGAAAACAAAAAACATGATAATATGTCTGATTTTCAAGAACAATTTTACAATAATGGGTGACGTAATAGCATAGTAAACAAGGTACGAAGAGCAAAGTAACATGATTAAAAATTTTCACACTTTGATTAGAAAGTAGACATAAAAAAAAAGAAACATAATAACCGTTTTTAAATACAGGTGACATTGCCTTCATTCATTTCAAAGTAATTAAAAACATTGTTTTCGGAAAGATTGATATGCACACAATAATATAAACAATGATGATAAAAAATATCATCACTTGAATTTTATCAAGATGTGATTTCATACATTGCTTTTATGTCATTAAAATAAAGGAATTCCCCTGAATTTCGCTTCTATCTGTTTGTGTGACTCAAAATAACGTATCAATATCTAGATAAAAGCGACAAAAGTCAAAATATATTACATACTTTGACGTCTTTTGAAAATTGCAATAGCACAAAGATTAAATCAGTTCATGATTTACATTGAAATGTGAAATATGTTAAATGTAGCTTGTGGAAGGTTGCCAGAGATTGCTATGAAACAGAGTTTGGGACTGAAACAATAAATATGTAAAAAAAAAATCAATAGATAATAAAAATAAAACTGCTTTCCATAATACCTAGGCTTATATGTTTGCTTGTTTACTAACTGAATGCCCGATCTGGGTATTCGTAAATAATCAATAATTCGGTATTAATCAACGCCACAAAGTCACGCACAAATCTGAAAGGAATATAGGGACACAAAAAGATTTTAAATAATTCTTTTTTATTATTATTATTTTCACTTCTCAGTGAATTCACGTTATTAGACAGCACACATGCATTTAGAAATTCACTTCCATCCTCACTGGTGTCCCTGGATGAGCATTAGCCTTCTTAAGAATTTCAAACCTCGTGACTTGAGCTCTTTTTCCCATCTAGTTATATATTTCTTTTTTAGATCACCATTGAGAGTTTTGCCACCTAACATTAGACAATAGTCTCTTTCAAATGCCAGTTGTTTTGGCTGTATAAATACTTTTTTGGTGGTTATTAACTCTATATGTCCAGCCCACCTTAATCTTTATATGTTAATAAAATTAATTACGTCTGTGTGTTTGCGAATTATGTATAATTCTGCATTTGTTCTTCTCCGAATTCCACTTACTTGCACACCTCACGAAATACTCCTTAAATTTTAACTCTAAAAAAGTACGTTTTTTTTAAAAAAAATTCTTTTTCTGCATATGAGTTAAACTAGCTCTAAATAAGCATTTGTAAATATTTATCGTTATTATTGTGACAAGTTTGACCTTAAATATTTCTTTAAGCGAAAGAAGCATCGGTTGACAGAAGTAATTTTACTATGGATTTCAGTAGTTTTATTGTTCTGCGCGTTAATCTCGGAGCCTTGATATGTGAATTTATACAAGATCTCAAATTTATAGTTGTTTATTTCTAAAAAGAAATTATGACATTCGGATTTTGTACATAGCATATTTAAAAATTCGCCCAATCAAATTAAGTTTTAAAAACTTTTCTCCATTAATTTTGCTTTTTACTAAAACAAAATAAACACGTGACGTGTTTTCAGATAACTTTAGAAATAGTAATGAATCGGTGACGTGATTTCAATACGCATTCTAGAGATAATCTAACATAACAGATCAAAAATAATTATTGAAAAACGTGGAATAAGCTTTTTGATAAAACAGAGCTGCGAACTTACTAACATTATTGGTATCATCCTTTAAATGCATGAAGAAATTAAATAATCTACAGTTAAAATTTGAACTAATAAGAAAATTTCCACTTTAAAATATCTTTACCGAACAATCTAAGTGAAAATTTTAAACGTTACCCTTCCCCCCGTCTAAATTTCTGGACGCTAGTAGAAATAGTTTTGGAGTTCAAGAGAGACAAACTCATAAATTTATTATTATACTAGGAGGCTAAGCCCCCAGTTCGCTGCCGCTCCCAACCCCGATGATAGCTTCGCAATAATTGTTGTTTCTGGGAAGAAAACAGATTTTCTACAAAAATCAAAATTATTCACTTAGCAAACATGAACTAAAAGGAATTCTGCTTGTTTACGCTTGAGCCACCACTTCCTTCGTCCCTACTGGTGAACGGAAATAATTTTTCTAAGTAATCCCTTTTTAAAATAACATTTATATTGCTAGAACATTATATTGTTCAAACAAATTTGATGAGTTACCAATCGAAATTTAATATTTTCGCTTACCGAACGGACGGAGATATTAAATACTATTTTTGCTTTCATCTCATTGTGTATGAGGCTGATCGTTAAGTTCTAAACCAGTAAACAGATCGCTTTAACTGTGTTTTATAACAGTATATTAATGCTATTTGCACAAAAATAATAATTGTAAAACGGTTAATAAGATTAGACTACCTTTCTAAATAACTTTATAGTGCAGGATAATAATTAAAATAAATAATTCACTTAGTTTTCAATTCATGAATTAAAAGCGTAATACCCGTACAGGAAAATAACTTTAAATTAGGAATTTTATGCTGATGACAACCAAATCAATAGATAAATGAATGAAGAAAAAATGGATCCGACCATGTGATTTTTAGGGCAATAAAAATGCATGGACAACAATGGAAAACTGCGACACCACCATTAGATTTTTATATATAGTAAGATTTACAAACTGATTCGCTTTATTTCTTTCCTCGTTCCTTCCTTCCTTCATTATTTCTCTCGTTAAATTAATAATTCACTGAAATGATTCCATAGGCGTCAGAAACCCTCATTGTTTTTATAAATTTAAAAATCAACAATCTTGAAAATTATACCACACGTAATATAAACTTATTTCACAAAAATGCAAAAAAAAAAAAAAACTTATAAATATTTTATAATTATAAATTTAAAAAAAAACGATCAGCCTAGTAACAAATATTCAATAACGTTGGCAGAAACCAGGATCCTTTCTTTCCAAACAAAAGTAGATTTATAAACTTATACAAATTTTGGCCGTCTAAAACTAATCCGAGAATACAGCGATTTGCAAAACAATCAACACACCGATTTTCTAATTCATTGAGTCGTTCCTTCTTTTTAAGAAAACTTTACTTCCTATGTTAATACGGGGTCAACGATATCGTGGTTCCTTAGGATTCTTTCGAGTCACCTTTTCTTTTTTTCCGGCAGACTTAGTTTCTAGCGTCATTTTCCTGCATGTCTAGAATTACAATTACGACCTTACACGAATTTTAGTTACTTTCAAATTTTGTTCGTATTTTTTCAGCAATAACAAACATAATGAGTTAGTTATTTACATTCATTGATATGAAATTGTCTAGTTCGGAGCATGTCCAACTTGGACCTTGTGCCACTAAACTTGTTCGATTCAATTCGTTTTCTTATTTTATTCGCGATCCAATAAAAAAAATAATCCTAAGAAAAAAATACCGCAACAATAAAGCAAAACAAACTGTTAAAACTAATAAAGAATATTAAAAATCAATGTAATCAAATCAAAAAGCAAGCGAAAATTTCTTATAAATAATGTCCAAGCATTGGGAAAGGGAGAAACTAACGATTGAACACTCTGAAACATATTCTCTAACACACCGATTCCGTAATTCACTGATTCGTTCTCATTCTTCCTTTTTAGGGAGTTTGCTTTCCTAGGCAAATCAGTATCAGTTCACCGTATCTACATGGTTTGCCTTCCCATATTCTAAGGTAAGCTTTCTTCCTCTTGATGCCTTTATCATTCCTCTGAATTTGTCGGTCTATTTTAGAACACCCTGTATTTAGAACATTCGAAGTGTAGACTAATATGCAGGATTAAATAGTGTTCAATTTGTTTAAATTTCGTTTTCAAAGAATTGTGCTAACACAAACAAAAGCTTGATAAACCGTTCAAAAAATAATTCTGACTAGCGCCAGAATTTTCAAAAATTGTAATAATAAAACAAACTAGTTTAACATAGGAAATGTCATTTTATTACACAAGAATATGGCAGCAATATAATAATCGAAAACACAATATACATATAAACAAAAGTGACAGTTATGAATTTCACACATAGGTGTGAATGAAATCAGAAGAAAATTTCACACCTCTAAGATCAGTTATTATTCAAAACTGTATACTAAACTTGAATAGTAAATTTACAGTAAACTTTTAAAAAATTTTTACAAATTGTGAAAAATTAAAACATCAAAGGTAGTTTAAGTGTTTCTAAAAAATACTATTTGGTAAATGATTGCTTTCACATGACTACAATATATTGCAGCACAAAATAGGAAACCGGTAAAGTCAATCAGAGCCAATATGAAATAAAAATTTAAGTTTCGCTTCTATTCTTTAAGTGTTGAATTGTGGTCTTGCTTTGTCTACATCTTAATGCGTAAAAATTTTTAAACGTTCTTCATCAAAATATTTCTACTTCTCACCAGTTTTATGGGACAAATTGAGATTGTCTCAAGTATGCCCCCCCCCCCCCCCCGAGTTGATTGTTTTTTCTGCAATTTCAATATATTTTTTATGTGGTTTCGGCAGAGTAATAATAAAAATAATTACAATAAACGCACCTCTTTATCTACATGGTAAAATAATTGTGATGAAAAAATAAGAAAACCAAGGTTCAACTATATTTGAAAAGTAAATTTATCGGAATGAAAATCAAATTAACCAATAAATAAAAAGACAAAAAAAATATTCATTCATTTTTTTTGTAACTAGAAAATTTTACTTTTTTAAATATAATTTTTAAAAGGAATATTTACAGGAATCATTTTCGAATTTATATTAATGGCCTAAACACACCTCAATGAATGCCTGAAATAACGAACATGAATATATTTAATTATACTTATTATGGCAGAATCTTTCCCACTTACTAGAAAGACAAAACAGTAAAAGTTTATAGGAATATATTTAAGCTTCGCCTATTAAAAAAATTACCTGCTCCAACATTATCGAATATATTTTAAGATTCAAAGCAGATGCTATGAATTATGAAAAAGATATCACTCTTTTTCGATTACAACTTTTACTTTTTTTAAATATAAAAATTAGCATGATTGTGGAAATAAAAAATAAGCTATTCTTGTTTTATAAATCTTTAATTGCAATTAAAATTATAGGGAGCGCTAATACAGTGTACTTTTAATTAAACTTTTCATGTCCAGCAGGACAGGCAAGGATAAAAAGAACAGGTCTCAGAACATGTAAGAGCCCAGCTGTTTATTTTTTCTATTTACATATGGATTAAAAAACATTTGACGTCTTAAAAATAAAGTTACAAAACACTGGTCTCATACAAGCTTCCAATGACAGCCCGAAAACATTAAACGTTTTAATGGCCTATCAGGGTTCCCACTCAATTTCAGAAGGAAAAAAAAATTCTGTGAAAATCTAGAACATATTTTATCCATATCTTTTCAATTTTTCATCAGAAATCATAATTATTTTTTTTTTTATTTGTAATGTCAAATATTATATTTTGCGAAAAAAATATGTCATTTATAAATGAGAATGGAAACATGCAAGTTAGACTAAAATGTGAAATTTTTTAAAACAAATTATTGTTATAGATGTCAGAATTATTTAATTCTAATCCTGATAACTGATTACTGTTACCGAAAATTGCAAGACAGGTCATTTTGTAAGTATGATAAAGGCATTTATCAATTTTTTTTAAAAAAAATTGCAACTCTCCCTGACTATTTAGAGTAAAAATAAAATTACCTGATCCATGGGAACCTTGCTAAGGGCACACCTGCATCGGACGGCTTTATCGGTAATTAATGCGTTGCATGCCAAAAATGTCTTACAAATACAAATTCTCGTAAAAAAAAAAATAGCTATTAAACTTTTCTTACGCTTAAAATGGGAAATCTCATTATTTTAAGTGCTTCATATTAGCACTAATTGACTCTACTTTTAATAAAATGGACTAAATTTGAAAATAGGAATCATTTTAAAATTTTCATAAAGAGTGTAAAAATCATTATTTTTAATCAACAAGTCATCACTAATTTTTTAATATTAGTAAAATATACCATGCTCCTTTTTTGTAGCTTCAAAATAATATACTAGATACAGCTCATAGGACAGCAAATAAATTTGATATTAAGTACAAATTAAATCAAATTTTAATATTAAGTAAGATTCCATAAGGATAATATTAAAAAAAAGATACTAACAAGAAAAATTACAGAAATATGATGCCCCAATGATTATAAAACAGGCATTGGAAATAGACCAGGCAGTGTTATACTCCAAACAATGAGATGTAAGTACTTTAGTTCCATACAGTTCAGGATTCATAGATTATGTTCAATATAGAAGTATACAGGCACAATTACAATTGATAATATGTAGATAACTTGTGGTAAGTACATTTGCAATCCTACCTTAATCATTAACTTATGAGCAATAAGAAACAAAATTAAATGTTTCTCTTCCTTTCTGAGCGGGACTGGTAGTTAGTGGACAACTTATACACTGCTCGCACTGACAGTTGCCTTTAAATGTGATATCAGACTTAAATATCTTTCCTGAGCATCTCAACGAGATAAGGGCAGTTATGTTAGGTCAGTGCAAATAAAGAATATTCGGAATGGTCGAGGCTTTTGGGGAAGAAAAAAAAAATTTCAGCTAAAAAAATTTATAATCAAGCTTAAAATATTTTTTATATAGGAATTGAATCTGATACTTGAAAAGTTCTCATTTAGCTCATTGTTAAACAATAACAGAAATGCAGCCTACAATCATGATAGCATACTGTGTATATCTAAAGTTATTTCCCATGTTTGTTCAATTTATTCCATTTTAAGAATGTATAACTGCAGAGTCAACTTTTTCTCTTAGTCAAATTCTGCTGTAAAAAAGGTAAACCTTATATAGATAAACAATAACTTGCTTGCACAAAAGATAAGAAACCTATTGAGAGGGGGGAAACTATCACTAAATACATGTTTTGAAGTACTGAAAACATGTATTCAGTGGCAGTTATTCCCACTGTCGGCTATTTTACACAAAATTATTATCATTAATATTTCAAACACTGCACGTTAATAGATGCACAGTGCTTGAAATACAACATTACGGTTCAATTATCTTATTTTGCTAAACACACTATTATTTTGTTAATTTGCATCTGAGTGAGTAAGTGAAAAAATTTCTCATTGAACAACATACAAGGAGAACTGGTCATTCAGTAGGAAAATCAATTGGAAGATGAGAGTATTCAAGTATCATAAACGCTCAGTTGGTTATAAGTGCTTTATCAATAAAATTAACAATCGTTACATGTTTATCTAATTTTACAAATAAATTTTTTCAAAAAATGTTTGTACATGTTTGTATATTCAATCACAAAAATATTATTTTGATAATATATAACAAAAACTTATCAAAATTTCAAATATACATAGAAAATTTACACGAGCACAAATGTTCCTTAACTTGATTGATACTACCTGACTTGATACCACCTTTCTTGATTAATACCATCTTGACTTGCTTAATATGCCAATTTCTAATAAAAACACCATATGACATACAAAAATAAAAGTTCAATGAATACTTTTGTAAGTAGACCGCAGCATTTTAAATCTATCTTTGAACAAGATATATCCAATATATTCTATTGTAAAAAATTTCTGATTACATTTTATGCTACACAGGGATAAAATTTCAGAAAAATAGAATTTGGCATAGTTTTAGAGACATTTTATTATTGATACTATAACTCCTAATCCTTTAGAATGATATTTAAAAGTTTTGAAAAGCAATACAAAAACAAATCTAAGACTCATAATTTTAAAAAGCACAGTCCATTAATCCACTTTTTGCACATCATCCATATTAAAGTTGTGCGCTTTGATCATGAGTTTAATAGAAAATGAAAGATTCATTTATGATTTACGCAAGTATGAAAACTGTATATAAATCTACACTATCTTTTACACAATAGAATACTTTAATATGTAAAAGTACAAAAACTGTATAAAGAAAAATAAATTTGTACATTCAAAATATTTCATGTTTAAGTAAGCAAATGATATTTTTAAGATATGGATAAATAATTTTTATATAAGCTACAATTTTTTTAAAAAAAATTATATTATGGGGTTTTTTCAAAGCTTTTAACATATACTGGTTGAAAGTGGATAGGGTACATGAGGATAAAGAGTTGCACGACAACTCATTGTACGCTGCTAGGGACCCCTCCCCACTATGAACTGGCATTTCCTGAACATTTTAAATGATTAATTTATGTATCTAAATTATCTTTATTCTAATAACAGAACTTAAAATTAGTATCAAATAGGCCCAAAAAGAACTAACTTAATGATTTGGTAACCAAATTGGAGAAAGTGATAAATTAGTTGTCAATTACTTAAATTACGCAAAATAGTCTAGACATGTTTCTGAATGCAATTTTTGACAAAAAGTACTAGGAAAAGCAGTAAAACAAATTAGGAATTTATATAAATAAAAGTAATGCTACAATTCTGTAGGATAATAGGGAAGAGTCTCAAGCAGCTCACGATGACATTTCAAGATGGATATGCAATTCTTAATTCGCAAAATATGTCCTATGTCCCAAGTTCTTAACTGCTACACTGAATCATATAGGTAATCAAAGTGTAAAATTAAGAGTTTCTACAAAAAAATAAGCAAAAATTATTTTCTCCTTTAACTCTTCATAAGGCTAGCTAACCTTGTCTATTTATAAAAAAAATGACTTAGTCCATTGATTATTGAGCATGAGATGCATGGAATTATATAAGAAACAGTATGTTAATACTATATCAATACAAATATAATGCATAGACAACGAAGGATAAATAAATACGAGATCATAGTCTATGGATGACAAGAAAAGGCACTTCAGATAATAGCAATAACAAATATTAAGCATTTTGATTGGATGACATCTAAACTGAACATGTAGCACAAAATCAAACATAAGTCAACATAATCAAATTGACTTCAGTTAAGAAAGTCACTGTAGGATAAATGGCAATTTAAAAAAAAATCATTTTAGCTTTTAATTCCTTTATATATTCCCCATACAGCAACGACGCCAAGAACTCCAAGAGCAACATAGGCAACATTTCTTCCTCGCACAACTTGTTTGATTGCCTTCTCCTGTTTAATAAATAAAAATTATCATTCATAATCTGTGAATATTACATTTAAAAAAAAAGGTATCCAAAGGTATTTTAAATTTTTTTTATAAGATAAATTGTATTGCTGTATTTTTTTTAAAAAAAATAGTAAATAAAAATTAATATAAGTTACTTTATGACTTATAAAATTTACCCATAGATTTTAATGAACTTGGAAAACTTATAGAATTTTTAATGATATGAAAAAATTTCTAAAACAACAAATCAAGTAGAGTAGACAAGATACTTCAATTACTCTTGTATAATTTGTGGTGGTCCCCAGTAATAATCCAATGTTTAAAGAGTTGAAGCAGATAAAATACAATAAAGAGCCATGGTTTTATATTTGTTAACTTCTAAACCAGGGTTGGCAAGATTTTACTGCAGGAGGAAAAAACCATGGTAAAAACAGTCCTGGCAAAAACAGGGTTTTGCCAAGCAAAGTGGCAAAAACCTATATTTTCCAAAATAAGAGGACAAAAACACATCTTTGATACAAAATTATTCCTAAAATCGAAATATATACTATAAATATATATAATCAAAAAAAATTAACAAAATTATTATTCCATAATTAAATCATAATGTATTAATATATCATTTTAGTAGTTTGAAACATTATTAATCGGAAAATTAGTGATTATTCTCTTTTTTTCAGTGAAATGAACTTATTTTAAATTAATATAACTATAATTTAAAACATAAAATATCTATCAACATGTGTAGTTAATTAAAATATACAAGTATAAATGCAATTTTTTAAATTTGCCCAAATTCAATACTTTATTAATCATTATAATACAATTTGTGCTGTCTCAACATAGCATAACAGAACACTAGTTTTGAAACATTATTTAGAGTCAACTTATTCCGAATTTTAGAATGTACAAATGAAAAATTCAAAGACACTCTTTCAATGGCAGTGCTACTAGAAGGACACGAGTGTTTAAATGAGATATTAATTCCCAAAATTCACTGGAAATTTCACAAGAATTTAAATTGTGTGGTTTTGTTTGCATTTTGAAGTAATATTGAGAAATGAGGTGATTATCAAAATCTAATAAAACCTAATAATCAAAATCTAATAATCTAATAAAACACCCATCTTAGCTTTCCTATGTCTCTCTTTAAATATATAGTGTAAGAGTGATATGTAAAATAATACATACCAAAAGTTATTATGAAGTAAAAAAAAAATACAATTTGTTAAAAAAAACATTTATTTAAGGACTCTAAAATGAAAAGAGGTCAAAAACTTTCAATCCTTTAAAAATTATTACCCTTATATTAATTATTAATATTTTAAAAATAATTTTTTCATGTAATGTATCAAAATTATTATTCCTTATGATTGATTTAAATTTGCTTCAAGTATTTTGTAATAATATTTAATCCGCAATTCAAATAATTTGGTTTTTGCCACTGTCCTGGCAAAAAACCCTTTTTGCCGCAAAAACTCCAACCCTGTTCTAAACAAAACCTACATATTTTTGTTTCAGTTATATCTCTCAATCTTCTCATATTTTACCAGATTTTGGACATATCTTTGTGTCAAAGTTTAAAGATACGTTTGGTTTGTCCAATACACATATGACCACATTAGTAATAATAATAATAAAAATTTCTGAGTTAGATTTTAATTTAGAAAGATAAATTTTGCTAAGATCATTGGCAAAAGATCTAGCATTTAAATTAACAATGCTAGAATCAAATGGCAAATTTATACCTTTTCAGAGGTACTGAGAACACTAAATTTCAAATCAATGGCAGGTAACTTAGGTATAGAGGGTCAGGAGAGTAGAGCAAAGTTGTTATTAAATTGAAACACATTGAGTTGGTTATTAATTTAGAGCAACAGAAAAGAGATTGACAACATAATAATAGCACAAATTTTATTAACACAGGCGGATGTTGAAGTTCAACCAAGCCCAATTGTCACGACTTTAAGAATAAAATTTAGCAAGGCTGAGATAAGGAAGTAAATAAAAGCCTGACACCATCCTTTCATTCATTCAACTTCCCCCGCCACAAATATGAGGCCGTCTGCTGCTATGGAAACAAGAATAGCGCATTTCAGGGAGGGTAGTTTCTCTTCACTCTAAGGCTAACAGAATAGACTGAAGAAAAAAATTCCCTTTCTCTCTCTGACACAACCTGTCCTAAACAGTGACCCCACACCCCCACTTGAAATAGTTATACCTAATTTCCGTAGTCATCACCACGGGTCCAGACGAATGGCTAGCAGAGTTCTTACTTTAGACAAAGTATAACTCTTCTTGTTTTGAAATTCTTTGTTTAATCTATCAATAGATAGAATTTTTAATGAGATATTAATAATGGATAAAAAAAGGCAGAGATACCGACATTTAATGTAAGAACTCAGAAATATTGAAGTTTTGGATCCTAGTGATGACTCCCATTTTCCAAAGTTTAATATAAACATTTCTTTTTACTCATCAATGTATAATAAACAATATTCCACCAACCAGGTAAAATGGATAACATCCCTATGGATAACAACTAGGAGAATATAGAACAATTAGGAAAAGAAGAGAAGTTAGGAAGCAAGCATAGTAGTAATAAAAATATGGGTCAATTGAAATAGCTATCACATTACTCAATTTTTTAAAGATGAAATTAAATTTACACCATTCAACTAATTAATATTAAACATAAAAGTATTTAACTTACCCAACCACCATTTTCATAAACCCATCTGCAAACTTGTTCAGATATGTACTGTAAAGCCCATTTAAACAAATTTGTTCCAATTCTTGTCAATTCTATTTTTACAGATCTGATAAGAATATCAGAACAAAAGTAAAACAAGGCAACTATATTATAAACATTGATACCATGCCTAAATACTTCTTCTAGTAAAGCCCAAAATCCTTCATAAGTAAGTGTTCGCAGGTCAACCTATAAATGATTAGAAAAATATGAGTGCCAAATATGAAACTAGAATAAGTATAACAAAATCAATAGCTGCATGAATAAATGGAATTTTATACAAGGGAAAACGTGAATGCAAAAATATGAAGAGAAAAAGTAACACTTTTCTATCAAGTGTAGAAAATGTCTTGCATATTTTCTTAACAAATTTTAAATTATATACATGAGACTATAATAAGTAAACAAGAAACAAACATACAACTTTAATAAAATTATATGAATAAATAAGAGGGGTAAAATAATATTTCTATTAAATTGAAATTTCTAACCGAAATTCAGCAGAGAATATTAAACCTCATTAACAAATCAATACATACTCTATATGCATGACGCTTAACTTGTCCTCTTTGGGGACTATGAGCAAAGTCATTAGCAATGTTTCTAAGATCACTTCCAATAGTGCGAAGTAAAACATTTTGAACCCCTGCCACCAAGCTGAAATGTCAAAATTTTCTTATTTAAATATTAATACACAAAATGACTCTTTAATTACATAAATTATTACAACTATACTTTTAAAGACTAAATACATTGAATTAGCATATATATATTTTGATAGCATCCAATAAATTTGCCAAAAAAAAAAAAAAAAATTACTTTTAGTATTTATAGGGCATTCTAACACAGGGATGCACAATTTCTCTATTACTGTGCATCTCAATAAACGAAAAATATAATGTTAGAGGCCAACATGAGATACTTAGAAAGTAACATGTATGGATAAGTAATGTGTAAAATTCATAAGAAATTACATCTTCTTGCAAGTGCTGAATTCAATCATAGTTATATATAAAACTAAAAGCTTACAAAGAGGTTCAGGTTTACATAAAGACAATAAGTGAATAAAAGAGCAGGATGAACAATTAAAAATAAAAACTTTCTAACACAACTTTTTACTTCAGTTGGAAAAAAAAGGCATCTTAATTTTTACAGGGTGCGTAGCCAAATCTTTCAACCAAAAATAAGCACCTTTTAAGTACTTTTTAAGCACTCAAAAAAAATTTTAAGCACTATATAACATTATAAAATGCAAAATTATTTTTTAACACTTTACATGATCATGATGAAATAACTAGTTTCTGACAAAGATCTTATTTCTTGATTATATTAGCCATTATAAAATGATCAAAAGATATTTGGTTCGATGTCAGAGGGTGGAAAATGAAACTTGAAATTGAGAATATATCTTGCAATATGCTGCAGAGTTGCACATGCGAGTGCAATAATCTTACCGAACTCAGCTCAAAAGACACACCTACGGAACCCAAAGTATTTTATGAAACATGTAAAACGATTGGTGCCTTTAAAGGCTACGGACCGAATGTAAACCAAAAAGGATTATGGTCGAATGAATTGTTAGAACAATGTGAAAAGCATGCTTTTTAATACAAGGCGAAAATTGACATAGTAAAGAAATAATTCTCATTTTCGAAAAGGGAAAATTAAGCACTTTTTAAAAACACCCAATAAAAAAAGCACCTTTAAGGGCTTTTGAAAAACGAAAATTTAAAATAAGCACCTTTAAGCATTTTTAAAAACGCTATGCACCATGTCTTATATTATTTGTTAAATAGTTTTTCTTTAATACATTTTTAATTAACATTTAGCAATGCCAAAGAGCCAATGTTAGTCTGTGTGGATTGTAGGTATATTATCTTGAATTTTAGATTAAATGTTTCTAAATTTCACATTACACAAGAAACAGTTAAAATATTAAACACCAGAAAAATTACAAAAAAGAAATTGAAAAATGTTAATTTTGCAAGGGGTACACAATCTAAATAGATTAGAGAACTTATATTATTAACTATTGAATGCATCAATAGCTATTTTATATACAATATTCTTTAACAATTCATTTAACTTACCCATCTGCCTCAGCATTCATAAGATTTTGTGCCATTGCCATATGTTCCCTGACAATATCTTCATTTGAGTTATCAATAACAGCAGCATCATCTAATCCCTGTTGTTCAAATTCTTCATGAACAAAATCATGGAATAAAGCTCGGCCAACGTTTATTTCCCCAGGGGGGACATACAAAGGAACAGCCATATATGACTGCAGTGCAAGAATACTGTGACTAGACATCTCAAATTTTAAAATTGCAAACAGATAGTTCTATTAGATTAAATCTACAAATAGACTCAAACCCATCAAGTTGTGACCTGTAAATTATCAAATGATGAATTAATAAACTAACCTAATAAACAAAAAACAAATATGTAACATTATCAAATCAAAAAATTTTTTAAAAGATTTCTTTATTTACAGATACATAACTTGGTACTTCATGTCTAATTCCTTGAAATATTAAACAATGTCATTAAACAACAAAGCATACGAAAGGGCAACAATTTTATGACTACCGAGTACCCCTTTTAAAAAAATTTGGAAATATCTTTTTCAAAATTCCATTACAAATGAACTAAAAATTTCCTACGTAAAGTTAAAATTCGATTGTAGATAAGCAGATCTGGGGAAAAATAACTATTTCATCACATATCTTGTGAAATATGTTTAGTAAATACTAATTAGAACTAACTGCAATTTAAACATTCCTAAATATAGTTGGAAAATTAAATTGGCTGCGACATAGCACATGGTGAATAATGAATGAGTCACATTTATGAAATCATCAGTCACCACTAAACGTGAAATAAAATACTCAAATATAGCATAAAACAAATCAAAACTCAAAAAAGTAATATTAAATTATAACATTTGCAACAAATAGAATAATTTTCAGCAAAGGAACAATTACCAAATCAAAGTGAAAACACGTTAGGACAAAACTAACTTTGAACATAACATAAACAAAACAAAAGCATCACGAATTTCAGTTTCACAAGTGTTGCCACAAGTGGAAAACTTGTCAAAAATGAAACAATGAAATATTTGCCGAAAATGACGCCAAATCACAAATTATCAATTCGAGAATAACGCCAACGTGATTGTAAACAAATAAACGTGATTCATGGCTCATGTAAAAAACCGCGGATCACATTTTTCTTTAGTAAATTTAAGTCAAAATTATGTTAAATCATCGATTTATTTCTCTTTTTATCTAAATTTTTTTGGTTTTATTTTTTCGAAAAACAGTTAGATTACCAAATTCTTGAATCTTCAAAAATGGCTTCAACTAATGAAAAAGGTCATTATGCGCGAATTTTAAATGATACTGAAATTGAAAAATTATCTCTAGACAAAGTGACTATCTCTGATTTTAAACAATATAAGTTAGAACTTGAAGCTAAAAGGAATTGGGATTTGTTTTATAAGAGGAATAAAGGAAACTTTTTTAAAGATCGACATTGGACTAAACGAGAATTCGAGGAACTTGCAAACGAAACCTCAGTAAGTAAGACAAAAAATAAATAAATGTGAAACAAAAAGTTTATCTGATAATTTATCATAATATTAATGCGTTTTTCAAATGATTGGAATGAAGTAATCCATTCATGATAACTGCTTATTTAAGACTTATTGATGTAAAGAAAAAATTTATTAGTAATTACTGATACCCAAGCCGATTAGTAATTATTGTACCGATTAGTAATTACTGATAATCAAGTTGTAAAAATTTTGAATGTAGTGATTACCTTGAAAATTGCAATTAGGAAAAAAGAATATAAATAATAATCTCTCAGAAGTACATACATCATATGTTAATCAGTAATTTACTCTGTATTTCTAATTTTGTGAAACTAAGGTATGCAAAATGTAGACAATGCCAACCTTCATCTATCAAAAGGTACCTCAAGATTGAATCAAGTTAGCATGTGTTAAATACTAGTGAATTGATGTTTAATAATCGTAGTGGTAGTTACGCCACATACTAGTAGTTAAAAAACATAATGCATGTTATGAATCATAATTCAGATTTTATTCTTAATCTTTAACCATGTGTTTTAATAACATTTGTAAACATTATAATAATATGATTATTTCTGCACTTTTTTTTATAAAAAAGATAAAATAAGTTTTTTCGTTAAGAAAAATTATTAATCTGCTGATTTTAAGTGTATTTAATAATCATCAAATAATTAGAAGTATGATAACCATATGATGTCATTCTTCTTGCTAACTTTTCAATCTCTCATTGAGTATGACATCATTTGTGATTGGCGCGCAAATCATTACTATCAGTTTAAAAACTATGAACCGAAATGTGCAAATATGTAAAAAAAAAAATTCTTGTGTGAACAAGTTACAGATATCGTTAATCAACATGGGTGCATCAAACGTGGTAATACCTTGATTATGATTGATAAAATTACATTTCTAATACATTATTGCGATTATTATATTGATTTACAGGCACCGCAGGTGTCCAATTTTTGAAGGAGACAAATTTAAATTACGCTGTCACACTCTAAATTTTACTAGCAAAATAAATTTCTTAAATCTGCTAAACAACACCTGTAAAAAAATTTATAGCTTTCTTGTTTTTTACTTTCAGTGAATTTAAATTGATTGAAAAAAATTTTGTCTCTTTGTTACAAATATTGAGAGGAACTTTAAGAGATTGCTAATTATTGTGGAATGCATTAATCCACTTTTTCCAAACCAATGACTCCCATGATTCATAATATAATACAGTAGAGCCCCAATTATCTATGAGTGGATTTTCCACGAAGAAATTTAAATTTATATTGCGAAGCAAAAAACAAAATAAAGTGACTGATTTTTTTAAGAAAATGTAGCTAAACACTTTTATGAAGCATGTTTGTAAAATGTTCTTCTTTATCATTCATTGTTTTAATGATTTTAACGTCAAACAAATATTTCTGTTGTAGGGTGACCTGGGATAGTTCCTGATCAAAACATGCAAACATCTATTTTGTGAAAAAACTATTCAAGATAGAATTTTAATATTTACTGGAAGTTTGAGGCTATATGAGATGAGTCCTATGCCACCAACTTTTGTTTGAAAATCTAATTAGAATTTAAAAGATTTTAAATTTTTAGTGATCAGGAATTACCCCTTCTCTTGATCATTTCTGGAGTAATTCCTGATCACTTCTGGGGTGATTACTGATCACCAGTTTTTATAGTAAAGGGGCTGTTTAAAAATAATTTTACAATGGTAATTAACAAATAAGACATCAAGATCAAACAAATAAATCAAAAAGATATGTTTAAGCAGCTAATAAAACTATTTATTTAAAAGCAGGAATGAAGATTAACATTTTAAATTTTCCAAAAATCTTTGCATTGTGCCATACACTTTAGGCAAGCAGCCAACTCATTCTCATGCTCTGCTGGAATATAAGAAAGAGTTCCCACATGGGTTAATTTCGCTGGATTTTTTAACTTCATTAAGTGAGAGTGTAAAGTTAAGTTAGGTATGTCAACATCTCTGGCAGCAACTCTCACACTGAAATTTTCATTTTCAATCATTAAAAGAAATTCACTAACTTTGCTTTCTAGAAGCTTAGTATCATTTTTAGGCTTATAATTTCTCACCTTATTAATAAGGCTAATTTATAAACTTAAAAATTATTCTAACAATGTACACGCATAAAATTAAGATAGAAACAAAGTAAGACAAACTAGAAATGGTGCAAATAAAAACACATTTGTCTTGTATACCATTAAAAACAAGTTTTGTGATCACAGTTAAAATATATTTTATAGTTGTTCCACTTAATAAATATGAACTATTATTTAAGAATAGACTATTAGCTATTTTTTATACTATTTATAAGAGGAAATGACAATGATCAGGAATTACCCCAGTGATCAATTATTACCCCATCTGTAGGGGGCAGCATTTGATATAGTTTCCTGTAATCAATTATAATGTTTACAGTAGATATGAAAAAATTAAACCGAAGCTTACACTATTTTTATATCAAAGAAAAAGAAAGTAACTCAAAATATTTATTATTAAGAGAAGAAATGTGCACATTTTGAAACCCATCTTTAAAATGGAAAGTACAGAAAGCAGTTTAAAAGTTACTTATTTTGTTAGATTAAACAAAAAACTATTATTAATTAAATGTAGTTGTACTTTAGTAAAGTGTACAAGCATTCTTGTCCATGTCTTAAATTTAAAAAAAAAAAAATTTTTAAAAATAAAACTTAGGTGATCATTATTTACCCCAGAAACAGAGTGATCGTGAATTACCCCGGGTCACCCTATACAGTAGAGCGACGATTATCCAAACTATGTCCGAATTTTTTTTTAAAGTTTAGAATACTTTTCAACTTATCGGCAATTTTTCTAAATTTAGAAGAATAAATAATATCCACTACATCTGAAGACCATATTTAATTTACAATCTTTCTTAGCAGTTTTCTTATAGTAGTTCTTATATAGTTTCTTATACATACATGTATTGTTATACAGTTAAACCTACAAACCTCTTTAGCCCTCTTCAACTGAAAATTATCTTCCAAGAATGCGAGCTTCATTTTGACAGTTGGTTAGAATGCAGAAGGAGTTTATGAATAGATAACTGCTGAAGTTCTACAATGGGGGGATGGGTAGTTGTCACTTATAGTTAATGATTAGTGATTACAGTGCTTAGAATCTTAAATCTTCGAATAAAATTCTTAACATAAAAACAAATGAAACTGAAGTTTCTGAATCAGTAGATCTTCCGGATGAGCAAATGCCTGATTATACAGCAGAAGATATTGAAGGCTGGTGTACAGACACTGAAAACGACCCAGGATTTCAAATCTTAAATGATGATGAAATTGTTGCTGAAATTTTGAATGAAAATCGGAACTCCACAGACGAAGAGGAAGAAGTGAGTGATCAAGTTCAAGATAATGGACCTTCTCATATAGAAGCATGCAGTTCATTAGATATTGCAATGAATTGGCTAGAAAGTCAAGATGATGTTGATCCAGTTCAGTTGATTTATTTAAAAAGAATATGGGATATGGCTGCTCAAAAAAGAGCATCTTCTTTGAAACAAAAGTCTTTGTTGGATTTCTTTTGCAATGCAAAATAAAGAAAAATATGGTAAAATCAGTAATTGACAAAAAAAAGTATAAAAAGTTGAAATATGATAAAAATAATTCAAAATGAAAAAAAATTGTGAAAAAAAATATTTAAAAATTGAAAAAGAAAAATTTTTAAACACGCCAGAGCTATTTTAGATAGTACTGCCAGTCCTACACCTAGAAAAAATGTGAAGGGAAGTTAGTGCATAAATAATAATCATTTAAACAAGATTTTAAACAACTTTTCATTATCCGAACAACGTTCGGTCCAGATCAGTTCGGATAATCAGCGCTCTACTGTATTTAATATCAATATACATGTAGGAATATATTTCAAAATTAGTTTTGGTGTTTCCTCCTTTTTTCTTCAGTTTTTTTTTTTTTTTTTTTTTGTGGATTATCTGTGATTTTTGTTACCTGTATTGCCCTTGCCCCTCAATTTACAGAAAATCAGAGTGCTACTGTATATTAAAAAGATAATAATGCAAATAATATGCATGATGATAACTATTGAATACCATATTGTGGACGTGGACAAGTTTTATTTGAGTAACAAAAATATTTACCTATGTAAAAGTCATAAATGAACAAATATTTACAAATATTTATATATATTTTTGTACATCGCTATATCGAAATTCATATTTATCGGTTATCTGGACCAATGTCAATGTTATCGATAACTCGGAAACCCTATAACTGTTAAGTACCCTTATTTTAAAGTTAGTTAGCTTCAATCTTATTTCTGGTTCTAAGCAAAAGGCATAACGATGAATCAAACAAGATAGGAAAATAAATATTCTCATTATTCAAATACCAAGTTTGCTAATTAAAACATTTATATACATTTTTGTATATTTTAAATTTTTTAGAAAGAAAATGAACAATCAGTTCTTTTGGAAGTTGGATGTGGAGCAGGAAATTTCATGTTTCCTTTAATATCAGAAGGAGTCAACTTTTATTTCTATGCTTGTGATTTCTCTCCCCGAGCTGTTGAACTTGTAAAAGTATGGTTAATTTTTTTTTAATTTTTCGATTGTTTTTAAAAAAATTTAATGCACTCTATAAAACTGAACTATAATTAATTGATTTACTTGTGTGAAAAAAAACTAGGTATACATCTTGAATATATATATTATTGATCTAGGTATATATATTTATCTTGAACCTGTCAGTATTAATTGATTGCTGAAACTTTATTTTTTATGTGATGTTTTTCTTCTTTTTTTTTGAGAAGCTAGGAAAATAAAAATGTGTCAATTAATAATTATTCTGCTGATACATTGCTTATAAAGCTTTTCTTTTTTCACCAATTTCTTATTCTATCAATAGTTGACTTAATTTTATTTTTACCATTTATTTTCTTTAAAATTTTTTATTAAACTGACATATTTAAACTACCATGCATTTTACTTTACTATTTATTCATTTTACTGATATGTTTAAATTTTTTTTCAGGCTAATGAGCTATATGACTCTAGCATTTGTAATGCTTTTGTTTGTGATATCACTCAAGACGATTTAGCAAATGTTATTCCTGTTGGTACAATCAGTATTTCAACTTTAATATTTGTTTTGTCTGCCATCCATCCAGAAAAAATGCTTTTTGCACTCAAAAATATTTATAAGGTATATTTTTATGTATTCTCTAAGTTTTTGTTGTAAATTTGCATTGTATTTAAAAAATATTAATGAAGTACTATGGACAATATAATAATAAACCACATTTTCAAAATGTTTAAGATAGTATTTGTGGTGAAAAGCAGCTTAGTTTCTGAACAGTTGATAAGATGTTTCTATGTATATTGCTGTTTTTTAGTAAAAAGTCTAAAATCTTTTAAAGCACTTAACTGGAAATAATAATAAAAGACAGTTTGATCAACTGTGAAGAAATAAATGAAAAATGTTATTGACCCCTATGATTTTTTTAAATTTAAATTTTTTTCATTTAATTAGTTCAATCACTGGATGGAAATATCACTTTATTGCCCTAATTTCTTCTAATTTTCTTTTTGTATGCATATTTTATGTTTTTTTGCATATTTCTCCCCTCTAATTATGTTGCTATGGATGTATACCGTATATTATAAACATACTCATATCTGGGCTAATTATTTGCTTTTTTTTTTTTTTTTCATTAAAGGTACCCTTAGAATTTAAAACATAAGCCAAACTAAGAAAAATTTCCCATTTGCAAAAATAATAATAATAATGTACAGAGAGATTATAGTATGCATTTTAAACTGTGATAAAGTTTTCCTTGAATTTAAGTTCTGGCCTCAAAAATGTCATGTCAGCTTTTTCTTTTCTTTTTCAATCACTTCAAAAATTAAAATAAATTTTCTTTTTTCTATTCCGTGCTGACTGTTCATCATTTTCCATTAGTATTTGTGGGGTACATTTCAGTACTTTTCATAAGTAAGGAGATCTGTTTATAAACCAACCTCTTCTCAGTTGACTATGTAAAAAAGTATACTTTAAACTCCATTGCTAAGTTTTGACAATAAATGCTAAGCTACAAGATTTCAATGTACACCCATTCAATCAGAGATGATTGTGCTCTGGAAATCCCAGGTCCAGAAGTTTCAAGAAATTATTAATCACATTTATGTATTAAAATGCTTGTATATTTTGTTTTAAAATATTTGAACTAGAATTTATTCTTGGCATCTCTTTTATTTGGAAATAACTTTTTTTCTGGTAGATTAATAAATGGTTTTAGAGATAAAAGTAAACTTATACATAATTATTCATTTAAATTATGCTGTATATAATTTATTTAGAATTTCATGTTTTGAAAATATCAATTATTTAAATTTATAAAGACATTAATTTTTTGAAATGTGTCACTAATGATTTTAGTCAAGACATTTTCAGGATTTTTGAGTTGGGCTCACAATCACCCCTGATTCATATTTCACTCTAAACAGAGTTAATATCTTAATCTATTCATTTTTAGTTTAAGGATTTGTTTTCTGAGTAGAGACATTTAATATTATATTATAGTTTCTGGTTCCAGTGTAGAATTGTGGGGCCTCTTGGTTTGGTGATAATTTTCATTCAGTTTTACTTAAATCCCATTTATGTTTATTTGCATATTGCCAAAATTTAAAGTGGTCCTCAGTTGTAAACTATTACCTAGTTTCTTAATTTGTCAGATCTATTAAGTGCTCTTTTAAAATATTTCAGCAAATTATTCTACAGATGATTCTTAATTACATTGATTCATTACAATTCTTATAATTGATTAATTTTATAACTAAGTAAATATTCAACAAAATAAATTGTTTGATATCTAGCCTAATTGAATGTTGCTAAGATTGGCTGAATATCAAACATTTGACACATCTCTAGTTTGAATAATTTAGTTTTGAACTCTGAATCTAGATCCCATCAATTATATACAGGGTGTTTATAAAGTCCCGGACCCATTTTGATGTTTAATAACTCATAAAATAATGAAGATATAAACAAACTTATGGCATTTCTTGATGGAATAACTCATATATTTTCCTTTTCAGGTTTGAATATCTTTACTTTTGTAAATATCGTCTGCGCACGTGGTTAATTCCAAATAATTTCATTTTCCAGTCTAAATATCTGAACTTTTCTAAATATCGCCTGCTTATTAATTGCATTTTTCTCTCTTTTGTTTTATGTTTCTGGCATTGTTAATCGCCATAATGTGTGCATATGTGGATCTGAAAACCCCCATGAATACCGTGAGGCACAAAGGGATTCCCCAAAGGTTAATGTGTGGTGTGGACTAATGCACGATCGAGTCATTGGGTCTTTCTTTTTTACAGAAAAGACGGTTTCATCAGTTGTATACTTAGACGTGTTCTAAAACTTCGTATTTCCACAACTAGAAGAGCTTCAGCCACATGTCTTTTTGCAATAAGATGGTGCACCACTTCATTGGGGTATCATCGTTCGTAGTTCTTTGAATGACCATTTTCCAGGAAGATGGATTGGGCGAGGTGGTCCAATTCCTTGGCCACCTAGATCACCTGATATAACGCCACTGGACTTTTTTCTTTGGGGATTTATTAAGAACAATGTTTACAGGAGGATCGTGTCGAACATTGATGACCTAAAAGCCAGAATTACAACCGCAATAGCCTCTGTGGATGCCGACATGCTTGCCGCTACCTGGCGTGAAATGGACTATCGACTTGATATTCTCCGTGCGACGAAGGGGCCACACGTGGAAGTTCATTGACAAGGGCCATGAAACTTTTTGAGTCTATCTAACCATTTATGTTATTAATTTTAATCTCTCTTTATTATTTTATGAGTTATTAAACATCAAAATGGGTCCGGGACTTTATAAACACCCTGTATTTTACTTAACTTTTCTAACAAGCATTACTTAGGGGTAAACAAAACATAGGAGCCTGCGTATCATAGCATATATATTTCCTACTTATTTTATATTACATTTTCTAAAACTGTGGGTCCCAATCCTGATAGGGGTCATCAAAAATTTTAGCAATTTTGATATTTATTGATATAATTTCACAATTATTGAAATATTTTTATAAAATGTATCTGAAAAATAGATTAGCACAAGACAATACAAATAAAGAATAAATAAAAAAAAAATTATACATTTTTATTATTGGATTATTTTTTAAGTCTGTTACTTAAAATTTTCCCATTGTTCTATGTTTTTAAAGTTCTAAAACTGCTTGGTATATTATAGTACAAGCAAAGAAACTGACAGTTGATATATGCATGTGTCTTATTTACACAATGCTTATAAATTCCCACAAAATTTTCGTAAGTCTCCACACCAAAAAAGCTGTTTTATATGATGGGTTAAATCCTGAGAAAAAAAAATCAGAGACCTAAATTTGTCTATAACATATAATTTTTCTAAAATAATCTCAAACATTGATGATTTTTATCATAACCATTAGGCTTATTTGGTGTTATGTTTTGCTGTCTTTATACTGAGTAGTACAATTTACTGTTTGTCTACGATAAATACTCTGCCAGACATTCGTTTGGAGCTGTGGTCGTAACTATGGTAACGAGGTACGATTATTTCAAGTAGGGATGCGGAGTCCCTCTTTAGGACTGGTTTCAGCGAAAGAAAAGGAGACCTCTTCATCGAAGCCCCCCCTCCCTAAAATGCCCTCTTCCACAGCACCAGACTGCCACAGACTTAGTGGCGGTCAGAGTACCTATCTTAGACAAACAGTACGTGATTAAATTTTTTATAGTAAATAGTGTGCTACTGTAAAAATTTCTGTGCTTTCCCCCCCCCCTCTTTTTATTTATTAATTCTAAAGTTTAAATCTTTAGGTATTAAAACCCAATGGTATTCTGTTATTTAGAGATTATGGATTGTATGATCAAGCAATGTTGAGATTTAAACCTGGTCACAAGTTAAGTGAAAATTTTTATGTAAGGCAAGATGGCACTCGAGCTTTCTACTTCTCTGAAGGTAAGAAAATTTTTTTATAGATTAGTAAACAGCTATTTTTTTTTATTTATACTTTGTGCATAAAATGTTTTCAGTTTATTCTTTATTATGTGAAAAAATTTTCAATACTCTGTCTCACTGGTGTATTGTAAGTCTTGAATATAAACAGTAAATACCCCCTTATTCCTAGCTAAAATAACTAACCTTTATCAAGTGATTAGAAAAAGTGATGCAAAACTAAATGGATATTCCTTGTTTCACAATAACCTATGGCAGAACAGAATTAGTTATCCTGCACCAATTTACAGTACTTGTTTCAATGAATGCCTTCCCTTGGGTTGAATTTTTTAACCAGCTTTTCTTAACTTCCTTAGTCACTTTGCATGGCTCAAAATAAACAAAATTTCCCTTTTTTGTTCTATGCAAATAGCAATCATTTCTTTGCCATCACTGAATATTCTTGTCTTCAAAGATGTCATTTTCAATTAAGTACTTTAATAAAAATTTATCAAATAGTCATTGTACACATATTTCAGAATTTTCTGAAATAGATACCCTATTGTTTAATATTTTTTTAAACATTAACTATCCATTAATTAAATGTTTAAAAAAAGATTGACTTTTTATAAAGAATCTAATAAAACTATATTGGATATGAATTCTTTAAATTAGCCTAAACACAAAAAATTTATGATTGGGAGCATTTGGGTTCATTAACTCTTAATGTATAAGAATTCAATAAACAGGATGGAAAAAAAAAAAAATTTTTTTTTTCAGAATACTTGGAAAAATTAATGGTTGAAGCTGGATTTGAAGTGATTGCTAATAAATATGTTTCTAGAGAAACTGTAAACCACAAAGAAGGCATCTGTGTACCAAGAGTTTATATCCAAGGGAAGTTTTTAAAACCTAGATAATCAAACAATTTGTGTTATGTATAGATATTGTTTAAATAAATTTTTTTATAAAAGTTTATATATTATTTTTATATTAAGTTATCAAATTTAAGTTATGATCTGTTGAATACCAAACAGACATATCTTTTATAGCATCAGAATTTTGTTACTTATCGTAGATATTTTGTGAATCTAGTATTCTAATTGAAAGTACATTTGATTAATATTATTGATGGTTTTTTTTTGCTGTTTTTCATTTGAAAGAGATTATGCTATGTAAATTAAAATTTATGCTTTGATTTCTTAACAAGTAAGGTCTGCACAATCACATATGTTTTTCTGATAGTGTGGCATCTCAAACACTTTTGAATAGAAGTTAGTTTTTCAATTTAGATAAGTTCTGATGCATTTAGTTTATTCTCCAACTTTAACCAAATTTATTTACTTGTTCAACAAAAATATTTTACATACAGATGAAGTGGTGCTTAACTGGTGGCTAAACATATGGGTTAACTACTACAAACTTAATATTTTAAATGGTAATTACGTTCTATGCATAGATTATGAAAAGAAAAAAATTTAACTGAAATCAATATTTTTGAATCACTAGTTCTTTGTCTTCTAAAGCACTAAAAACTGAACATTGAAGAAAAAAACTATGCAAAGAGTTTTGGTGTTGTTCAAGAAAATTACAAAGGACAACTTTGTAATTGATAAAACAGGCGTAAGAAAAAAGTTTTCATAAACAAGGCTACTTTTAAAACGGATAAAACTAAGTATAGTTTCTTCTACTTAAGTATAGACAAATTTCATCTCAAAAGAATAAAAAAACATACTATTTTTAATTTTAGAATTACCTTGTTTATAACAGTTTTTATAGTACACTTGCATTAAAAAATTAATTTGGATCAAATAATTACTATTCAATTATACTAACATTAATTTGCAATAGAGTATAAGGCTTCCTTTACACTTTTAAAGCAATGTTTCAATATAAACTCATTACAAAAACAGAATAGACTCCTTGTAGATTCTTCAATTAGCCATTTAAAAATACTATTTTATATGATTACTGTATTGTTGATTAGAATCTCTAAAAATCAGATGAAAGAAATTAATAATCGTATGAATTTTTGAATGTATTACTATGAACATTGGATATTGTAAAATCGTGGAGTTTCTTTTTCTTAAAATGATGTTCATGAATTTAATGACTAAATGAAATTTTCATAGATGACTTCATAAAACTCCACAAATATTTGAAACACTGAATCCTAGAAATAAAGCCACATGCTTTTATGTATAATTAGTGGTGAGACCTAAGAAAATTTGAATCTAGCAATTTTTACTAGCTTTATTAAAAGGCTGGATCAAAAATATAAATCTAGAATAAAATCCATCTTTGTTCTTAGAAAATAAAATGATCTGAACACACAAAAATTCATAAATAAAAAGGACAACTCTGAAATAACCACATTGTCAAAATCATCAAATCAAACTGAATAAAGTATCTCTAGACACTTTTGATAAGAAAAATAACCCCACAAAACTGTTACCAAAGTTCTCCCTGAAAATAAAAAAAGGGCAGGACATTTCCTAGCAGTAAAGGGCACTTTGAGTTTTGAAAGGGCACTCATTTAACACCATAAAAATTTATCAAATTGCATGTTATCTAATAGCTGAATTTGATAAAGAATTTCTAAATTACCATCTTATATTTTTTTAAGCATATACTTCAAAAAGTAGTTTTTACACATTATCAAAACAAGATAAAAATTCATAGTTTATAAAAAAAATAATTAAGGGCACGCTAAAATACAATCTTTGAACATATTTTTTTTTTTTTTCAAAACATGAGTAAACTAAATGCTCAATTGATAAACCTAACTTCTTTTTTTTTTAATTAAACCTAATCATTTAAATTATAATTTAATATGAAAGAACATTTTAAGATGATTTTTTTTTTTAAAAAAGGCATTTAAAATCACAAAATATTCACTAATATACCCCTGAAAAAAAGGAGAAACTTACAGAAATTTAACCAGTTGAGAATAATCCTAACAAAGTAAATATTTGTAATAGTAATCAGAATTAAAACCATACACTGATAGTGATTTATTTTTTTAAATGGGATATGAGTAAAAATGTAGTATTAGTAAGGGATGGCAGATTATTTTTACAGGTGCATTTATAAGAATTAAAGGATAGATAGACGCTCAGGGAAAGCACTGGAATTTTCTTCAGAAAAAAAACAACTTGATGAACAACTTTAAAGCTTTTTTTATATTTTAAACTGAAAGTTAGAGAAAATACTTAAAATTGCATTTTTTAATAAAAAGGTATTTATTTAATAAAATAATGCTACATTTAAAATTACAAGAAAATTCATTCATCCCCCGCCTCCAAATAATCTCTGGGGGCCGAATATCATGCCAATTTTAACTAACTAGACAACATAAGAAAAATCTTACCAAAATAAAGGAATCTAAAAGTTAACTATCAGTCACAAAATAAAACAGAAATGGACTTTTCATTAAAACTGGTGGTTAAGGAAACCTTTTCCTGAAAAAATAAAATAAGGCAGTGCTTTTATGGGGTGGCAGCTTATTTTTAAGAAAAGGGCAAGCATGGCACATTTATAGGGATCAAAGGGCAAATCTGTGGGCTGCTTTTTTAGAGAGTAGGAGGGAGGCTTGGGGAGAACACTGCTGCTACCTTTCAACAGGCCAGGTGGCACCAGAAAACTGGGAAGAATTTACTAGGATGGCTGGAATATATTTAGGATTTAAAAACATTAAAGGGCTAACAATTAGAAACAGCATCTGATAGCTTCCGAAGAAAAATTTATGGTGTTGCTCTGAACTTTACTATTAATATGTGTTTAATACCACTAATGCATCCATATTGTGAAAAAAAAAATCAATATATTCTTTCTTCTTAATAACATTAATGGAGTTAATAGTATATAAGACAAACTCTATATCTATATTAGTCAAACTATATTTAGATCTATAAATATGAGTTTCAAATAAAGAGAATTGCAAGATTGCTTACTTATACTTAATTTATAAGTGCAAGTAACATGAATAATAGAATTCTACAAATTTTGAAAATGGATTAGTACTATTTAAATAACCTTGATATTATCCTTAATTATTTTTATTTAAACTCTTGCTATCAATAAATGCAAGCTAAAAAAATAAGTAAAAAAATCAACTATTATTTAAATATTTTATTTTGTAAAATTTAAACCAGCCATAATTGACTTTGGTCAGATGCAAATCAA